>JARHVA010001917.1:2310000-2735000 GCA_037957365.1 Torreya grandis | reverse complement strand
GTTTAACATAAACAAAGAATCAATGGATCATGGTAGGCAAATGGAGTCCTAGATCACCTAAGGTAAAATATGCCAAGAAAATAATACCCTATAGCTATACCATGTTTAATTATAGAGATAATTTAAGAAAGGAGATATACATTCAAAACCTATTACATTGTGCAATATCTATTTATCAAATGAAATAACAGAAGATAGAGATACTTACCTTTGATCAAACCTAGCAAGTCTCAATCTCTCATTTTGGACAATGGTGATTTGAAAGAGGTTGTTGTGGATTTATAATTATCACACTATAGAAATAATATATAGGCTAAAAACTCCTACTTTACATATAAGACTTCCCACAAGACACATTATCTTCTCTCTAAAGCAAACCCTAAGTAATGGCTCCTTCAAATGTAGATGTATTAGAATTATGATCTATAATAATATGAAAATGAATTTTCCTTTCATTATTTTGAAATAGAAATAATATTTATAGTAATGGATATGTCATAACCTTTCCATAATTTTAGCTGACAAGGTTGGACAGCATGACATAGTTTTAATAAAAAGTTATCATTATGCCTCAAACTACTTTAACCAGGCCAACTTAGTTTTGTAAAGTGAACTTTAAATTTCATAATAGGTTCAACCAAGATAACTTACTAGGAACAAAATAGTGTTCTCTTAGTTACAGGTTATTTAAAACTATGAATTATTAGGTAAATAGATAAATGGGGTTTGATTTCTTGGAGAGTTGGATAAGTAGGGTTTTTTGTGGGTTTAGGTATAATAAAATTAACCAAAAATATTGTGAAGCACCAATGGTTTTCTCACCCCTTTCTTGGTTCACCCTTTAAGGTGTGCACTCAGAGAGATTGAAAATCAATAGGTTTCTACAATAGATAAACTGTCAATAAATGATAAAGTTTAAAAATATTGTGTATACATATGCCCCACTTAAATCTCATAACATGTCATGAAAGTGTAGTATGTGATGGTGCTTTGATATATACCATATAAATACATTAAAACTAAGCTAAAAAATTTTAGTAGAAAGTGAAAAATAAATAAAAGTAAATATTTACCTTTACTTACCATATTATTATGGAATAAGAGATGTGTGAGAAATAAATGGAAGTGTCAACCAATGTATGGAACAAGAGATGAACCTAAAAAATAAGATAAAAATTAAAACTTTAGAAAAAATATATGGTTAGCATAGAGAAAATCTATACTTTGTTAAGATTCCAAAACTTCTTTTGGTTTGTCAAAATAGTTTACAAAATCAAAGTTATGAGCAAAAAATGGATTTTTTTGGTAAGTAAATGGAAGGTTAAAATTTTCAAAAAATTATTATAAAATGGTAATTAACTATTCATTTGTACATTTGATAATTTTGGATACTAGAGTTTTGTGTGACTATAATTAACAATGAGAGATTTGATGTCCTAGATGCAAGAAGGAAGATGAGCTAGAGGACATATCATAATTGCTACTGAGATAGTCCAGGTATGGATTGTATTTAATACTAATTTTTAGCATTTTAGTATAAAAATGAACTAGGTTTGGAAAATTAGATGACATTGCAAATTTGAGAAACAAAATTTTCTCTAAATATTTTAGTAATAGACTAAAAATTACCATGAACAATGGGTTTAATTTTAAAGGTGAAAAATTAGTTTTAGAACATTAATGATGAGCTAGTTTAAAATCAATAATCAAATTTAAAGGAGTTAGTCTAGCTAACTTAGTTGAATTGGGTAAGTTTGAGTAGGTGGATGACTACTTATTAATTATTTTACCTAGTTATAAGTTAGAGTGGTTGACAATGTTGAAGGTGGTTGACCTAGTTGAAATGAGCAAGGGTGGCCAAAAACATACACCATGGCCAACTAAATTAGTTTTAGGGTGGTTAACTTAGTGTTAAAGTTGGTTGATGTAGTTTTAATGAGGAAGGGTGGTTGATAATGTATGATGTGGCTACCCACATTTATTTTATAGATGGATGACTTAATTGGTAAGGTGGTTGACCTAGTAGGTGAAGTGGCTAACTTCATACCATTTGGATGACTATGTTAAGTCATGTGGTTGATTATGTAGTGTTGAGATGACTTAGTATAAAAATCAGAGTGGTTGATGTAGTAGAATACATGGTTGATTTAGTTAGGAATCATGAATAAAATGGAAAGTAGGTTAATGAAGTAATTAAGTATAGTAATTGCTTGTATTTTTGGTTTTTAAAGTATGATTCATTATTATTGGGGATAAAGATTTGATAGGTGGTTTATTATTTGATATTTTACAAATATGGTGGAGACTTTGGAGATTAGTAGATGTGGTTTGGCTACATGATTTATTTGGTAGATTGCCTATGGTATATTGATCTTAGTTGACTACATTAGATTTTGGTAGTATTATGGAGATGGATATATTCTGCTTAGTGTGGATATAGGCATCATGTTCTTAGGAACATGGGAGTGACTAGCTAATAATTTTATGTGGGAGGTGGATGGGGATATCACTGAGGTGGGTATCACCCTATAATATGTTCATATATTGATGGGAATTATGATTTTAGGCACATATGTGGTTTGTGATACACTAGAGATAAATGTAGAGAGATGAACCTTAGCCTTATGGGAAAATATATCTTAGAGATATAATCAAGAGGGCTTGTAAGTGAACATTTTTGACATATATTTATCAGCCATTTAAAATGTATAGAAGGCCATTATTATACTTGTGACAACACATGTGATTTGTCATAAGCCAAATGGGAAGGTCTCATTGTATATTGTTACGCTATTCCAATTCATGTTGGAGTAAGGCATGATGTAAGACTTAGGATCTATGATCTAAGTGTAGTTAATGCATTATTTTTATAGTTTTCTATTATGGGGTAAGATGAAAATGTGCCTTATCATATTATTGAGTAGTTAGATTTATGATAAATTTTAGATATATCAAACTACATGATTATCACATGTGGCAGATGTTTCTTTGTCATGCATGTAGTGATAGACATAATGTGTTACATGTTATACCACATGCCCCAACATTTCATTTATTCACACAAGTAGAAATTATTTTGTAGTTATATTAGGGAATAATGGATACTTGGCCCTCATGGCTAACTACCTTTTAAGCATAACTTTGTGAAAGGATTATAGGGCACTATCTTTGGTGGGCAGAGCCATATCTAGTGCCTCACTTATCAAGATAATTTGGGTTACCACACCCAATAGCTATTATATTAGTTTTGGTGTTTTGGGAACATCGTGTAAGGAAGCATCATGGTGTAAGAGGTATAGGCATACTAGTAGATGTTCTCATCATACAAACATGCCAATAAAGACCTATGAAATGATGATGTTGTTGATAGTAAGGGGATCTATTAATGAATAGAGGAGGATATTTAGTTATTGTTTCATAATAACATATATTATATTGACCACCACCATGATGGAGATAGAGTTAGGCTCTAGTGCAATCACATATATATCCATATCCATAACCACAAGCACTACCACAAAGAGATCTAGCAATGTAATTTACATTGAGTTGGTTGATTGTGAGGTAGATTTATAATGGACTAAATTATGCTCATGTTATTTATCTTGGTCATTATATTAGTTTCACACTATTTTAGACCTGTGCTTCATTAGAGGTACTTGATGGTCAATCAGATGGAATTATTCTTGGTAATTAAAATGTGTTTTGTTGAAATTGTGAGAACACGTAGATAGATATACATGATAAATAGATTTATTAGTTTATATGTGTGTGTGTGTGTGTGTGTGAGAGAGAGAGAGAGAGAGAGAGAGTTTATGTAATTTTGGTTTGTATTTTATAAATTCTATAATGGAGATGACCATATGTGTGACTATGGTTTAGAGATCCCATCATGATATATTGTATGGTACGCTACCTCACCATGATACTACAAGGATGATTGATCATGTGGTGCCTTCATCACATGCTTATTTTATTTGGTTTTTATTAGTTATTGAATCATATTGAGAGTTAAAAATACCATCTAATGTAGCATAAGTAAAATTACTTCTAGGAGTGGGAGATGGGAAGCTATGAGCATGCCAATCATTGGTTATAGATTAAGCCACACATTTAGAGATAACAAGACAATTATCACAAGTGCATGGTTAGGTGGACCATATATAGGGATAGGTGGATGAAGTGTGGTCATAGATAGAGTCACTTTAGTTAACTATTCATATAGGTAAGTTATAGGCTTTGATGGGTAGTGTAACTCATCCAACACCAGATAGGGATGATGGACCACATCTATATAGCTATTTTTTTACTATGATTATATCATTTTATATTTTATCAAACATTTTGAGACATATATATGTTATGGATGTTATATCATTTTATATTTTATTATACATATATGTTGTTTTATGACTCATGGATGTTATGGATTTATTTATTTTCTTTCTAGCACATGTTTTGACTTTATATATGAAAATGTATGATGGAGATGTTATTCATTTATAACAAATGTGAATAAATGCATGGTAAAAATTAATGATAAATAAAGAAACCAAAATAAAAATTATGAGTAATTGAAATGTGAAACCAAGTTTTAAAATATAACACATGTGAGAGATGTCAAAATTGAATAAAATGTAATGAAGAATAATATTAATATAAGATAAGAAGACATGAAATAATGTAAATAATAAATATCAATGTAAGATCAAACACAAACAAAGATATGTAAAATAAAAATATAAATTTAAAGTAAGAACATAAACAAAGATATGAAAATAATAAATGTCAATGTAAACAAAGATATGCAAACAAAGAAATGTAAACAAGTGAGATATGAAATACATGAAAAAAATTTAAAAGAAGAGTGGTAAACCAAACTTAGGATTTTTATTTGTTGATAATATATATGAGTATAGTTATTTTATGATAAAACATGGCACATAGTTTGTGTAGGATAAAATGATCTTTTGTGAGAAAGAGTTGGTCCTCTCCAAGGTCTTACATTGAAATTCATAAAAGGATAACTAATGAGGTAAAAAATGGGAATTATTTATAGGAGATAAGGGAATGTTTTGAGGAAGGATTGATCCTATCCAAGGTCTTACAATGTAACTCACAAAAGGATAACCAAATAGGTATGATTATATGTGAAACTATATGCATCAAGAGGAATATCGAGAATGATATTATGGAAAAAGGGAGTGAAAATCATTACATAGGCATTGAATAAATCCTTCATATAAAGGAGACACACTGGTAGACATAAAGTTGTTAGCTAATGATTGAAATACCTAGATCATCTCATGAAGGTTAAATATACATAAAAATTAAAATGGACCTACCTTACCATAACATATTTCCCATTCCTCAAGAACCCTTATATATTTGTCAATCTAATATGAATATTTAGTATTTACATGAGAAATTAGGTGGCACTAGATATAATAATGAGACCTCCTATCCTAATCTACTAGCCTACCACACCCCAATAAACCTCAACTCTATCATGAGGCTAACTATGGAGTTCAAGTTTAAACTAAAATAAGAGATGTGCTAAAGAAGAATCATGTATTTTGGTGTGATTTTGAATTTTGGATATTTTTTTTTACCTTTTAAACATTTTCTTTTATTTTAATGATTTAGATTTTAAATTTTATAGATTTTTTTATTCTTCTTCCCTATGGATTTGGAAGAACCAAACATGAGTGATATAAGTGATGGACACAAATAAGGTTATGATTTGGTTACAAGAGAGAAGTACTTAAAGATGATGTTAGTTTAAAGATGCTTAGAATTTCCCACAAGTGTGAAATCTCAAGACTAAATCTATGTTTGATTAAGATGAGGGAGATATTTAGGAGAAGTAGGGATCATGAGATATTTGTGTAATAAATGGTACAATGATGAATATGCTTTGTAGTTGATCATAACAAAAATAGGATAGTGTAGGGTGTGGTATAAGATCCATGTCACATTAATAACTATATTATTCAACAAGTGGTCTAATATAAATTTCCATGTAAGGAAAAATCATTCCAAGATATGGGAAAATAAGTGTTAATAATAAAATAAACTTAGACAAAAATTGATTTTTAAAAAAATTAAAGTAATTAAGAAGATGTGAAATATAAATACCATCAAATTAATAATGCATTATAAATTTAGTATTGAAATATCAAGTCAAAATAATATGAAAATGTGAATAATAATGTGTTAAAACACAAAAATGTGTTCATAAATATATGTATATTTCATGACATACAACATCGATAACATAACAGACATCATATTGTAACTATAGTTTTATTTTGATCAAAGTATCACTGACCTTAAATGAGTCTTATACAAGGAATTCCTAACACATCATCTATATGGATAAATTAGGTGTGCTAGAAGAAGAAGCATGTGCATACATAATCTCCTATGGATGGTAGTCAATATGATGATGGTGTTGAAATGTGACTACAAGAATTTGATATGTGAAAATATTTATTCTATAAAGAATTATAAACCTTTATCCACAAATGGATTGAAGTACCTATTGAGAAGGTTTTAGTGTATCTAGTGGGAAATCATGAAAATGCTACTAAAACACTCTACACCTATATGTATGATTTGTATCATATTGATGCCATAGACAATAAACATACCCATGTTTTAGGATATACTATGAAAGTATCTTACGTAGAAGTAGGTTTTTATCAGTAGATTATGTCTTTTTTAGATGAAGTGAATCAATGTATTATTGAATCTATCATCAATGAGTAATGTGTGTTTTTTTCATGAAAAAAATGCATGTAGGAGTAGCTAACTATGGAAGTTGACTATTTGTAGTAGGAGTGGAACCTAAAGCCTTATGTTGTGTTAGGAATATTTGATGTGCTCAATAATCCTTGGCCCAGTGATCGACAACCTTATGGAACTTACAATATGGATCATCTTCCCATCATGTAGGTAGATGATCAAGCTTAGGAAAAGTTAATATGCCATCACCATTAGTATAATGACTCATAATAGAGTTTAGACTAGGCTTATTAGATATTATAGAAGATCTCAATATGGGTCAACATAATGTGGCCAATATATCAAGAAGGATCATGATTAAAGGATCAAAAATATAATTAAACAATATGGTCATGTCATGATAGGATCAAGAAGCATACTCTAAATAGGCTCAATAGTGATTAGGTGAGAAGTAGTGTATGTGTGTGTAAGTGTGCATGCTCTATCTCAGACATGTGAACATAAATTAAATAATAAATAATGTTAGGTGTAGTAGAAGGAGAAGTAACAACAGCAATATAACTAATATTATGGAAATAATGTTGTAAATAAGAACAATATTTAGTATTTATGCATTTTAGCTTGAATAAATCCATCTAAAAAGAGGTCATCTAATGCATATCCATCATTGTAATTAGGAGTGTAAATATTTATAGTTCAAGCATTTATGATTTTATCAATTGAATAAGAGTGAGGAATAGAGTGTTTATTCTTTTTTAGAGTAATGGGAATTTCATCAATTAGTTTTTTTCAAGACTGAGGTTGTAAAGAAGGAGGTAATTGAGTGATTATGTGAGGAGAGAGATCTAATGTTTTGATTTTCAAAATAATCTCATTAGGTTCATCATCATCATAATCTAAGAGATTAGGTATATATTTCCCATGAGTCTAGAATGGCCATTATAACCTTTAATAGATTTTATAGGATAATTAAATCATTGAGATTCATGAAAGGGAATGTTAGGTAAAAGTTCAAGGGTAGGTATTTTAAAAACACACATTCTTGAAATTATTCAAAATACCAAGCATTTTATCTCCTTGAATATTATAAATAGCACCATTATAAGGAAATTTGACACATAGGCATGTGGATGAAGATACAACTTTCATTTGGTGGGTCCAAGGTCAACTAAATAAAATGTTATATGATAATGTAAAATTAAGCATGATAACTTTAATATGAACTATGATAGGAAGAACCATGATAGGAATACAAAAATAACTTAGATGATACATTTGTATTCAATAATATCCTTGACATGTACTTTGGGTAGATTTGAGATTGCATTTAGAGTACCCAAGTGTTTTAATAAATTTAATGGAGTCATATAAGTTCCATAGCCTTCATCAATCAAATCATGTTTGACTTAGATAACACTAATTTGGACATAGATTAATAACTGAGGATCATCCACATGAAGAAATATTTCATCAATAATAATTCAATAGATAATAAATTTTAGTGAGAGAGAAGTATATATAGTTTCATCAACATGTATAAAAATTTATTTACATTGTTGAATAATACTATATTTATACCTAGACAAAGTGGCTTCTAGCCCCATAGGTGGAGGTTGAGGGATGTTCATTTTGAATAAGAGTTACATTATATGATTAAGATGATGATTATAAGTCCTCATGAGTTTTAGAAAAGGAATTTGAGATGGGAGACAAGAAAGTTTTTTTATAAGATCCCATTCATCATATCCAATTAGAACTGTATTGAATAAAGATGCATAATGGTAAAGCAAATCTACTGAAGGAGTGGAAGTGCATAAAAATTCATGTTGATAAGGAGTATTTTATTGGTGATTATCCAATGTCATTTTTCCAACTATGTCTAATTGGGTTGAATTAGGCAATGTTTTTAGTGTCATGGTTGGGTTGACGCTTGATTCTTTTGAAGAATTTATAGGTGGTGAAGAAATTCAAGAAGTAGGTTGATTTGGAGTTTTAGGTAATTTGGATTGATAATAATTTTCTGATAATTTTAATATAAGTTGTGTCAATGGAAAGTTAATGAGTATCCAAATGTGTCATTTGATTAGAAACATGTGGGATAGTGGATGGAGTAGGTTGTGTTGTTACATTTTAATCATTGTTGTATACCTAAGTTCTATAAATTTAAATGGGTAAGAATATTTAATAGTAAAAAAAATTGAAATTATTTTAGTTAGAATATGGACAAGGATCAATATAAGAAACTAATTTCCTCATAGTGTTCATATTGACAACATTCTCATAGTTAGTGAAATAATTATGATCAACATAAGTTTTCACAATATTGGTAGTGGGAGGTTGAGTAGTACTTGATCGATGATTAAGAATATTATCTGTATATATAGTGATATGATTTTTAGCTTGATTAGGGGCATCTTGTTTATTTTTGGTTTCATTAACCTTGGTTGTCACATCATAATAATATTAACACTCATGAATTAGGGTTTTGTGATCAAAATTAGGACCAATAATATATTCAAGCTCCAAGTTTCTTAATTGGAAAAAAGTCTCGTGAGAATGACCCCAACTTGCATGATACCAAAAAAAATTATGTTAATCATACCAATGTTTTATAGGGAGAGTAAGGTCAAAATCTCATGGTGAAGGCCTAGGGAGACTCTTGAACTTATGCCATGGAAAGAGGATTGTGATAATGTACATTATTCATTTAGGAAATGTATGACTAGGTTGTGGTAAAATATTGTTTGAAAGTGGTTTTGAAAGAGTAACATCATTAGAACCACTTTGGATAATCATGAATTGTGTTTATGGAATCATAGGTATCTATAACACCATCATTAATAGTAAATTGGTTTTTAGATTTCATACACACTTGAGTTTTGAAAAGAGGATGGGAATGATCAAATTGTCTTATCAGAAAATTTTGATGTTTGGCTTGGTTGAGGGCTTATTTCAAAGAATTGGGAGACAGAGTCCTAACATGATAGTTAAATTTAGGATGAAGAGAATTAGTGATTAAGTGGGAGAGATTGTATTTTGACATGTTATGTTAAACTTTAGTAGAAAATGGTTCCCATAATTTAATGAAAACTTGGGTAGTTTTATATTTTGATTGTTTATAGTTGATAAAGTGAGATAATTTATATTTAGGAAGATCATTAATTTGTAATTCTTGTACTAATGCATTAACTAAATCTTATAAAATGGATATAGTATGAGATTTTAGATAATTATACCCATATAAATCATAACTTGTAAATTTTTTAACTAATATCTTGGTGATGGTAAAGGTATTGAGATTAAACCAATCTTTATACAAGTTTCTAAATGTTTTCAAATGAAATGCAGGATCAGTAGATCCAATATAAGTGATAGCAAGAACAATACCACATATGTTAATTATTTAAATTTGAGGAACTAAAGGTTCATTTTATAATTTTTATATATCTTTTTTAATAGTGGGGGTTGAGGTATGAGGTTAGCTTGTGCATCCATAAGGGTGGTGGGTGCAGAAGCATTAGGATTGAACACTCTCTATTGATTGGGTTGAAGACAATTTTGAAATTATAAAAGTTGGTTTTACATTTGCATAATTTAATTTGTTATATTAGGTTTATTAGTAGTCATTTTAATTGAAATATAATTTTATTAGTATTAATAGTGGCTTAACTTGAGTATGAACATGGTCACTTTGAGTAATCCCACTAGATAAAAGATCAACCATAGTAGTTGAGATACTATGCAAGGTAAAATAAATAGTAGATAAAGTTGAAGGCATGGATGAAGAAGTAGGCATGTACAAATAGAAATTCATGGAAGAACTCATAGGGTGTTGAAAAATCCCAAAATAGAATAAATTACTGAAATTTGGAATTTCTATAAAACCCTATCCAAAGCAAATATTTTTTTGATTTATAATAGTATACCCTAGTGATAAAACCCTCACACACTACTAAAAATTAATTGTATCAAACCCTATCTATAATCCATTAATTATTTCAATGAATAATAGGTTATAAAAGAATCTTTCCAAATATAGACCCTAGGCACACACAGTCCTCTAATCTTGGGACCTATCCTCTTGTAAAGTTCCCCCTTAGTCCATGCATGAATAATCAAAACATTATCAAAACTCATGACTTGGTTTGATCAAGTCATCATATCAACCTTATTGAATTATCAGCTATAGAATACATCTCCACATATTAATCAAGACTAAAGTATTATAACAAATGCTCCCCCTCACATCATGCATAGTTATACTAAGAAATTTAAGCTAAGCTCTCCCTAACTCTATGCTCCATGTAGAAATATTCATCTTCAACAAGTTTATTTTAGGTATAAAAAAATATTCATGTACTACACACATATACTCAATATCCTCATTAAAACACAAATAAATCTCATAGAAACCTAGTCAATGTGGATCCACTCCTTATTTAGATCTTATGCTTTTAAGTATCTTTTTTTCTAAGATCCTTAAGTCATCAAGGCTCCTACCTCTACAAGATACCCTCTTGGATAACACATAATTAACACTAGGTCTAACAGAACTCATACACTATATCAGACCTATAAAATACATCTTGTAATCATGACAACATGTTTTCAAACATAGCAAGAATCTTACTAGATCATTTTATTCTTATAGAGCAACTCATCTTCATGATCAAGCAACTCTACCAATACCAATCTTCAAACATTGATATATAAACTTAGAGTCTTATTTATGATGACTCATATCTTTTCATCTTCAAACTATTAATCCATTTCAAATCAAGTATAATATGTCAAATTATTCCTTAAATACCTTATGAGGTCATTTTGATATTAAGGAAACAATAAATCTTCTTGAAACAACATTCAAAGGCACAATTGTAATCTTCCTCATTTAGATCACTAGCATCTAGATATGCTACAGGAAAACATCATCTAAAAAACATTGTGAGTTATTTCATGTATTAAACCATATGGAAACTAAGCTTCTTATGTTTGTATGATATTAATAAGACATCACATGACATACCTTCAATAGCACTTTATGACAATCTCCTTCAAGCTATAGGAAGCATGATAAGCTACATAAATGATCACCTAAAAAAAATTATGAACATCTTCATGGATATTTCAACATGATGACATCATTATTAGATCATCTCTAGTCTTCAAAAAAAATTAACAACATCTCTATACCAAAATTACATTAGTCTTAAGAGACCAATATTCAAATTTCATATCTCTACTCTATCTTTGTCTTCTAAGGCACCATCTGAACTCATACAAATGCATCATGAGCATATAGACAACTAGGTTAAACATAAAACAAACCTCTACCTAATTATAAATAAGCATCATAGGTCATTACAAGGCTAATTATATCAAGAACAACCACATTAGGGTTTACAAAACATCAAACCCTCAATTCATGACCTTCCATCTTTTGAGCTCGATCTTCCTTAAGAAAAAACATGATCATATAGAGAGCATCTATAGGTTCTATAAGACATCAGGAACATATTTAACCATATTTACCAATTACCTTGATCTTTTGAGAGCACCAAATAACTTACCTTGTCACACTAGTCTGCTAAGGATAGGAACCTTCAAGCCTAGTCAATCTTCAAGTTGAATTTCTTGCATAAGAACACACATTCAGATCAAATACAAAGCATGGGAATGATATTCATGGAAATAGAAAAATCATCCAATATTTATAACATCAAAATAATATAATTATTCATGTTCTAATCCTCTTTTTCTTAAATTGGGTTCATCATTTCAAATATAGACGAAAAGCTTTGAATTTTACCCACATTTATTGCACCTATACAAATGGTCAAAATTTCTAATCACCTTGGAATCATTATACACTTAGTCATATTAAACTCTATTTCTTACCTCACCTTGATCTAACTTCATCTATGACTTCTACAAGCAATTATTTACAAATTTGCATTCTTCAAAAAATTAAATTTTCAAATCCCAATGGTCATATTTTCATACAAAATTGGCTAAGTATGAAAATAGAGAAATATGCTTGGAGGGCCAACCACCATAAATTTTGATAGGATTCATATCAATACATAAAATTTGAAACATATGAACTAGGCACAAACCTGATCAAATCCATATGACCATTTTATTATGACTCCACATGTGTGAATGTTGATGTCATCAATCTGTTTGCTCAAGAATATATGTCAAGGAGATAAGTCAAACGTAGATCTTCATAATAATACTCTAAATAATTACTTTGACTTCTAAAAGTGACCTAAGCACTCTTATAACCTAATATGACTTCTCATATCATCCTCCATAACCTCCAAGACTAGTACTACTATCATACACTCATAAAACATCCTCTTGAATTTTTTATCTATACAAACAAGACATCAACACTCCATGATTTCATGTGACAATATAACTCTTCCATTGGATATTTTAAACTCAAAATATAAATATGAAAACATGATCATACCTTTGAAAATTTAGATAGACATCAATTAGATATCATACTCCAAGCTACTAATAAAACCATTTCATATCTTTCTTATTTCATGTTAGCTGATCAGGTGACCAACTTTAATATTTTGAAAAGTCTTTATTATTTGACTTAAATTTGATCTTGGATTTAGCTTCTGCTAAGTCTTAATTATTTGACCTTTCTAGTTCCATCATGCAAACCTCTATGCTGACTTCAACTCTAATCTTCATAAACTTATCCATCTTTGCAAACAAGATGAATATTGTCTTCAACATACCTTAACCTACTTTAGGATCACTTGTAAGTTGCTAAGCCTCCTCCAAAGGTGTGGATCTGATACCAATTATTGAAATTAGATACTAATATGGGGGATAAATTAGTAGACAATAATACACATTTAATTCCAAAACCATTACATCATACATCAACTTATTATACCAACATAAACATGAAAGGACATATATCCAAAGCATGAATCAAGATCATACATCACATGAACACATCATCTATGTGGGAAACCCTCATAGGGAATAAAACCCATTAAATCCTACAAGATGGACTAAAATACTATAATAACAAAATCCAATTTATACTACCTAAAATTAATAAAGTAATTACCATCCCTTATTTAGTGATACTACAATCCCACAAGGTGCTACAACACCTATCTAGTTGAGCAATAACAACAACTAGATCTTTAGCAAGTTTCACCTTGTAAGGAGGCTAAAACCCCTAGGAAACTAAGAAAAAACTTAGATACCTCTAACATTATATCCTCCTCTGATTTTATGTCTTATACACCTGATTATAAAATTCTCTTTATTTCACTTCTTATTCAGCCTTCAATCTCTCTCAAACAACCTCTAGAGCTTACTCACTCAACTAGCCTCTTATAGGGTCATTAGGTCTAATGACCTGTACATTCACCTTAATAAACTTAATAATATAATAATTTATAATCTTATTAACTCTTTTATTTTCCTTAAATACCTTTACCTTTTCTTTTAAATGTTATCTCCTTTGTTTTGCTCCATATACACTCAACTAGCACAAATAGGCCAATTAGGCCTTGTACTTATACCACTCCTCTTGGTCTAACTTGTATTGGTCAGATAATATGATTAACACACTTATATTACATTTATAATATGTATCTAAACATGTTACATGGGTGAGACATATGCTTCATAGATCGGCCATTACCTCATTATCCCAAATGCTTCATTAGGCCTTAGTGAGACCTAAAGCAATTAGGCCTAATCACCCACATGTTACAACTTGGACTCCTTGGTCCACCTTAATCCTCTAAAAATTATTAAAATACATCAAAAATATTATTAATATACAATTTATCACTCCAAAAATTTCCATGCCACCTGGAACACCATCTCACACCTTTAAACTAGTAATTAGGTCCCCTCATTCTTTAGGCAACATACACAAAAAACATAGTCATAAACTTCTGAAGTATACTATCAATTTTATCACATAGTAATATGAAAAAATAATACTAATTTTATATAAAATACATATAAAAAACCTCCATGTTATTTATATAGTCCAAGATAGGCCAATAATCTTCAATAACATATCTGCTAAAAGACTAATTGAAGCTATCAATACACCCAAAAAACTATCTTGACAAACTAAGATAGAAATATGTATTATCACCTAAATAATAAATAATATTATTAAATAATTAACCAACCTAATTATTTTATTTTTAAATAATAATACAAGGAAAATCACCTCCAAACCACACCTACAACAGGACCACTTAGACTGGTCAAACAGAGTCAAAGTTTAGTCAAGGACTCTTGAATCTTCACATAAACTTGAGCACTTTTATGACATATAATCCTCATTAGTTTTTCATATTATGTCTCTACATAAACCTCAAATATTTATTATTCTTTTTATATCAACATTTATTAGTCTTACAGACTAATTCCTCATACTACTCTCACACTGTACATATACAGCTAGACAAGTCCTCTTGACTTCCTCATCTCAACACTTAAAATAGTTTATATAGATTCCAAAAATATTTAGTATATTAATTATTTATAGAAACACATCATTATATTTTTTATATTTAATAAATCTTATCAATAAATCTCAAACACTTCACTTCCCTCAACATGCCTGTAGCAGTCATCTTGACTCAAAATATAGTCATGGTGAACATGAATCCTAACACCGGTAGAGTCACTTCCTTGACATAAAAATGTATTAATTATATCCTTAAACAACCTTATATAAACTTAAAACACTAAATCATAGATTTATAGTGGCAAATATGAAACATATAGATCAACTATTGGAACATACACCTTCATAGTTTTCACTCACACAGACTGATCAAATTGAGAACACTTTCTTACTTATGTAATGGCACCACCATCACTTCAAAATTAATTTAAAATGATTAATAGGTCTCAAAAAAAAATACCCAAATCCATTTGAATCATCCCTAAATACCCAGAACCCATCCCTAAATAGATTATCACTTTGATTAGATTTTTGTCACTATTTTCACTATTTATAGATTTAGTGACTAGCCAAATATTATGTTAAAAATGATTGAAATAAATATTAAACTTTAAAACCCAATTACATATATATTAATTATAATTATTGACCTTAAACCTCTAATATATTGCATGTGTTGACTCAGTCAACTCTACTTGTACAACTAAAAACTTCAAAAATAAGCTTTATTTTGTACCTTTTGCTCACTGTCCTGACACACCACTACCATATAAAGGTTCTTGTAAGATTATTATACACCTTAAAATATTAAAAATTTGTTAACCAATCCATTTTGGGCCATATACGACAATATTTATCCAAAAAGGTCACTATAAGGGTTTCTAGGAGGGTTTTGACCAGTTTACATTCTTGACAAATGTTCATAAAGATCTATCCCTCAATCCACTAAAAAATAATTGGAAATAATTCTTACTTAAATGTTCCACCTCTCCCAAAATGATAATTTCACCATGTAAACTCTACACATTTCAATGAGCATTAGAATTTTCTTCTCAAGCTAGGAAACCTTCAATCTATATGTACAAGTGTCTTTCCAATGTATTATCTATCTTTCTCTACGTCTTCAAGACATAAAACTTTGTCAACAAATTTAAACAAAATTTTCATACCTTAATCCATGATTACAAGAGATATTCCATCTTGAAATATCACTTTGACTCACCAAATGGACCTCACTAAGTCATTATGCACACTAGGTCTAGGACTGCAAGTCAAACCTTGAATAAATAACTACCTTAAAAATAATTCAAAAGCTATCACCACCTCAGGAAAAATTAATACACCTTCATTCCATAATCCTCATCTTCCTTCCATTTTGTCCCTAGTCTCAACCTGCTCAACACACTAGGCTACCAAGCCTATGCTAATCACACTTTGTCTTCCTTCCTTAACTTGTAGCACTAATCAACATGCTAGACACAACATGAAAAAAATCAAAAAAATATTACCTTAACTCATATGCATCCAAACCTTTCTTTCACACCTTTATGATCAACCTCATCACCATCATGACATCACCACTTTATCATTACCTTTTGACATCAATGGATATGATATCATCCTTTGAAACTAGTGAAAACAAACCTCTAACAAGGAAAAGATAGATTTTTGAAAGCATGTTAAGTTGAGTTAATCAAATTAATTATACAAGAAAGAAAAAAAAAAGAGTTTTTAAATCTTAATAAGTGAAACTAGTTAACTTTGTTGTATAGGTAGGAAAATATAAAGCTAGACTAGGTAGAGCTAGTTGAATTAGTTGAATATAGTAAAAATTAACAATAAATTAGATAATTTAGTTTAGACATAGAAGTAAAATAGATATAATATATAATACTGAGTCATGCCTAGTCAACTTAGTCTATTCATACATAATTAACTAGGTCGACATTAAGTTGATCTAGTTGAAACATAACACAAAACTATATCAACACTATTTGAGACATTCTGTAATACAATAGAGAATAGAAAACAAGTAGAAAATATAAATTTTTAATTAATAATACTAACTAATTATTTAAAAATAATATCAGGAAGCTATACTAAAAGGTTTTGTTTGATAGTGTATGCTCCCAAAAATACTTGTTTGTCTATTGGATAGTGACAACCCAATATTTCAAAGTGTTGACTATTGAGTAAGTATTGTTCCCATAGCCCACTAACCCTGATTTTAAGGGTAAGTTGGAAGTAACATGTTGGTTCTAACTACTAACTGATGTACCATAATATTTAATGGATGGATGGATTTCTAATGTTCAATACAAATAGAAATCTTAGATGTTTCTAAAAAACATAAAGTATGTAGAAAAATAAAGAATGTCTTTAGCTATGCACTATGGCTATGGGTATTGGGGCAAGCCCCTCACATAATGATATCTATAAATTATAGGCAAATACCATAAACAAAGTATCATGTAACCTTCATGACAGTATCTAAGTAGTTTTAAAACTATCAGTACATAGTTTCTAGGTAAATCAAGACAAAGTAAAATTAAAGGTGAAAATCAAGTGTCAAAAACTAATATATAATTTTATGAAGTAAATAAACAAGCAGCCAACTCTTTTAAAAATAAAAATGAGATTAATTATAACAAAAATAAATTGAATTGTCTTGTTTATGTTGAATGTAAAATACATAGAACAAGGTCAACTGAGATAATCTAGTTGAGCAAATGGGATAGGACAAGGTCAACACTAGTTAACACAGTCTGTTGTAAAAATAGACCCAAAAAAAATCATCTAGGTCAACTTATTTTGTTGGTAGGGAAAACAAAATCATAACTAAGTCAACCAAGTCAATTTAATTTATTATATGATACAGTTTTACATAAATAAAAAATAAAAAAATAGAGTAAAATTTTGAAATATTGAGAAATTTTACTAAAAAATAGAAATGAAAAATTGAGATAGTTGAAAAAAATTAAGTATGAAGCTAGTTAGAATGAACCTAAGCAATATAACTAAGTTGAACAAATTATCTTAGTTGACTTAGAATGTTGAAGATTTGATTGTTGATTAGGCCATTTAGGCTTGATTTAATCTTGTAAAGGCAAAAACATAGAGGTTAAACAAGGTTAACCAGGTCAGTTTAATCTGTAGAAAGCTAAAAAATTAAAATAGTAAAATAAAACTAAGTATACTATCATGAACTAGTTGGATAAAAATTAAAAAATAAAAAATTTAAGAATGAACTAGGTCGACTAGCATAACCTAGTTGACTGTAAATGAAAAATCATAAAATATGAATAATAGCTAGATCAACCAATGTGACCTAGTTAATTAGAGATGAAACCTTACTAGCAAATCACAAAATTAGGTCATCCAACATGACATGGTTGAATATAGATCCTAGATCTATAACAAAGAAAATAACTAGGTCGACTAACATGACCTAGTTAATTGCAGATGAGAACCTTACAAACAAAGGATAAAACTGGGTTAACTAGCATGATTTAGTTTACTATAAATCTTGGATCTGTAAATAGATAAAATAATTAGGTTGACCAATATGACCTAGTTAACTACAAATAATAACTCTACAAATAGATGATAAAATTGGGTTGAATAGCATGACCTAGCTGACTATAGATCTTTTATCTACAAACAAACTTTAAAACTAAGTTGACTGACATGTTAAAAATGCAAATTAAAAATTAAAAATTAAAAATATAGATATTATATTCATATCAATTTCAACAAAATGTAGGTAACATATTAAGATAGATCTACAACTTCTCATACTTAGTAAATCTAAACTCAGAGAAGGTAATAAACTAATATATATTGTAATACTTTACTTTTTTTGGGTGAATGACCAAATCGGATCTACTAAACCTAACCTAGGGATATATTATCACACAACATTAAAAAATAGGTTTTCAAATCCTATAGTCAAATAACACTATAAAATAAACCTATCTAAGTCTTCTAATACATAAAATAAAATTAATTCAGTCTCATCAAAGCTTGTAACACAAAGGGGAATTATTTAACACAAACAAATAATCAAGGGATCATGGTATAAAAATGGGTTCCTAGATCACCTAAAGTGGAAGATGAGTTATACTAAGTTTAAGTATAAAGATAATCTAAGCAAGAAGTTATACACTAAAAAACTATTACTTGGTGTAATATAATTTTGAGATGAATTTAATTAAATTTACACGATTTTGTAGTTACCAAAATGAAGAATTATTTTACTGAGTTTGATAAATAATTTCATATTTTAGAGATGATATTAAATATTCAAGATGAGAATTATCATCATTCCATGGGTCAGTTAACTTTAGGTTCTTTAGGTAGATTTTAATTTATTTAGCTTTTTTAGTTATGTATGTCAACTCCAATTTTGAGTTAAGCTTTATTTAAATAAATTTTTATTAAAAATTAAATGATTTTAATCATTTTAAATATGTTTGAAATAAAATAACCATTTTAATTTTAGTTTTATTTTTAAAATATGAAAATATTAAGGTTTTTATGTTGTGTCTCAATATCTCCCTTAGTTAATGGTGTTTTTAAAGAGATTTTTGTGGCTTTTTAAGGATAACACTATAGAAATAAACTCTAGACTAAAGGACTTCTACTTTGCATTCAATACTTCCCACAAGATAATCTATATTTCCTCTAAGGCAAATCCTAAGCAATGGTTCCTTCAAATGTAGATGTAGCATAGTTGCAAGTTATAATAATATGAAAATCAATGATCCTCTCATTGGACTGAAATATAAATAGTATTTATAATGTTTAGGTCCTAACCTTTTTGTAATTTTAGTCGATAGGGTCAGCGAACATGACATAGTATTAAGAAAATGTTATCATTAGGTCTTGAACTAGGTTAGAAATACCAACTTAGTTATGTAATGTGCACTTTAACTTTCATAACATGGTTGAACATGTTGACTTAGTAGTAAAAAAAACTTATTTTCTTAGGGTATATTTGAAAATATAAATGCTTAGGTAAATAGATTATTGAAGTTTGTTTTCTTGGGGAATTAGATGCATAGTATTTATAATGGGTTTAGGTAATGATAATGGGTTTATCTATGATATAATTAACCATAAATATTGTGAATCACCAATGGTATACCCACCATTTTACTAGTACACCCATTAATACATGCACTCAGAGAGATTGAAATTTGATTGGTTTCTATAAGAGAGAAAACATCAATAGATGATAAATTTTAAAAATATTGTATGTATATATGTCCATTATAGGTTATAGTAGGTGTAATACTATCTATGTCAATATTTTAAATTTAAGATATTAATGGTTAGTTTTGAATATGTTTGATGACTTTTCTAAGGAGTAATGGTTGAGTAATAAGATTACCTTGTGCATTTCTAAGTGGGGTGGGGGGCATTTAAATTTTTCACTTCCCATTTAGTAGGTTGAGGATGAATTTACAATTGTAAAAGTTGATTTTGAATTTGAATAATTTGATTAGAATTATTGGTTTTGAAATTATCCATTTCAGTCATGACTTGCAATAAAACTTGGCTATTTTTTATGGCTTCTTGGCTAGTAGTAGTGGGTTGAGATGTACTAGTAGTAGTGATTTAATAGTTTTGGGAATATTGGTGTAGTATCCCTAATTTAGTTAAGGGTTTGGAATAGGAAATTAGTAAATAAATATGAAATAATTAAGATACTAACTTGTATAATTTAACTATAATTTGAATCTTTCTAAAAATAGTAATAAGGGAGAGAAAATAAGACTTAGTTAGAAACTACGATGGCTATTATAGGGTCTAAATTTCACTATGCAAGACTGGGACACTATCATAATTTAGGATCTCATTTTCATTTATTGATTAGAAAAGAGCATCAAAATAAGACACCCTAGGGTCTAGTACTATATTCCTCTTTTTCCACTATTATCCAGGAGATCTAAGCTTTTTGGGTTTTTTTCATTATGTCTATATGAGTCTACCTTTGAAATTTCAACTATTGAATGTCTACAAAACTTCTTGTAGAGATGATTTAGTCTTCAAACCCTATACTCCATTATGCTTTGATAAAATTTGAGAAAGAGGGGGGGTTAGTGTATGTAAGATGCACTAAAAGTGTATCTACACCCTTTATGTGGGCATGTTGCCTACATACCAATACTTTAAAGAGGGATCAAGCGATATGTAGTTCTCTCACTTGATGTGATTTGTGCAATAGTGTGTATGAAGATGCAAAATGCTAAATTGGATGTGCTTGAGATGGCTAGGGAATGGCGTAAGGATTTGAATAAGCTTGTCTTAGTATTGGTTGGTTGTATGTAGAGAATAGGGACGATTACCTTAGTGGTTTTTATTGTATTATTTCTTGCTTTTTAATAATTTCCAACCCCTTCTAAATGAACTTTAAATGGAATTTTTTAGGGATTTATTGGTCATGGTTTGAATATGCTTGCATTAGATCAATAAGAAGGGGGATAGGAACTAGAAGAAGCTAACCATTAGAGGTAAAAAATCACTTGGATAAGAACATGAGAAATAAAAACTAGAGGGCCTAATGCTATAGTCCAAGTTAGGTGCTATAGTCCTGAGGGTATGAGACTTGGGGGGATGGCTTTGTCATGGAAAAAGTAATCTGGCTTAGCTAAGATCAGGACTAAAAGGCTACAGATGACTAGGAATTAGTAAATATAAGTCTATGAGGGTTATGAGATCAAGCAAGAGGGACATATAGGCTAGGTGTCACAAGCCACACTCAAGTTACCAATTTTCACATTTTATTTGACTATATTTCCCCCCTTTTATTCTATTGATGTAATAAATTAAAATACTAGGATAAAGGAAAAATGGAAAGCATACCTAAACTTACCTATAAGGGTGAAGCTCATGAATCTATGTGATTCTAGGTGTGCATAGAGAGAGTGAATTATGATGTGTAAATTTGTAAAATAAAATAAAAAGCAGGTCAATTCTTACTAGATGTGTTATATCTAAAATAAGAATGTACAAATCTAGGTAAGAGAGAGAGTAGAAGAGAAAGGAATGAATATACCCAACTAGGTACATGAACCATTAAAAAACCTATTGTAATGCTAAGTGATGTTGATTAATGTTTAGTAATGTTAGATGATGTTGTACCAAGAGTAATATCATGAAAGGAGCTAAGTGCTCAATTCCCTAAAAGTGGTTCAAGAATGTAAAGGCTAGCCCTTTAGCTCCATAATCACCCACTAAGTGAAGTTATGTGATCATGTATGTGTTAATAAATATTTGGACCATGTTTCTAATCCCTCTAAGTAGGTGGCTCAAAAATACAAAGGCTAGCTAGTCCTTTAGATCCATCATTTCCCCATGAAGTGAAGCTATAAACTAATACCAGTATGAAATGTGTGTCTTATAAGATGAATCTTGAAGCCCATGAATGTTTTGTAATATAATAATGTGACATTGATAGCTAAATGTATGCTACAAACTAGGCCACTCTAAAAAGGTGGAGATTAGGCTTCTAAGAAAGCCACTCCAAAACTAGGCACTAGGCTTATATGAAAGCCATTCCAAAATGTGGAGGTTAGGCTTGTTTAAAGGCCACTCTAAAATAATTTCAACCACCTATAGATGGAATAAGGCATGAAACTATTGAGAATTCATAGATAATGTATTGAACTCAAAAAGAAAAGAAGACAAATGTGTTGCACACATTACCCCCAATCACTAGTATCTGAAACATGGATTCTGATCTAAAAGTTATACCAACTATCATATCTAAAATTGGAAATGAGAGACATCATGTAACTCATTATTCCCCCTATATCTATATTCTTTGAGTAAAAGTGTACTAAAAACTATTGATTCTAAACGAGTTTGAATGTGTAAAACTGTAGTTGAACTTACTTTTTTGCCTACTTCTAGAAAGTCTTTTTTTTTTGTTGTTTGGACAGGATCACCAAAAGCAAAAACTAGAGGTTTGACACTATAGCCCATTCTTGGTGCTGTTGTTTTGGGCTAAATCTGATGATTGTTCTAAAATTGTCACTATTTGCCTAGTTTGGTCTACCTAGTTTGAAGTCTAGTTATTATTCTAGGTGTGTTGAAAGCTAAATTTTCTACCATTAGGAGCTCTAATCTCTATGATAAAAACCCTTGTTTTTTCCCCCTCTTTTGAGGGTCGGAATGAAGACCCTATAATGAATTCCCTCTAAATAGAGAACCCTATAAGTGTGGTATGTTGTAAAGATACATGATATAGTAATGATAATTGATAAGATATCTAAAGATATAGCATGGTATGCCTGGATAGATATAATAATGTAAGATCATGTTCAATGTATTGATTTTGAAATGTAAGTCTAGTTATTTGTTAGTTATTATGGAGGGATGGAGCATGATGTCCATCATGGCATCAAAAAAAGCAAAATAATGCATGATGTGGATCATGGCATTGCAAATAGTGAGATGAAAGCAAATAACAAGCACATAAGGTAAGAAAAAAGAATCATACAAGAGTGGTCAAGGGACCAAACAAATAAGGGACATGGGCACATGTCACTTAAACTAGAAATCATACATAAAAGTCATGTTCAAATTCCACATACACAGATAATTGAAAATAAGCCAGCTTGGCATGAAGGCCACAAGCACATAGAAGAGTATAGGCAAAGGACATTAGAAAATGTCCTAAGGCACACACAAGAATAAAATCAAAGGAAATTTTCAAATGTCTTAAGGAACACATAAAATATAAAATAGGAAATAAGAAATGCAATCACATCTAGCAACACAAAGCAAGAAAGGAAAACATGTAATATACTAGAAATACAATCACATCTAACTAATCAAAACAATAAGTGAGATTATGTAAGACATGTAATACAAGACTAGGTAGATCCTAATAAATACACAAGTGCTATATACTAGTGAGTGATGATAGAATAATCTATATAAACTAGTAAGTAATGTACATCAACATGATAACTAGAGTGTGTGGTGTAGGAATGACATAACCTGGATGGTGTAATCATGTATAATATGCCCTCAGTGGGTATGTATATTGATGTGTGTCTCAAATGTATAAGTAGGATGCCCCTTCAATGGGTAGAGTGAAGCAATCAAGGGTCTGTATGTCACTACACATACTTAAAGAAGATAAAGTGAAACATGGTAATGTAGATAAATCAACAAAAAATAACATATAATAACAAATGTAAGTATATCATGGTAGTATAAATGTAAAGCTTGGATGATGCATATAATATAAATATTTTTGTGTTTTTGAATTTTGAAATATTTGTATTATTTTTTGGTATTTTTGAAATTGTCTATGTACAATCAATCATATATAAACTATGTTCAAGTAATATGGAGAATAAATGATACTAACTAATGAGTCTCATGTAATACTCCCTATATGGTGTCCTATATCAAGGAGAGGGATTGTGTGTGATTGTGAAGCATGATGGAAGGGCTAAGACTGTGGCTTTAAAAGATGTATATGTTGTAAATGCTTTGAAATATCTAAATTAGAAACTAACTGTGGGGTCCCCCTATAACTCTAATAAGTGGATGCAATTATAGGGCTCTTATGGACCCATATAGTATTAAGAGAAGCTCTTTGAACATGTGTTATTTGTGTAGAGGCATGAGATATCAATGATACTACCCTAGGTGTGGGCATTGTAGCTAGAAGCTATCTAGAATTCTGAAACTATGGTTGCTCTGAAAGAGACATCTATGGAATTGTATAAACTCTTTGTACTAAAAATGGAGGCCTCAATTATGTCTAAATATAAACTAGAGGAATAACTAAAACTAGTGGAGAAACTAAAACTAATAGTTGAATTGAAACTAGTGACTACAAAGTAGAAGATAGCTCTGAAGTGGGGAGTGGTAACTCATATGGAACTCCACCAACTATAATAACCTGATTAGTGTGAATGAATTTCATGCATCTATGAACTATAAAATTTATTACTTGAAGTTTTTAAATCCATGGTCGACCAAGTAACATATCAAAAACTCTTGCACTGGGAATAATAATGAATGGTGTGGCCACATGTGTTGGACCAACCTATAGAAGAAGTATAATCTACCCAATAAACTTTGTATGTGCCCATTGAATCCACTAATAATTGTGTCCTTCATGGTAATATCCTACTTTGAATAGCCTAATGTTAAATTAATGTCATAGTGCACATGTTCACATTGGATCCATTATTTATAATAACACTATGAATAAGATGATTATGAATGTAAGCTATTATAAGAGTGCATGATAATTTGAATCATCTTTGACTATCTTTAGCTCTATGAAGGAGATGGAAGGTCTAGATAGAAATCTAGAATTGTATACACCAATCATGTTGCTCAAAGGATATAACTCAACTGAAAGTGCTCTATATGTATCTAGTGGGGGATATGCATGATATGCATGGTGAACACCTAATGTATCACTTGTCTCTTGTTTAGAATGCTATGAAAAAGGATATAAAAATATTTTCAAAGCTTTATCTTATGTTTTATTTTCTTGAGGAGGTTCAACTGAAGTGCCAAAGTCAATAACATTACCATCTATCAAGTCTTATATCTTGTGTCTCAAATTGATGCATCTACTTGTTGTATGTCTTGGTACCCTATAAAACTCAAAAAATGTAGGCTGATCATATCCCTGTGGAATATGTTTTATTGGATCAACTTCCCTAATAAGAGGGAGAGATATGATATTACATTCCAATAGATATTGTAAAACTCTAGCTATAGGAACTGGTATATTAGTAAAGGTTCATTGAGTAGGTGTTGATAAAATCACATGTTAAGGGGGCTCTAAAGATAAATTTATTGTAGGTTGATTCTGACCCTTGCTATCATTGACCTTGAATTTGTATGGGACTTTTCTATTACTCTTGTTTATTATTTATAATATGCTTATGTACTTGAGTTTGCCCATTGAAATGAGTTTGCCTTCCCTTTACTTTAGTGTATGACACGATATAGTGAAAGAAGATAACCTTTTGAACATTATTGACTCATGTAAAGTTGGTAAAAGACTCTATTTTAAGAGATCTTATAACTCTTGATTAGTTATGGGGATAGTCATCTTAGCTAAGATAGTCTTATATCGAAGAACATAATCTATGAGATGCTCATTTGACCTTTGTTTCTATTATAGAAATTGGGCATAAGAAACCTTATCACCAATGTTGATGTTAAAATGAGCTAGTAACATGTCAGATAAAGGATTGAACACATTGAATAACTGATTTGGTAGACTATAGAGCCATTGTAAATCATAATCCTTTAGACTCCATGGAAATAGCTTGGTAAGTAGCTAGTTATTTGGCACATAGTCCAACCATGATGTGTGAAAAGATCTCAAATGTGTCTCTAAATCACCCTTGCCATCATATAGAGTAAGCTTGGGTTGAACAAAACCTTGTGGCAAGGGTGTCAAGCAATATGATGTACCAATAGTGTATGAAGTAGAGTAAAATAATCCAAATCCTACATAAGTATAGAGGCACCTTGCTCAAGTTATAACACCTTAGATTAAAGAGATATTATCTTTTTCACAAGGGCTACCACATCAGGAGACAAAGATGTACTAGCTATAGTTGGTGGTTGCATAGAGGCAGGTTGGGTTGTTGTAGGGGGTTGTTGAGACATAGTTACCTCCATAGTGTCATGTTTAACTAGATGTTCTAAAAGATTGGAAGACTCAACTTGTTTGGCCTTTTTTATTTCCATGATAAATTATAAAATAGGAGTATGATCTCAAGGTTGTTCCTTGAGTCTTTCTTGAAAACTTTGTAGGATCAAATCTTTGTTCAGGAAAACTTCATTATCAATAATAGGTGGAAATTGATCAAGAGTCTGATGTGGTAGATCATGAACATTGGTGTTTATATCATCATTATTATTCTCATATTACTCATCATCAAATTATCCTCATAGAAATTGGTGTAATCTAGATGTGTAGGAGTTATAGCAATAACCTGAGTTGGTTGTTTATCCATGGTATATGGTTGGGTTAAAGGAATTTGTGTGAATTTAGGAGGGTTTCCAATAAGTCTTTCACTTCATCTCAAAGGAAGAGATGCAAAGAACTTAGGTGGAATAAGGAAAATAATTTGAATAATGGAAGAAAAGATTAAACAAATATAATCTAAGCAAGGAACTGGAGTATGCATAAAAAAGATATGAAGCTCATAAATGTGTAAGTTGATACCTCAAGAATCAAATAGGATTTAGTACATGAAACTAGGGTTTTGAATGAAACTATTTTTAAAATTACTAAGACATTTTAAAATTTGATCCAAATTTCTGATTTAAATATGTAAGTAAAAAACTAGAAAAATATAGGAAAAATACCAAAAAAATACTAGGACCTAATATGGGAAACTAGGGTTTGAAAGAAAATTATTTTAAAATTACTATGAAATTTTAAAATTTAATTCTAACTTTTATTTTATTATGTAGGTAAAAAATCAAAAAAATATAGGGAAAATATTGGGACTTAGTATGGGCAACTAGGGATTAAAAGAAAATTTTAAAATTACTACAAAATTTTAAAACTTAATGTTAATTTTTTTTTATTATGCAGGTAAAAAATCATAAAAAAATAGAAAAAAATGGTAGGAAATTTACCTTAGGGTTTTTAGGATTTTTATGTGCAAATGAAGTAAGTTGGGTTCACCAAATGGTTTAACAATTTTGGGAATATCGGTGTATTATTCCTAATTTAATTAAGGGTTTGGAATAGGAAATTAGTAAATAAATATACAATAACAAAGATACTAATTTGTATAATTTTACTATAATTTGAATCTTTCTAAAAATATTAATAAGGGAGATAAAATAAGACTTAGCTAAAAACTAACTGAGACAGTTGTTGTAGGGTCTAAAATTCATTGTGTAGGACTGGGACATTGTCACAAATCAAGATCTAAATTTTGTTTATTGATTGGATAGGAGCACTAAAATAGGACATGCTAGGTTCCAACACTGTATTCCTCTTCTACCATTGTTATCTAAGAGATCTAATCTTTTTTGGGTTTTATTTGTTGTGTCCATGTGAGCATGTTTGTGAAATTTTGACTATTGGATGTCTACAGAACTCCCTATAGAGCTGATTTAGTCTTCAAACCCTAGACTCCATTGTGATTTGATAAAATTTTAGAAAGAGAGGGGGTTAGTGTGTGTAAGATGCATTGAACATGTTTTTACACATCTTGTATGGGTACACTGCCTACATATCAATACTCTAAAAAGGGATCAAGCCATATATAGTTCTCCCACTTGATGTTCTTTATGCCATAATGTTTATAAACATGTAAAATACTAAATTAGATGTGCTTGAGTGGCTAGGGACTACTTTAAGGATTTGAATAATCTTGTAGTAATATTAGCTAGTTGTATGTAGAGAATAGGGAGAATTCCCTTAGTGGTTTTGCTTGTATTCTTAATTGCTTTGTAATAATTACCAACCCCTTCTAAATGACCTTTGAATGGGATTTTATATGGATATGTTGGTCATGGGTTGAATTTTCTCATATTAGGCTAACAAGAAGGGGGATAGGAATCAAAAGAAACTGATCGTTGGAGGTAAAAATTCACTTGGATAGGAGCATAAAAAATGGACACTAGAGGGCCTAACACTATAGTCCAATTTGGATGCTATAGTCCTAAGGGTACAAGACCTAGGGGGATGGATTAATCATGGTAAAGTAGTCCAACTAAATTGGGATCAGGTTTGGAAGGCTATGGATGATTTAGAATTAGGTAAAAGAAACCTATGAGGGTTATGAGAGTAAGTAAGAGGGACTTATGGGTTAGGTGTCACAAGCCACACTCAAGTTACCAATTTTTACATTTTATATGACTACAAGTAGCATTTTGAGATGCACTAATAGCAAAAACTTGAGATACACTAGAAGTAACATTAATTTGAGTGCTATTATGGTAACTTTGAATGGGTCCACTAAATTAAATACCTTCCATAGTAGTGACTATACTAGGTAGTAAAAAATTGGAAGGGATAAAAGAGGTTTTATATTGATTTGCCTCAAATCTTATAGAAAAACTATGTGGTGGTGAAGAGGGACATCCTAGGTGGGGTCCCATCATGAGATTATAGATTACCATGGGATTCTTTCCCCTATGTTGAGGGCTTTAATTGATGAAAATGATCATTTTAGTATTATATTCAAAATCACTTTCATCCTTTATAGTAGGCATGCATGGAGGATAGTTAAATGGATCAAGAGTTTTAAAAAGAGATGGTCCATAGTTTTTGGTTCCATTAGCCACATGGATGTTACTTACATATTTTTTTCTACATAAGAATAAGGAAGGTTATATTTAAGAAGTTTATGAGAATTAGCTAGATCCATCATGTCATGCTATGTTCTATGTTCAAAATCATCAAAGATATATTTTATGATGGATGGTTTTAAGGGAAAATTATATCAACCAACTCATAAAATATATTATATTGACTATGGTTGATGTATTTATATAGACCAAAAGGTAAGTATAAAACTATATAGATCTTGGTCGATGTAGTTAGTGAAAGGTATAGTGATCATAAATAGTAACTAAAAAATCTAATGTATTGAGCCTAAGTGATGTAGTTACATCTAGGAAAAGTTAGCAGTATCAAAAAATGTACTATATCAAGTTTGGTCAATGTAGTTATAAAAGTAAAAATATGAAATCACATAATATATCAAGTTTTTCAATGTATTCAAATTTGGGGAAACATTATCAGTATTTCAAATAAATCATGTTAATCTTGATTGATATAATATTATAAACCAAGGTAAAGGGAAAGCAAACTTAGTAATCTATATCGAACATAGTCGAGTTAGTTTATTCACACACAGAACACTATATGAACATTGGCTGATATAGTTGGAATACACAACATAGAACTATATTGACACTGGTTGAAACAATCTATAATATAAAATATAGTAGCATGCAATAAATTATAAGTTTAATTATTTTTACTAACTATTTATGCAAAATGAAGATCAAGAAGATGTGCTAAAAGGATGTGACTAATTTGTAGGCTCTTACAAATACTTGATTGTCCATTGGATAGTTTTGGCTTGATATTTCATAACACTAACTATGGTAGAAGTATCATTCTCATAACCTAATAAACCCAATTTCAAGGGTAAGCTTATAGTAACTTCCTAAAGTTAACCACTAATCGGTGTACTTCAAAATTAGATAAAAGGTTATTTTCCTAAAGTTCAATAAAAAATAAAATCCTAGACATTTTATAAATATTATGAGGTACGTGGAAACTAAAATATGTGTTAAGATCTATACTATAGATATGAATATTAAGGAAACCCCCTCATGCCATGAAATTTGTAAACAATAAAAAAGGATTGTAAATAGAAAGCCACATACCCCTTCACTATAGTAGCTAAATAATTTGAAAATTGTTGGAATATATTTTCTATAGAAAGATAAATAAAGATAAAATAAAAGGTGAAAAGTAATGTGTAAAATCAATTTGCATATATTTTTGAATAGAAATAAATACGCAATCAATTTGAAAGAAAATGTTTGATTAATTACTAAAAATAGAAGTTAATTTTCCTTGTTTTTACTGAAAATAAAAACACCCATAACTATATTAGCATAGTCTAATGTAGTTTGTTCAAATAGTACATACAAAGTAAATTAGATCAAATAGGGTCAATACAGTCTATTGATAACAAATGAAAACATGAAATTGTATCAACCAAGGTCAATATGTTTAATATGAAAGAAAATGAATTTATAACTATATTGGCCTTAGTCAATATAGTTGTCTATGTAAACTTAATTTTTTTATAGAATATAAATTTTAATGTAAAACTTAATAAAATTGAGTGTAAAGTAAAACTATATCAGACTGGGTTGACATAGTATGACATATAATCACTTAGAATAAAGAACTAGATCAACCTTGATCGATATAATAAGTTGACTCAAAATTGTATTACCCTGCATGAAGGACCTCCTTCCCTTACCAATTGAGACATTCAATAATGCAATTATGTGGTTGTTAATAATTTTAATTATAGTTTCCTCCTTGCATACTAATAGAGTGATGCTTATTCAAAATATTTAAAAGATTAATTAAATTAAAATTTATCATATTTATCATATGAATTTTATAAATTCTTAAAATCATCTTTATTGTTCTAATAAGATTCATAGGATTCTTACAGAGCCTATGAGTTTATCCAATAGATCTTCTATAAAACCTACTCTCTTAGGTACTAGGCTATCCTTGAAAAGTGAAGTTTGACTTTCCATTTTTTTGGATCAACTTTAGTCACTGTTTTTAGGTTTTGGGATGATGTGAAAAAAAAATTAATAAATAAAAATAAATTAAATTAATAAAATCTTACAATGAAAGCTTTATGCAAGCTTGGCCAAACCAGCTTAGGATTTTGTATTTTCTCTTCTCTTTCCAAGTAGTTACCTCCATTATTATATTTGTTTGGAGCTTCATCTCATTTGTCAATTATTTACCTCTATTTTTATATTTATTCAAAGCTTCATTCTTCTTGCAAGGCCTTTCCACCATTGAATTTGTTTCTATGAGACTTAGGTAGAGAGAAGAAGAAGATAAGTGAATGGATGATTAGCTAAAGGAAATGAATACAAGCTTAAATTAGGCAAGTAAAAGTTCCCTCAATTTCTATTATTCATTTTGATGGATTGATTGAGTTTATTAACACTAATGAATTGATCGGTCTCCCTTATGTGTGTGTGTGTATGTATTCAAGATTTTATTTAATAAAATATATAAAAATATAATGTTGTTCCATTATAACATAGTTAATCATTATGTATACTTTCATATATATATATATATATATATATATATATATATATATATATATATATATATATATATATATATAATAAAAAATAAAAGTTTAATTATTATTATTAGGGGGGAGGTGGCTGATCCAACCCCTACCCCCTCCCATGATAAAGAGAGAGAAGGGGTTGTGCCAGCTGGCCCTCCCCATCCCCCTTAAGGCTAGTCACCATGGCTAATGACTAGGCCACGTGGCCCAATCATCGGCCACTAGCCACGGTTGGTCGTAACACCTTGTTATTAATATAATTTATATATATATTAAAATTATTTTATTAAATTTATTTAATTTTTTATAAACTTATATATATATATATATACATATATAATGTTACATGTTTGATTTTAAATATTAATATAAATAAATAATTACGTTAAATAATTATGTGTGTGTGTGTGTGTGAATAACAAATAATTTATTAATATATTGACATATTATATATGTAAGTACGCATATGTATATGTCAGTAAATTTGGGAATTTTTTGGAGTGAGTTTTATTAGTTAGGTTATGTATATGTAATTTTGATATCAATAATGAAACCATTAGTTCCTTTTAGTATTTTTGGGATCTATTAAAACATGTATGTGGTTGAAATGTCAAGTTACTTATCTTATGTGTTAAAACTTTTGTAGAAGACTAGATAAGAAAATTTATTGAAAATGTATTGCCCTAATATGGTTGAGTAAATGATTGTCACATTATTGTTGATAATATGGTCTCCCAGGCCAAATGTCAACCCCTAAAGTAAAAACACTTTCATTAGAACCCCTCTAAGCTTATACATGGTGTTTATAACTTTTCATGGTCCTATAAATGCGTCTTGAAAGTTGTTTAGCCTTGTTAAGGGTGTCATATATGTGTTAGAACTTTCTTAGGAGATCCATATATCATAGCCTATTTGAGGTCCTTTGGTTGATGTACTAGGTCCTCATGATGACCCTTGAGTGAGCAAGAGAGTGTCAAAATGTCTTGTGAGATATAAAGAATGGTTTTAACCCTGTTTGATAAGATTAAGGATCTTTAGTAGAAATTGAGGTAATTTGACAGGATTAAGGTTTATATTTCTCATGAGTTTTAAGCATGTTTGAGTCATTTCAAGAAGGGAGAGACTTGCTAGTAATATGAAGGGTATCTAACATTCATTTGGTTCATAGTTTGAAGTTTGATAATGTGTTCAAGTTCATGTCCCATAATGTACTTTATCCAAACCTATTTCCATCCTTGTTTCCCTCTTTGAGCCATTATGACCCTTAAAACTTATTACAATAGTCAAATTGATTGAAAACCTTTTATAAGGGGTAGTTTTTTAATTTCCCATTATATTAAAAGGTCTTATATGGTTCCCATTCTTATCATATAGTTATGACTAGGTAATTTCATATCCATAAAGGTCCATTTTAGAACTCAAATTCACTCCCCACTCACTAAATGAGTCCCACACATGGGAAACTATGACCCTTCACTCCCCCCAACTATATCACCAAGATTTAAATGTTTTTTGACTTATTTTTTCACTATTCTTACCTCTAATGGTGTCCCAAGGTTAGAAGCTTGAAGAAATAAACTAAAAAAAGTTGTTTATAGGTGTTTTTATAGTCTGTATGGACCTATATGGCTAGTTCCATATAGAAGAGGTCATAGATTTGAATAATAGCTCATGGTAGGTGTCTCAAAGGAGTTTCATGATCACAAGATGCAAAACATGCCAAAAATCAACCTCTCTCTTCTACCAAGATCCTTGGTAGTTTAGACAAGCTCTCAGGGTTATGCTCAGTCCATACCAGAGAGAGAAAGTGAGTACATGAGGATTTGGGAAGAATAAGGGGGTATCTTGACCTTAACATTCTTGATATTTGTTTTCACATTCATGGCATATGATCTATGAACAAACACTAACAATTTGGGCACTCAAATGATCTTCTTCATTTGTGAAATGGGATAAAGTGGCATCAATTTTAGTACATCCTCAAAGTGTTTTTGAAAATAAATGTTTGATGTGTATTCCAAAGGCCCTCAAGGTCCTTCCATAGTTAGTCCCACCCCTAGTTCACATGTGTGTGGGTGTATGACTAATAAAATATTTATGTTTCCCCCATTTGTAGACTGCATATGGACTTTATCATATTATAGATTCTTTGGTGGATAATATGGAAGTTTTGATGATGTTTTGGATTTGATAATGGTTTCCTTGAAGTAATTTATGCCTCTTATACCTCCCAATATTAGCTAATTCACTATATGTTCAAGTGGATCCTTCAATTCTTATCTCTAATATGACTATCACAAGTGTGAATAGGTGTCTTTGATAATGACTATGGATAAACATCAAGGTATTTATAACACACTTTAGTTTCATCCTATGTTAATATTTTGTGATTTTTTTCTCATGCCTCCCACTTCCTTACATTTAGAATCACTCTCACCCTTAGCCTATTATGAAATGCACTTACACAATCTAGACATCCCTCATCTAGGCACCTACAAGACTTGGTGAAAGCTAAAGAGATAAAGACATATGAGGAAGACATATGAGAAAGGTGTTAAAGTAATTAAAGAATATTGAATACTCATAAGAGCCTATAATAAATTCATGAGAGATAGGGTGAATAGGGTTCAACATGAATCAATCTTTCACCTCAACCTTAAAAAGACAAACATCTTTGTCACCACAGGCCTATTAAAGTAGGATAGGTAAGTGGTATAAATACTATTAGGTTAAATTATGGCATAAATTTAATAGCATAACAAGTAATAGGATTATATGAAGGACATGAAATATGGAGAGTAGGATTTAGACAGAGATTAACCCTTCACCCAAGCTCTAAAGAAAGGTAGGCTCTCACAATCATGATAGACATTTTAAAATGATCTAACAAGGGAGATAGACACCATTGAGTTGAGGTGTTGTTAGTATTGAAAATAATTTAAGAACTAAATGTACCTATGAATAAGTATGGATATGATTGATTAGGGTCCAACTAGGATCAACACACCATCTCAGCCATCTCAAATGGGAGTTCAATAAAGGTTCCCATGTAAGCTAATAGCGACAAGGTTTAGAGAAATAATGATAGAGTAAATAGGTTTTGAAGAAGATTTATGAGGTCATAAAGAGAAATGGAGGGTAAAAAACAATTTTATGTCACCCAAGGATCAAATTAGGCATCAAATAAACCCATCTAGTGACACATATCACATAGTCAAGTGTAAGACTACCACCTATATGACAAAATAAGAAGGTAGAGTTGTGACTATAAGGGTGAGTTGAAAATGGATTGGGTGATTGGATAGATGTATTTATGTATAAAAAATACCTTATTAATAATTATTTTTATGGTTTAAATGGAGTCTTAGTGGGCCAAATAAGGATGATAATGCCTACATTCTCTTTCAAATAGACCTCATTTAATGCCTACAGCCAGATCCTTGGTAAGGGGTCAAAGTGTGAAATTCATGTTGTAAAATAAGTAACAAGAGGAAATAAAATGTATTAAGTGGTCCTCTAAATAATTATAAGTTTTCCCATTTTGAACTTTAGTACTAAGATAGATAATATAATTGTAGCAAATTAGTAGGCCTAGATAAGCCTAAACAAGGTAGTCATAGCAAGACCTAAGCAAGAGAGTTTAAGAGATAACCCTAAAAATAGGTGAGGCATAAAGGTAACATAGGGTTTCTAACTTGTATTCATAATAATATATCAATTTTTCACATTATTATGTTTTATTCCTTAAGATAGGAAGAGCTTAATGGCCTACATAGGCCTACTAGGCCTAAACAGGCTTGTACACATAAGTTAGGGATTTATACATACTTTGGGGTTGTTCAAAGTTTTAAAACACATGATAAGGTGAGTAAGATAGATATATTAATTTAATAATTTGATAATAGTCTCATGTTTAATAATGGAAAGGGTTAATGGCCTAACTAGCCCTAAATAGGCATAAAACTGCTATATGCAGGCCTAAACATAAAATATGGTGACATGCACAATATAATAGGTGTTTAAGGTTAGAAAAAATGTAGATAAACTAGATGATAATATATATAATTTTCAATGAGTAACAAACTAATATAATTTAAATAATAACCCATGAGTTGGCCTTATAGGGTTAGACTACCAAGGTTATTCACAAACCCTAAGCCTGACTATATAAGGTATGCAAAAAGATTTTTAGGAGAGTCCTAGTTTAAAGGGAGATGTTAACCATAGAATCATGTTATATGATTTTCATAATCCATCATCACCATATTAAATAAATTAAACCACTCAAGCATCTAGCACCTACTCTCAAGCACTCAAGTTTGATAGTGAATAATGACGCTTAAGGCCCATATGAGGGAAACGAGACTGAGATGGAGTTTGGGTAGTTGGAGGTAGTTGAAAAAAGATGGTAATGATATGGGGATGGTGATATGATGTTTTTTAGTCCATAAAATCATCTAAAAGTGAATAATAACCCTATAACTTAGTCTAGGTTGATTAGGCCTAAAAGCCATTCTTGACTACCCAGGATCCCATGCTCATATTGGTGGAATAATAAAAGACCCAAAGTATATTTATGGACATAAGAAGGTGTAGGAGGATCTTATAGGTTAAATAGAGTTGTTTTATGTAGATTAAAGCATAAAATTGGTCAATTTAGTCTTAAGACCCACCTCAAGCTCCATAGTCCTTAACAACAATCTCAAGCTACTAATTCAAGTGCTTAGATCTTTCATAGAATAAGGATTAATAGCCAATGTTCCTAGGGGGGTTGAGGAACACAATTAACTTGAGATAAATGGAGGAGAGAGTGGGTTTTATAGGTTCATATTTATGAATCATCTTTAAGACTACAATAGGCTCAGTAAGCTTGTAAGGAGCTTGAAGTTCACCAACTTGCATTCATATCTCCACACACAATCTACATGGAACCCAATGATTTTAAAAATATTTAAGGGGGTATATAGACTAAAAATCCATGACCATAATTTTGGGATTGGAGGTCTTATTTTTATGAACTATTATTAATATGATAGACCTCTAAAACCCTACTTAAACCCTAAACTTAGAAGAGACCTCAACTATGGTACTAGGTTGTATGAACCCCTTGAAAATCATGTTTTTGTATAATTTTTTTATTTTTAAAAGATAAAAAGTTGTTTGGAGAGTTTAAAATCATTGGAGGGGGTGGTTTGGAACCTGTTATACCTTATTATATCATAAATTGATCACACTCCTTCCTAGAAACACTTCTACAAGTCTCCACCAAAAAGGTAGTTCAGGAAGGCTAATAAAGGCCTAAGTCATGATGTGGTGTGACTTTAGGGACTTAAAACATGATCAAATAATATTCCTTAAGGCCCTCCTTCATCTCTCATAACTATCAAAGCACCTAATACTATGTAACTAGGCTTAGTGGCCTAATTGGCATATTTGGTTAATAAGGAAAGATGAAATTTGACATATAGGGGCTATTAAGAGATCAATGTAGGGTCAAAATACCCCTATAATTGATTCATAAATGTGATAAAATTCACTTCATTGTCATAATGGGAGATTGGAGCAATTTGTATTGGCCTAAGTCAAAATGCAAGGGAAGGTAGGCTTCTAGGTGTTTCATGGGGAACTTAATTGAGCCACTTTAATGTTGTAACTTTTAGGAGAAGGATATAATTTAAAATATAATGGTGTTAATTTTTTGAAAGAGGTCAAATAATTCTGACCCAACCTCCACCACTCCACCTCAACACTTAAAGGGCCCATTTATGAACATCAATAGAATGTAGGGAGACATATAAGGACTATTATGGCTATTATAATTTTTATGTTAGTGGAACATGGTATTTATGAACTCTTATCTACACCTTCATGCCATTTTTCCATCTCTTTTGATTATTCTATATATTCAGGCCTTAAGGCCTTTGTTTGTATCCCTCACCTAGGTATGAGGAAACTTTGTCTGGATTTGTACTTTGTAAACTTCATAGACTATTAATGAACTATTTTAGATTCTTCATGGTTAGCTTCTAGTGTGTATATGTTTGTTTTATTATGCATAAGTGGTATACTTTATCCCTTGTAGGTTCATGCCTCACCTAGATGCTAATAGGTGTTCTATGTAAGTCATATAGTGTGTTAGGGTGTTAATGGTTGAGTTTAGAGTGGAAATATGATTGTAAGTGCCTTAAACTAGGACTTCCCTTCATTACCATCATGTTCTAGTCATTGCAATCAGCCTCTATATGAAACATTTCATTGATGCATGTAAGTATATCATAGGTGGTTCTAGATGTTTAAGAAACACTACTCATTTCTGAGTTCATAGAATCTAATGCATGAGTTATAGGTTGTGATAATCCTATTATTTATGGTGGAATAGCAATAGAACAAGTGAACTATTTCAGAATATTTATAGTGTTTGGTTGTTGGAAGAAACCATGGTCTACTAGCTAATCTCTATGAAAATGAAATTGATCCTGACTAAGTGAAGTGAATTATGCTCAAAGAACTAAATCTAGAGGCTAAGCTAAAGTGTATATTTACAATTAAACTATTCTAAAGTAAATTGATCAAAAAAATAAAAATAAAAGGAAAGGTAGGGTAGAGAAGGAACATGTTCATGTTTCTAATCTTTAACATATATATTATGACAAAGTTCAAATGTCATCCAAATATGCACTTGAAACCAATGTATAGCATGAAATAGCATAAGCTCAAATTCTACTACACATCAAGCAAACATTTAAGGAAATAAAAGAATGCAAATAAGAACTTGATTTTCTTTAAATATTTACTCTTAAAATTAAATAGCATAAGCACATCCATGGTAAGAGCATAAAAAATGAAACAAACCTAAGAACTTTTAGTCAATCTAGCATTAGCATAAGTTAACAACTTTGTATTTGGAAAGTGTATATCAAGAATCAATAAGATCCATTCAAATATGTATTATAAACCAAATAATTGAGTGAAAAACCATGATATAATTCATGCAAACAAACAAGATAGACTTTTTAAAATTCCCTATTTGCATTAATTTCTCCAAAATTAGTACAAGTATTCTTGCTCAAAACTCCCTCCCTAGCTGCCATGGCTGTAAATTGATCCAATTACCTACTAGTGGATTGTAATTTGATTCTAGATTGAATTATACTTGTACAAGAGATAATTAAATGTTATCCAACTTGATTATGATTAATGAAGGGTCAAATTAGGTATTTCATACTTACTATGGCTTTTATTAAGGTTTTTAAAGTTCTTTAATGGTGGTAGTTAGTTCAAACAATGAGTTTCATGCCTTAGATCTTGTTTGGATCATGTATTTATACCTTTACTTTTTATGGGTCCATGAGATCTCTAAATCTAACTTAGTGATTATATGGCTCTATCATGTCACACATCTCATTAATATTTAAAAAGTAACCATTTATCCTTTAAGACACATATTAATAGCTTATTGGGTCTCAACTTATTGAACAGTCTACCTCGATTCATACTATTGATTTAGATTCGAAAGGTCGAATGCTATTGGTTGATTTCATGTTTGGAACCCAAGATTATGCCATATATCACTTTTTTGGATTTTCTCTATGCTTCTAGCTATCATTTTCATTTTAGGCCAATGTCTTTTCACTATTTGGTAGCTTCTTATTCATCCTTATGTTCTTTGAAAAGTCAACTTTCAATACACAGCATTAGATAATGGTTGCATGGATCAATGTGTGCCATTGATCTAGATCCTTTGGGTTCTGTCTTTTACTCCATGAGCCATTGATTTTGTATCTCAATCTTTGTGATGGTGACACTACCTTCTCATCTTCCTAAGGCTTTGTTAAAGTTTTTACTGAATGCTTATCATTGATTAAAATATGTATGTCTAATCATGTACTATTAATCTTTGGGAAGATGCTAAAGTTTTAACTATCCATTACAATTATGACACTTGTCATCTCTACACTTTATTTTTTAGGATTTGACTTTTTAACCTTCACTTCATAATGTGGGATCATTTTCAGCTGATCAAATATGCTCTATCAAATCTCTATTCAAGGGGTTGAAAGTCATTGGATGCTTTCTATTTGGGGTTTTGTTGAAGTTGTGACTTAACATTAACCATGGACTAAAATACTTACATTCAGCCACATACTATCAATCTTTGGAAAGATGATCAAGCTTTAACTTGGGGTTGTGGCTTGACTTTTCAACTTTAATCTTGCACTGTTAGATCAACTTCACCCAATCAAATGTGCACCGTCAATCTTGTAGATGATAAAACAAAGCAAGTAAGGCTTAAGAAATATTGAGAACTTAGACTAAAGTTTTAGACCATGGTTTTATTCATGTTGATAAACATGATAAAACCTTAGAATAAAATTTTAAGCTAAGTTTCTAAAATATAATAAAGGGGGCCCTGTGTTTATTTAGACCATGCAAAGATAAAAAGGAACAAAGGAGGTTTCTAAACATAAATAACTTAGAATAAATATTTTAGACTAAGGTCTTATTCATTTTAATGAATATGAATAATATCTTAGAATAAAAAATAGGCTAAGTTTTAAACAAATATAAAATGTTCCCACGTAATTTTCAAATAAAAATACTTGCATAAATTTGAATTTATTTTTAAAGTCTTAGGCTTATATAATTAGACTAAGAGTTTTTATATGCTCAGACATGAATTTAATTGAACACTTAAGAACCAATGACTAATTAAAGGGTTAATTTATCTTTAAAGCCTCAAAACCCTTGACATTTTTTAGAATGTTGAAACTCCACTAAAATTACAATATGAAAACACAATGCAATCATGAATAAAATTAAGAAAAATAAGACAAGGATCAATGGAGACATATCATCTAAGGTAAATGATGACCAAGTATGGATGATCTTTGAATAAATAACAATTTTCAATTTAAATCATAAATTTGTAAAAATTTGAAACAAGGGTCCCCATTTTCAGAAATGGGGGTATGTTGACCTCAACACATTATTGCCTAAAAGCCATTGGAGATAGTGATTCAGCTTCATATTTTGTCCATTAATGTTGTTTAAGGTAAAAGAGAGTGAATATCTAATCAGTGCATCACCATCTAGTAGTATAAGTTTTTTTATGCATATTCTTTATCCCTTTTATCCCAATCAATAGGTTTTAATGATTCTGAGCCATGATAGATGCACTCGGGGAAATAGCCCCATAATTTAGAGGTCTAGCCTAGCCATAAGTCACCCATATCCTTGGGCTATTCCCATGTTACCCCAACCTTGGAGGTAGGCCCGAATAACCTCCTCCTAGGGTATAGGTTAGAGTGTTAACAATTATGTCATTATTGATATTATGGAAAAGTTACTCATGGGATATTAATTGTGTTGCTTGAGATTTTTTTTAAATCTCATCTTTTTTATTGTTGGTTTAAATGTACCTATTTTCTCTTTATTAAATTTTATTTAATATGTATGTATGTATGTATTTATATTGTTATTACTAGGATGAATGTTAAATTTCAATAATTATCCTATTTATGACTCTAAAAAATGAAAGAAAATTTTGTGAGGACATTTTTACTTGCTTATCATAAGCTAAAACATATTGATTATATTTTAGTGTAGGGTACAAGGAAAGATGTATAAATATGGTATCTAATCTTTGTATTTATAGAATGTGTTATATATTCTAAAATTGTAGCAAATTATATATTTGTCTCTTCATATTAATGAAGGATTTTGAATTACTAGTATTGGAATGTATCTATTTATATTTTCTTGGAATGATTAAGACCTATAAGATTCTATTGTTATAAATATTTGTGACAATATTTAAATGTAATCTATTTTGTGTAAGAAATGATGAATTACTTAGTAAATTCTTACTATTAATTAGGTGAATGTTTAGAAAATAAAAATAATCTAATTTTATTTAAATTGAGAAATTAATAAGATAATTTTTAACAATGTTTAAAAGTTTATTTCTAATTATATTACTCTTTAAATAAATACTTGTGTCGTAAACATTAGTCAAAACTACTTACATTTGAAAGTAATAATGACTCCTATCTTAAACTAGTATAATAAGCTTCTTAAATGGAGAGATTTAAGTTTTGTTTATTAAACTTGAAAAATTAAAAAAGGGGGAGGGATAGGGGGATGTTGTTGATTAGGTCTTGAAATGATAATTAAATAAGGACTTGATTTTCAAATGGTTGATATACATAGACAATTCATAATAGGAAACTTATCTAAGGAATTATAAGCTTTGGAACTAGTTAAGACTTAAATCAAGTATGAGTAATAAATCCAACGAATCTTCGACAAGTTATATATATATATATATATATATATATATATATATATATATATATATATATATATATATATATATATATATATATATAATGCTTGTTAGATAATTTAATATCTAAGTGGTGATTATTTAACCCTTAGTTTATATTAGTAATTTATTAAATAATAATATATTATTTATTAACATGAGGTGAAAAACTCATGTAAATAAATAATAATATTATATTTAATTAATAAATTATTGATGGTTTATTAAATGTCTATTTAGGATAGTTGGATATGTTATTCACAATGGTCACCTCCCTTTAAATTTAACTATAAAATATGGCTTACCCCTATTGGTTATTCATTCAAATGAACTTTAATTAATTTTGAAAACATTAATATTTATGTGTGCAAAATATTTACAAAGGTTCTATGAAGAAATTTTGCTATAGAGGAGAAGTGAGAACAGAAGGATTGTATTGAGATTCTATGTTTCTCAATTACATGAATATCAAATATTATGTATTTTTTACATTTCAATATTTTTCCACCTAAATCTTTGTGTCAACATTGATCTATGGCTTTGCTCATTATTTACACTTTTAGATATTTTATGTATGTTAATTGAATATTACATATTTATTCAATTTGTTTCATGGAATTAGAGCCTCAGGTAGTTTGAATTATTGGCAAGCCTATTCATATATTGGAAGATCCAACTTTAAGCAACCTGTATTCAATTTGATGAAATTTTTATCAAAAATTTTAATCATGTACTCTGGGAGGATATTTTTATCATGTGTGAACTAGAAATTAATAAAATATCATTTTTTGTTCAATAAAATTTAGTTTTAGTTATGCCAAAAGCTTAGTTTGGCTATTTCAAGGTACTTTAAATATTTGTATGACGTGATTTGATCTCATGTATCCTGTGGAAGCTTCACTACTACTTTTTTAGTGCCTATCTTTTAGTTATATGGCACTGTAGCACTGAAAAAATTAAAAATTATTTTTTTGGAATGAAAATTCAATTTTAAAGGTTCTATCTACTTAATTTTGAGGATTAAAGGATCCTTAAAAAGTTTCATGGCCTAAGAAGCCCATTCTAAGCCTTGATGAATTTGATTGAGGCTCTTCGAATGATCCTATATGGCATAGAGGAGTGAAAATTTTAGATTCTTCATCAAAACTTTACTTTTGAAGATCATATCAGCTTTGTGACAAGATTTTAAGGAGTTTGGCAAATTCTTATGGTATTTGGTGCCCTATACAAATTAATTTGGTGCTCTAAACTTCTCCATGAGCATCATTCTTTCATTTTCAACTATAGGTATATTTTTTTATTGATATAGTTTGGATATTTATTTAAAAAATACTTTATTTTTTAATTCTCAAATTTGCATTCAACTTGAAAAGGTCCAACTTTATTTAAAACTTTTTTTAATCAAAAAGTTAAATTTAGTAAAATTTATTTAATATTTCCTTTCACATGTATGTATTAATTATTGTTTTTAATTTTTAAAAAAATAAAAATCAGATTTAAAAAGGTCTAAATATAGAGTAGTGCATGTAATGCTTTGAAAATATTTCAAGAAGAGTTGGTGGTCTATTTTTTTGTTAAAACTTACAATTAAAGAGGTCTCAATTTTAAAATGCCCTAATATCTTTTTTTTTTTTCAAATTTAATTCAATTTTAAATCCATTTTTTTGTTTACATGTCAACCTTTCTCACGTTTAAACCCCTCTTTATCTCTCTCTTATTGACCTTTTTGTGATATTTGACCTAGTCAAAACCTTGTCAACCATAATCATGTGACTAGTCAATCTTTATGTTTTGTCATGTTGTAGATGCATTGAAGTGGTTCATTTTTTTTAAGCCTCCTATTATTTTTTGACACTTTTTTTAATAATAGTGCTTAGGTGGTCATTTTGAGTGTGACTTTTTTGATACTTAGATTTGTGAAAATTTAATTCAATTTTTATATTATTTGGCATCTAAATTATGTAATTAAATATATTTGTACTTATGATTTACATTATTTTATAAACTTAAGTTAAATTCACATTAAAAAGGTTTCATTTTAAGTATTTGTTTATTGTCTTGTTTAAAGGGAAGCTATGACTTCACCTCATTTTTTCTTAGATAAATCTTAAATGCTTAATGGAAATAAATATAATATTTAAAAAATTCATGTTAAAGTTGAATTTATGACCTAGAAATTGTGGAATATTGTCATTAGGACTAAGAAAGCCCCTTTTGGATGACATGTAACCACTAAGCTTACCAATGCATTTCAAAAAAAAATAAAAGAAGATACGTCCATTATTTTATGAAGTGTTAATGGATGAATTCCTTCTCGACATTGGTAATCAAAAGTCTCTTAATGATTCTTGAAAACTTTTTGAGTCCATGCATGAAGGCACTCACCTTTCCAAGATAATTAAGTTAATTTTTGAATTACTGACTACACCTATGAAGGGTGATGAAAAGTTGTTAATTTTCTTGCTAAAATTAAGAAAATTAAAGCTCAATTAGATGAATTTAACTGTAATTTGATTTTAAGATCAATTATTTAATTTTATCATTTAATTAAATATTCATAAAAAATTTAAAATTTTCAATTCAATTTTGAATTCTAAATATCAAACTGAGCAAGATATCCATGACCTTACCACCTTATTTACTTTTATAATTCAAGAAGAATAAGTTATAACCAATTTTTATTATAAATAAAATGTCACTTAGGTACTTTTCACATTAAATAATGTTTATGATAAAAATAAAAGTCATAAATCTAACCCTAATTTTGTTAAAAGCAAAAACAAAAATTAAAAAAATCGTAATAAGAATCATACACCTAAGTTTCGTGGAAATTACAAGTTATGTGGTAAGTTTGATCATAGAAAAAAACCATGTTATAAAAAAATACAGAGTTATAATCAAAATTCTATAAATAACATAGGGAAAAAATCTAATTAAAACAAGTACAAGAATCAAAACCCTAATTAGAATAATAATCAAGATTCAAATATTATTGCTTTATATACTACATTATTTGCTTCAAATGAAAATGAGTTGATATTAGATAGTGGTGCATTGCACCATATGACATGTTTATCTAATATTTTATGTTATTTTATAGATATCTTTGAAATAATTTACTTAGAAGATAACTCTTTTTTAAAAACAACTAAATAGGGAAAAGCAAAGTTTTTAAATGTTACTGTTAATGATGTTTTCTTTGTACCTAAACTTAAAAAGAATTTTTTATCTTGTTCTCAACTTTAAATTATAATTTCATTATAACATTTCTTAAATATAGTTGATACATTAAAAATCAATCTAGTTCTTTGAATGTTGAAGGTGTTCAAAAGAATGGTCTTTTTTCTCTTTCTTTTGCATGTTTACTTTCATCAAATAATAAGAATGAACCTTAGTTATGGCATGAAATATTAGGACATGTTAATTTACATGATATGTCTATGAACAATCTTATTGTTAGACTTCCTTCCATCCCTTCTCATCATGAAACTTATGAGGTTTGTTTATGTGGTAAGCAACATCTGATCCCTTTCACAAGAATCATAATACAAATTCCTCTCATCCTTTAGAATTAATTCATAGTGATATTGTTGGTGTATAAAATCAAAAATACATCATGTCTATAAATCAATCCTAGTTCAGAGAAAATAGAGCATACCTACACTTTTAATTGGGAATACATTTGTTAAGTGAGAACATGATCAATATGGGGATATACTAGACCCGATTAGGGGATAAATGTTAGGTTATGGAGTAAAAAGCTTTACTGATGCAGACATTGGAGGAGGTTGATGAGTGTCATAGTCACTGGTGTCGATCAGGCCAATCGACGTCGATCAAGTGTAGATAGGAAGCTACCAACATCAGTCAGGGTCAACCAACATCGGTCATCTCCAGGAAGATAGGGACCGACATCGGTCGCTTGTGCGATTCTAGAACTACTAGTTCACGAATAGTTTGTTAACGAACCAATTGTTTGCATGTTAAAGGCTAATTTTAGTCTTGGAGCTATAGATCTAATTATTGTAATTGGATGTCTAATTATTGTTTACATGAGATCTATTTAAGAGACTCATGGGCTGTATTGTAAAGTGTGAGGGATTAAAGTAAGGATTCCCTAGGAGCTAGGTAAAGAGAGCAAGGTTAGCTCCTCATAGTGCCATAGTGCCACGTGTGTATGATCAGGTAGATCTGTGGGAAAGAAAGATCTGGTAGAAGATCCATAGGGGTGCTGATATCGATTCTATAGAATCGGGTGTGTATGATCTCAGTCGGTAGGTGTGTAAGGCCAAGTTGATCTGTGGTATAGCAAGATCAGGTGAGATCTACATGTGTAAGTAAGATTATTTGTGTTATAGGTTGTGTAAAGGTGATCTACTTGGAGTACTTTGAGTACTTGGACTAGCAGTATTGTTACTGACTGGTTGGAGGTGAACAACAACTCTGTGCTTGAGTTGTTTGTTGTAACCATGATTGAGAGAGTGAGCTCTTGAAGAGATTTATTGTTTATGCCCTAGAGGTGTGGGAGCCCTAGAGGAGTCTAAGGAAGAAGACTGTGGCATATTCTTTATTGTATTTCCTTCTAGAAGAGTATTAATACAATTGGGTATTGTCTCTCATATTCTGTATTATTTTTGAATTCTAGTTAATACTTCTAGTTAAATTATATGTTTAGTTTCTTGTACATGGTAATCAATGGTGCTTCCTAGACCCTGACAAGTGGTATCAGAGCTAAGGTTACAGGGAGCAGGTTTGTGTTTGATTATAGGTCACTCTCAGGGGTTTCTGATTGAGTGGGAGTATAGCAATGGAAAAAAAAAGTAAGCTAAGAATGGAGGAATTCAAAGGCATGAATGATCAATTACGGTGTTATGGAAAGAAAGAGCAGGTAAATAAAAATTGTTGGTTGATAGCGGATTAGCATAAAAAGAATGAAGAAGCAGTTGTCACAGGTATAGTTGCATGGGTTGCTCTTATATGTTCCTTGGATAAAGTAGAATCTTGGTTTATAGATTTTATTTCCTCTTTATATGCAGCCCCAAATAGAGTATTGTTCCATGTTAAGGTCCATGGAGACTTTGGAAAGACTTATTTAGGGGTTGGTGAGCCTTGTCAAAGTATTGGCAAAGGGGAAGTGCAGTTGAAATTGTAGACGGGCAACACATGGGTGTTGAAGGAGGTCATGCAAGTCCCAGTCCTGGAGATGCAGCTAATTTCTACAAGAAAGTTGGGTGATGAGAGATGCATAGTAACTCTCACAGCAGATTCTTGGAATGTTACCAAGGATGTACTTGAATTAGCATGTGGTAAGAAAGTAGGTACTCTTTATCTATCTACTTGTATTACTGATTCCACTTCTATTGCAAAGATGTGGCTTTGTAGGCTTGGTCACATGAGTGAGAAGGGAATGGATGTTCTTAAGTCAAATGGTAAGAGTTCAGCATCGGAGAGCATAGATCAAGATTTTTGTGAGCAGTGGGATGCTACAAGAAATGATTGGATTTATTACAGGAAAAGGAAGTCTGATGTATTTGACAAACTTAAGAACTAGAAAGCCTTAGTGTTCATGGAGGAGATGATGGATAGAAATTAGTAGATGGGGCTGGATACTTCTGAGCAAGGTAGTTTAGATAGGGTTTTGATTCAAAGTAAGCTCACAGGTAAAAAGTCATCACTCACAAGAAAACATAGGTACCGACATCGGTCAGGGGTAATCAACATCGAACAGGTAGGCACTGACATCTGTCATGTGCAGATAGGCATAATCAGTGGTGTCAGGCAAGTGGCAATTGATGTTGGTCAGGGAACCAACATCGACAGTCAGATCAGTCACATGGAACTAATGTCAGTTAGATGTAGACTAGGTGGTGACCGACATCAGTCACTGGAATGGATTTTGGGTGGACAACAAGCTATCAAGGAGTCTCAAATGCCCATGTAGAAGACTGAAAGGGTAAGTAAGCTTCAAATTCATTATTCCCCTTCTTTATACTAGTTGCTCATTATAGAGCAGAAAGGATCTAGGAAATAGTGGGAGCATGGCATGAATGAGGAATTTGATTCCTTAGATGCAGAACTAAATGAGAGATTTGGTAGGGTTGCCAGTCGAATGAAAGCACTGAGAGATGAATGGATTCCTTGGTTAAAGAAGAGAGGGAATGGACACATGAGATAGAAGGCCAGGTCATATGGTCTTGAGCAAGCTGTAGGATAGTGATACAGGTTTGACAAGTGGATGACAAAGCATGGCTTTAGTCAATGTCATTGTAACCATTGTGGTTTCTTTACCAGGTTGGATAATGGGTCGTGACATTATCCTATTACTGTATGTGGATGATGAGCTTGTTGCAAGTTTATACATGCAGGGTTTTAATAAACTAAAGGTAAAGTTAGTTCAGTGGTGTGCCATGAAAATTTTGGGAGTAGCAAAAATTTCTGGCATGAGTAATCCTAGAGACAGGGAAGATCACAAGTTGATGTTGTCATAGGATGATTGTGTGAAGGTAGTATAGGATGCAGAATGGAAAGCGCACCTATGAATGGACAGTTCACAGAATAGGGTCTCCAATCACATGATGAGGCTGAGTAAATGTGTACTCCCTTAATATTGCCCTAGTAGTGGGAGTTGTCAGCAGATTTGTGGCCAATCTGGAAAAGAAGCATTGGAGAGTAGTTCAGTGGATTCTTAGGTATATGAGAGGGACCAATAGTAGGTTAACATGTTATACAAGGTCAGGCACTTCAGATATAGTAGGTTACTTGGATGATAGGTGTTGCACCATAGGATGTGTGGTGGTTGGTCTTCAAGATTGAGCTTGAAGAGGGATACAAGCTAAGAAATAAATTAGACAGTGTATAGGTACAGGTATAGTGTAGTTATTTATCTCCAAGTGGAAGATTGTTAGGTTATGGAGCTAAAAGCTTCACTTATGCAGACATTGAAGGAGGTTGTTGAGTGTCATAGTCACTGATGTCAGTTAAGCCAATTGACCTTGGTCAGGTGTAGATAGGAAGATTTTGACCTTAGTCAGGGTCGGCCAATGTCAGTCATCTCTAGGCAGATAGGGACCGACATCAGTCACCTGTGTGGTTCCAAAACTGCTAGTTCAGGAATAGTTTGTTAACGAACTAATTTTTTGCATGTTAAAGGCTAATTTTAGTCTTGGAGTTGTGGATATAATTATTTTAATTGGATATATAATTATTGTTTGCATGAGATCTATTTAAGAGACTCATGGGCTGTATTGTAAAGTGTGAGGGATCAAAGCAGGGATTCCCTAGGTGCTAGATAAAGAGAGCAAGGTTAGCTCTTCATAGTGCCACGTTGCCGAGTGCATATGATCAGGTGGATCTATGGGAGAGCAAGATCTGGTATAAAATTCATAGGGGTGTTGGTGTCAGTTCTATAAAATCAAGTGTGTATGATCTCGGTCGGTAGGTGTGTAAGGCCAGGTTGATCTGTGATATAGCAAGATCAGGTGAGATCTACATGTGTAAGTAAGATCAATTGTGTTACAAGTTGTGGAAAGGTGATCTACTTGGAGTACTTTGAGTACTTGGACTAGCAGTATTATTATTGATTGGTTGGAGGTGAACAATAGCTCTGTGCTTGAGTTGTTTGTTATGACCGTGATTGAGAGAGTGAGCTCTTAAAGAGATTTATTATTTATGCCCTAGAGGTGTGGGAGCCCTAGAGGAGTGTAAGGAAGAAGATTGTGGCATCTTATTTGTTGTATATTCTTATGGAAGAGTATTAATACAATTGGGTATTGTCTCTCACATTCTATGTTATTTCTAAATTCTAGTTACTTATTACTTCTGGTTAAATTTCATGTTTAGTTGCTTGTACATGGTAATCAATGGTGCTTCTTAGATCCTGACAAGTGGTGTCACAGCTAAGGTTATAGGGAATAGGTTTGTGTTTGATTACAGGTCACTCTAAGAGGTTTCTGATTGAGTAGGAGTATAGTAATGGTAGAAGAAAGTAAGATAATAATGGAGGAATTCAAAGGCACGAATGATCAATTATGGTGTTATAGAAAGAAAGACCAGGTAAAGAAAAAGTGTTGGTTGATAGTGGATCAGCATAAAAGGAGTGAAGAAGTAGTTGTTGCAGGTATTGTTGCATGGGTTAATCTTATATGTTCCTTGGATAAAGTAGAATCTTGGTTTATAGATTCGGTTGCCTCTTTCCATGCAGCCCCAAATAGAGTATTTTTCCATGTTAAGGTCCATGGAGACTTTGGAAAGATTTATTTAGGGGTTGGTGAGCCTTGTCAAAGTATTGGCAAAAGGGAAGTGTGGTTGAAATTACAGACAGGCAACACATGGGTGTTGAAGGAGGTCATGCAGGTCCTAGTCTTGGAGATGCAGCTAATTTCTATAAGAAAGTTGGGTGATGAGAGATGCACAGTAACTCTCACAGCAGACTCTTGGAATGTTACCAAGGATGCACTTGAATTAGCATGTGGTAAGAAAGTAGGTAATCTTTATCTATCTACTTGTATTACTTATTCCACTTCTATTTCAAAGATGTGGCTTTGTAGGCTTGGTCACATGAGTGAGAAGGGAATGGATGTTTTTAAGTCAAATGGTAAGAGTTCAGCATCGGAGAGCATAGACCGAGATTTCTATGAGTAGTGAGATGCTACAAGAAAGGATTGGATTTATTACAAGAAAAGGAAGTCTAATGTATTTGACAAACTTAAGAACTAGAAAGCCTTGGTGTTCATGGAGGAGATGATGGATAGAGATCAGCAGATGGGGTTGGATACTTCTAAGCAGGGCAGTTTAGACAGGGTTTTGATTCAAAGTAAGCTCACGAGTAAAAAGTCATCACTCATAGGAAAACACAGGTATCGACATCAGTTAGGGGTAATCGACATCGAACAGGTAGGTGCCAACATCGGTCATGTACAAATAGGCATATTCAGTGGTGTCAGGTAGGTGGTGACCGATGTCGGTCACGAAACCAGCATTGGCAGTCAGGCCAATTGCATGAAACTGATGTCAATCAGATGCAGACTGGGTGGTGACTAACATCAGTCATTGGAATAGATTTTGGTTAGACAGCAAGCTGTCAAGGAGTATCAAACACCAATGTGGAGGATTGAAAGGGTAAGTAAGCCTCAAATTTGTTATTCCCCTTCTTTATACTAGTTTCTCACTACAGAGCAGGAAGGATCCAAGAAACATTGGGAGCATGGAATGAATGGGGAATTTGATTCCTTGGATGTAAAACCAAACAAGAGATTTGGTAGGGTTGCTAACTGAATGAAAGCATTAAGAGATGAATGGATTTCTTGGTTAAAGAAGAGAAGGAATGGACATGTGAGATGGAAGGCCAGGTCATATGGTCTTGAGCAAGCTGCAGGATAGTGGTACAGGTTTGACAGGTGGATGATAAAGCACAGCTTTAGTCAATGTCATTGTAACCATTGTGGTTTCTTTACTAGGTTGAATAATGGTTGTGACATTATCTTATTACTGTATGTGGATGATGAGCTTGTTGCAAGTTCATACATGCAGGGTTTTGTTAAACTAAAGGTATAGTTTCTTCAGTGGTGTGCCATAAAGAATTTGTGAGTAGTGAAATTCTTTGGCATGAGTAATCCTAGAGACAGGGAAGATCACAAGTTGATGTTGTCACAGGATGATTGTGTGAAGGTAGTGCAAGATGCAGAATGAAATGTGCACCTATAGATGGATAGTTCACAGAACAGGGTACCCAATCACATGATGAGATTGAGTACATGTGTACTCCCCTGATATTGCCCTAGTAGTGGGAGTTGTCAGCAGGTTTGTGGCCAATCCAAGAAAGAAGCACTAGAGAGTAGTTTATTGGATTCTCAAGTATATGAGAGGGACCAGCAATAGGTTAACATGCTATGCAGGGTTAGGCACTTTGGATATGGTAGGTTACTTGGATGACAGGTGTTGCACCACAGGATGTGTGGTGGTTGGTCTTCAAGATTGAGCTTGAAGAGGGATACAAGCCAAAAAACAAATTAGATGGTGTATAGGTATAGGTACAGTGTAGCTGTTTATCTCTAAGTGAGAGATTGTTAGGTTGTGGAGCTAAAAGCTTCACTGATGAAAACATTTGAGGAGGTTGTTGAGTGTCATAGTCACTAGCGTTAGTCAGGCTAATCGATGTCGGTCAGGTGTAGACAGGAAGTTGCTGACATCGGTCAGGGTTGGTTAACATCAGTCATCTCCAGGCAGACAGGGACCAATGTCAGTTGCCTGTGTGGTTCCAGAACTACTAGTTCACAAATAGTTTGTTAACAAACCAGTTGTTTGCATGTTAAAGGCTAATTTTAGTCTTGGATCTGTGGATCTAATTATTGTAATTGGATGTCTAATTATTTTTTGCATGAGATCTATTTAAGAGGCTCATGGGCTATATTGTAAAGTGTGAGGGATCAAAGTAGGGATTCCCTGGGTGCTAGATAAAGAGAGCAAGGTTAGCTCCTCATAGTGCCATAGTGCCAAGTGTGTATGATCAAGTAGATCTATGAGAGAGTAAGATCTGGTAGAAGATCCATAGGAGTGCTGGTGTCAATTTTGTAGAATTGAGTGTGTATGATCTCGATCGATAGGTGTACAAAGCCATGTTGATCTACAGTATAGCAAGATCACGTGAGATCTACATGTGTAAGTAAGATCAATTGTGTTATAGGTTGTGCAAAGGTGATTTATTTGGAGTACTTTGAGTACTTGGACAAGCAGTATTGTTACTGACTAGTTAGAATTGAACTACAGCTCTATGCTTGAGTTGTTTGTTGTGACCGTGATTGAGAGAGTGAGCTCTTGAAGAGATTCATTGTTTTGTCATAGAGGTGTGGGAGCCCTAGAGGAGTGTAAGGAAGAAGGCTATGGCATCTTCTTTATTTTATTTCCTTCTGAAAGAGTATTAATACAATTGGGTATTGTCTCTCATATTTTGTGTTATTTCTAAATTCTAGTTACTTATTACTTCTAGTTAAATTCCATGTTTAGTTGCTTGTACATGGTAATAAATGGTGCTTCCTAGATCCTGACAAGTGGTATCAGAGCTAAGGTTGTAGGGAGCAAGTTTGTGTTTGATTACAGGTCACTCTTAGGGGTTTCTAATTGAGTGGGAGTATAGCAATGGTAGAATAAAGTAAGCTAAGAATAGAGGAATTCAAAGGCATGAATGATCAATTATAGTGTTATGAAAAGAAAGACCAGGTAAAGAAAAATTGTTGGTTGATAGCGGATCAGCATAAAAGGAATGAAGAAGTAGTTGTTGCGGGTATTATTGCATGGGTTACTCTTATATCTTCCTTGGATAAAGTATAATCTTGGTTTATAGATTTTGTTGCCTCTTTCCATGCAACCCCAAATAGAGTATTTTTCCATGTTAAGGTCCATTGAGACTTTGGAAAGATTTATTTAGGGGTTGGTAAGCCTTGTCAAAGTATTGGCAAAGGGGAAGTGCGGCTGAAATTGCAGACGGGCAACACATGGGTGTTGAAGGAGGTCATGCAGGTCCTAGTCTTGGAGATGCAACTAATTTCTATAGGAAAATTGGGTGATGAGAGATGCACAATAACTCTCACAGTGGATTCTTGGAATGTTACCAAGGATGCACTTGAATTAGCATGTGGTAAGAAAGTAGGTACTCTTTATCTATCTACTTGTATTAATGATTCCACTTTTGTTGCAAAGGTGTGGCTTTGTAGGCTTGGTCACATGATTGAGAAGGGAATGGATGTTCTTAAGTCAAATGGTAAGAGTTCAGCGTCAAAGAGCATAGACTAAGATTTCTGTGAGCAGTGGGATGATATAAGAAAGGATTGGATTTATTACAGGAAAAGGAAGTCTAATGTATTTGACAAACTTAAGAACTAGAAAGCCTTGGTGTTCATGGAGGATATCATGGACAGAGATTAGCGGATGGGGCTGGATACTTCTAAGCAGGGCAGTTTGGATAGGGTTTTGATTCAAAGTAAGCTCGCAGGTAAAAAGCCATCACTCACAGGAAAACATAGGTACCAACATCAGTCAGGGGTAACCGACATCAAACAGGTAGGCACCGACATCAGTCATCTGCAAATAGGCATAGTCAGTGGTGTCAGGTAGGTGGCAATTGACGTCGATCAGGGAACTAGCATTGGTAGTCAGGTCAGTTGCATGGAACTGACATTGGTCAGATGTAGACTGAGTAGTGATCGACATCGGTCACTAGAATGGATTTTTGGCAAATAGCAAGTTGTCAAGGAGTCTCAAATGCCTATGTGGAGGACTGAAAGGGTAAGTAAGCCTCAAATTCATTATTACCCTTCTTTATACTAGTTGCTCACTATAGAGTAGGAAGGATCCAGGAAATAGTGGGAGCATGGCATGAATATGGAATTTGATTCCTTAGATACAGAACCAAATGGAAGATTTGGTAGGGTTGCCAGCCGAATAAAAACACTGAGAGACAAATGGATTCATTGATTAAAGAAGAGAGGGAATGGACATGTGAGATGGAAGGCTAGGTCATATGGTCTTGAGCAAGCTACAAGACAGTGGTACAAGTTTGACAGGTGGATGACAAAGCACGGCTTTAGTCAATGTCATTGTAACCATTGTGGTTTCTTTACCAGGTTGGATAATGGTCACGACATTATCCTGTTACTGTATGTTGATGATGAGCTTATTGCAAGTTCATACATGCAAGGTTTTGCTAAACTAAAGGTAAAGTTAGTTTAATGGTGTGCCATGAAGAATTTGGGAGTAGCAAAATTCTTTGGCATGAGTAATCCTAGAGATAGAGAAGATCACAAGTTGATGTTGTCACAAGATGATTGTGTGAAGCTAGTGCAAAATGCAGAATGGCAAGCACACTTATGGATGGATAGTTCATCGAACAAGCTCCCCAATCACATGATGAGGTTGAGTACATGTGTACTCCCTAATATTGCCCCAATAGTGGGAGTTATCAGCAGGTTTGTGGCCAATCTAGGAAAGAAGCACTGGAGAGTAGTTCAGTGGATTCTCAGGTATATGAGAGGGACCAGCAGTAGGTTAACATGTTATGTAGGGTCAAGCACTTTAGATATGGTAGATTACTTGGATGACAGGTGTTCCACCATAGGATGTGTGGTGGTTGATCTTTAAGATTGAGCTTGAAGAGGGATACAAGCCAAGAAACAAATTAGATGGTGTACAAGTACAGGTACATTATAGGTATTTATCTCCAAGTGGGAGATTGTTAGGTTGTGGAGCTAAAAGCTTCACTGATGCAGACATTGGAGGAGATTGCTGAATGTCATAGTCACCGGTGTCAGTCAGGCCAACTGACATTAGTCAGGTGTAGACAGGAAGTTGTCGACATAGGTCAGCATCAGTCGACATCGGTCATCTCTAGGCAGACAGGGACCGACATCAGTTGCTTGTGCGGTTCCAAAACTGCTAGATCACGAATAGTTTGTTAACGAACCACTTATTTGCATGTTAAAGGCTAATTTTAGTCTTGGAGCTGCATATCTAATTATTGTAATTAAATGTCTAATTATTGTTTGCATGAGATCTATTTAAGAGACTCATGGGCTGTATTGTAAAGTGTGAGGGATCAAAGCAGGGATTCCCCAGATGCTAGATAAAGAGAGCAAAGTTAGCTCCTCATAGTGCCATAGTGCCAAGTGTGTATGATCAGGTAGATCTATGAGAAAGCAAGATCTAGTAGAAGATCTACAGGGGTGTTGGCATCCGTTCTGTAGAATCGGGTGCGTATGATCTCGATCAGTAGGTGTACAAGGCTAGGTTGATCTGTGGTATAGCAAGATCAGGTGAGATCTACATGTGTAAGTAAGATCAATTGTGTTGTAAGTTGTGCAAAAGTGATCTACTTGGAGTACTTTGAGTACTTGGACTAGCAGTATTATTACTGACTGGTTAGAGGTGAACAACAGCTTTGTGCTTGAGTTGTTTGTTATGACCATGATTGAGAGAGTGAGCTCTTAAAGAGATTTAATGTTTATGCCCTAGAGGTGTGGGAGCCCTAGAGGAGTGTAAAGAGGAAGACTGTTGCATCTTCTTTGTTGTATTTCCTTTTGGAAGAGTATTAATACAATTGGGTATTGTCTCTCATATTCTGTGTTATTTCTGAATTCTAGTTACTTATTACTTTTGGTTAAATTTCATGTTTAGTTGCTTGTACATGGTAATCAATGGTGCTTCCTAGATCCTGACGAGTGGTATCAAAGCTAAGGTTGTAGGGAGCAGGTTTGTGTCTGATTATAGGTCACTCTCAGGGGTTTTTGATTGAGTGAGAGTATAGCAATGGCAGAAGAAAGTAAGCTAAGAATGGAGGAATTCAAAGGCATGAATGATCAATTATGATGTTATAGAAAGAAAGAGTAGGTAAATAAAAATTGTTGATTGATAGCGGATCAGCATAAAAGGAATGAAGAAATAGTTGTTGCAGGTATTGTTGCATGGGTTGCTCTTATATGTTCCTTGGATAAAGTAGAATCTTGGTTTATAGATTATGTTGCCTCTTTCCATGTAGCCTCAAATAGAGTATTGTTCCATGTTAAGGTCCATGGAGACTTTGGAAAGATTTATTTAGGGGTTGGTGAGCCTTGTCAAAGTATTGACAAAGGGGAAGTGCGGCTAAAGTTACAGATGGGCAACACATGGGTGTTAAAGGCGGTTATGCAGGTCACAGTCCTAGAGATGCAGCTAATTTCTAAAAGAAAGTTGGGTGATGAGAGATGCACAGTAACTCTCACAGTAGATTCTTGGAATGTTACCAAGGATGCACTTAAATTAGAATGTGATAAGAAAGTAGGTATTCTTTATCTATCTACTTGTATTACTGATTCCAATTTTGTTGCAAAGATGTGGCTTTGTAAGCTTGGTCACATGAGTGAGAAGGAAATGGATGTTCTTAAGTCAAATGGTAAGAGTTCAGTGTCGAAGAGCATAGACTGAGATTTTTGTGAGCAGTGGGATGCTACAAGAAAGGATTGGATTTATTGTAGGAAAAGGAAGTCCGATGTATTTGACAAACTTAATAACTGGAATGCCTTGGTGTTTATGGAGGAGATGATGGATAGAGATTAGTGGATGGAGATGGATACTTTTGAGTAGTGTAGTTTGGACAGGCTTTTGATTCAAAGTAAGCTTGCGGGTAAAATGTCATCACTCATAGGAAAACATAGGTACCAACATCGGTCAGGGATAACTGACATCGAATAGGTAAGCATTAATGTCGGTCATGTGTAGATAGGCATAGTCGGTGGTGTCAGGTAGGTGGTGACCGATGTCAGTCAAGGAACTGGCATCGACAGTCAGGTCAGTTACATGGAACTAACGTCGATCAGATGCAGAATAGGTGGCGACCGACATCGGTCACTAGAATAGATTTTGGGTAGATAGCAAGCTGTCAAGGAGTCTCAAATGCCCATGTGGAGGACTGAAAGGGTAAGTAAGCCTCAAATTTGTTATTCCCCTTCTTTATACTAGTTACTCACTACAGAGCAGGAAGGATCCAGGAAATAGTGGAAGCATGGCATGAATGAAGAATTTGATTCCTTGGATGCAAAACTAAATGGGAGATTTGGTAGAGTTACCAGCTGAATGAAAGCACTGAGAGATGAATAGATTCCTTGATTAAAGAAGAGAGGGAATGGACACGTGATACGAAAATCCAAGTCATATGGTCTTGAGCAAGTTGCAAGACAGTGGTATAGGTTTGATAGATGGATGAGAAAGCATAGCTTTAGTCGATGTCATTATAACCATTATGGTTTCTTTAGCAGATTAGATAATGTTTGCAACATTATCCTATTACTGTATGTGGATGATGAACTTATTGCAAGTTCATACATGCAGGGTTTTGCTAAACTAAAGGTAAAGTTAGTTCAGTGGTGTGCCATGAAGAATTTGGGAGCAGTGAAATTCTTTGGCATGAGTAATCCTAGAGATAAGGAAGATCACAAGTTGATGTTGTCACAGGATGATTGTGTGAAGGTAGTGCAGGATGCAGAATGGCAAGCGCACCTATCAATGGACAATTCATAGAATAGGGTCCCCAATCACATGATGAGGTTGAGTATATGTGTACTCCCTGATATTGCCCCAGTAGTGGGAGTTGTCAGTAGGTTTGTGGCCAATTTGGAAAAGAAGCACTGGAGAGTAGTTTAGTGGATTCTCAGGTATATGAGAGGGACCAACAACAGGTTAACATGTTATGCAGGGTCAGGCACTTTGGATATGGCAGGTTACTTGGATGACAGGTGTTGCACCATAGGATGTGTGGTGGTTGGTCTTCAAGATTGAGCTTGAAGAGGGATACAAGCTAGGAAACAAATTAGACAGTGTACAAATTAGATCAGGTGAGATCTACATGTGTAAGTAAGATCAATTGTGTTGCAGGTTGTGCAAAGGTGATCTTCTTGGAGTACTTTGAGTACTTGGACTAGCAATATTTTTACTAACTAGTTGGAGGTGAACAACAGCTCTGTGCTTGAGTTGTTTTTTGTGACCGTGATTGAGAGAGTGAGCTCTTGAAGAGATTTATTGTTTATGCCCTAAAGGAGTGTAAGGAAGAATACTATGGCATCTTCTTTGTTGTATTTCCTTCTGGAAGAGTATTAATACAATTGGATATTGTTTCTCATATTTTGTGTTATTTTTGAATTCTAGTTACTTATTATTTCTAGTTAAATTCCATGTTTAGTTGCTTGTACATGGTAATCAATGGTGCTTCCTAAATCCTGACAAGTGGTATCAGAGCTAAGGTTGCAGGGAGCAGGTTTGTGTTTGATTACAGGTCACTCTCAGGGGTTTTCGATTGAGTGGGAGTATAGCAATTGCAGAATAAAGTAAGCTAAGAATGGAGGAATTCAAAGGCATGAATGATCAATTACGGTGTTATGGAAAGAAAGAGCAGGTAAAGAAAAAATGTTGGTTGATAGTGGATCAGCATAAAAGGAATGAAGAAGCAATTGTTGCAGGTATTGTTGCATTGGTTGCTCTTATATGTTCCTTGGATAAAGTAGAATCTTGGTTTATAGATTATGTTGCCTCTTTCCATGCAGCCCCAAATAGAGTATCTTTCCATGTTAAGGTCCATGGAGACTTTGAAAAGATTTCTTTAGGGGTTGGTGAGCCTTGTCAAAGTATTGGCAAAGGGGAAGTGCAGCTAAAATATGCAAATGGGCAACACATGGGTGTTGAAGGAGGTCATGCAGGTCCCAGTCCTAGAGATGTAGCTAATTTCTATAGAAAAATTGGTTGATAAGAGATGCATAGTAACTCTCACAGTGGATTCTTGGAATGTTACCAAGGATGCATGTGGTAAGAAAGTAGGTACTCTTTATCTATCTACTTGTACAACTGATTCCACTTCTATTGCAAAGATGCGGCTTTGTAGGCTTGGTCACATGAGTGAGAAGGGAATGGATGTTCTTAAGTCAAATGGTAAGAGTTCAGTGTCAAAGAGCATAGACCGAGATTTATGTGAGCAGTGGGATGCTATAAGAAATGATTGGATTTATTGCAGGAAAAGGAAGTCTGATGTATTTGACAAACTTAAGAACTGGAAAGCCTTGGTGTTCATGGAAGAGATGATGGACATAGATCAGTGGATGGGGCTAGATACTTCTGAGCAGGGCAGTTTGGATAGGGTTTTGATTCAAAGTAAGCTTGCGGGTAAAAAGTCATCACTCACAGGAAAACATAGGTACCGACATCGGTCAGGGGTAACTGATGTCAAACAGGCAGGCATCGACATCGTTCATGTGTAAATAGGCATAGTCGGTAGTGTCAGGTAGGTGGTAACCAACGTCAGTCAGGAAACTGGCATCGATAGTCAGGTCAGTCACATGGAACTGACGTCGGTCAGATGCAAACTGGGTGGTGACTGACATCAGTCATTGGAACAAATTTTGGGCAGACAACAAGCTATCAAGGAGTCTCAAATGCCCATGTGGAGGATTAAAAGGGTAAGTAAGCCTCAAATTTGTTATTCCCCTTCTTTATACTAGTTTTTCACTGTAGAGCAGGAATGATCCAGAAAATAGTGGGAGCATGGCATGTATGAGGAATTTGATTCCTTGGATGCAAAACCAAATGGGAGATTTGGTAGGGTTGCCAACCGAATGAAAGCACTGAGAGACGAATGGATTCCTTGGTTAAAAAAGAGAGGGAATGGACACGTGAGATGGAAGGCCAGGTCATATGGTCTTGATCAAGCTGCAAGATAGTGGTACAGGTTTGATAGGTGGATGAGAAGGCACGGCTTTAGTCAATATCATTGTAACGATTATGGTTTCTTTACCAGGTTGGATAATGGTCATGACATTATCCTATTATTGTATGTGGATGATGAGCTTGTTCCAAGTTCATACATGTAGGGTTTTGTTAAACTAAAGTTAAAGTTAGTTTAGTGGTGTGCCATGAAGAATTTGGGAGTAGCAAAATTCTTTGGCATGAGTAATCCTAGAGATAGGGAAGATCACAAGTTGATGTTGTCATAGGATGATTATGTGAAGGTAGTACAGGATGCAGAACAACAAGTGCACCTATGGATGGACAGTTCACAGAAAGGGTCCCCAATCATGTGATGAGGTTGAGTACATGTGTACTCCCCTAATATTGCCCCAGTAGTGGGAGTTGTCAACAAGTTTTTGGCCAGTCCATGAAAGAAGCACTGGAGAGTAGTTCAGTGGATTCTCAGGTATATGAGAGGGACCAAAAGCAAGTTAACATGTTATGTAGGGTCAGGCACTTTGGATATGGTAGGTTACTTGGATGACAGGTGTTGCACCATAGGATGTGTGGTGGTTGGTCTTCAAGATTGAGCTTAAAGAGGGATACAAGCCAAAAAAAAATTAGATGGTGTACAAGTATAGGTACAAGAAACTATTTATCTCCAAGTGGGAGATTTTTAGGTTGTGGAGCTAAAAGCTTCATCGATGTAGACATTGGAGGAGTTTGTTGAGTGTCACAGTCACCAGTGTTGGTCAGGCCAATCGACGTCAGTCATGGGTAGACAAGAAGCTACGGACATCGGTCAGGGTCAGCTGATGTCGGTCATCTCCAAGCAGATAGGGACTAATGTCGGTCGCCTGTGCGGTTCTAAAACTGCTAGTTCATGAATAGTTTGTTTATGAACTAGTTGTTTGCATGTTAAAGGCTAATTTTAGTCTTGGAGTTGCGGATCTAATTATTGTAATTAGATGTCTAATTATTGTTTGCATGAGATCTATTTAAGAGACTCATGGGTTGTATTGTAAAGTGTGAGGGATCAAAGTAGGGATTCCCTAGGTGCTAGATAAAGAGAGCAAGGTTAGCTCCTCATAGTGCCACAGTGCCAAGTGTGTATGATCAGGTAGATCTGTGGGAGAGCAAGATCTAGTAGAAGATCCATAGGGGTGTTGGTGTCAGTTTTGTAGAATCAAGTGTGTATGATCTCGGTCAATAGGTGTGCAAGGCCAGGTTGATTTGTGGTATAGCAAGATCAGGTGAGATCTACATGTGTAAGTAAGATCAGTTGTGTTGTAGGTTGTGCAAAGGTGATCTACTTGGAGTACTTTGAGTACTTAGACTAGTAGTATTGTTACTGACTAGTTAGAGGTGAACAACAGCTCTGTGCTTGAGTTGTTTGTTGTGACAGTGATTAAGAGAGCGAGCTCTTGAAGATATTTATTGTTTATGCCCTAGAGGTGTGGGAGCCCTAGAGGAGTGTAAGGAAGAAGACTGTGGCATCTTCTTTGTTGTATTTCCTTCAGGAAGAGTATTAATATAATTGGGTATTATCTCTCATATTCTGTGTTATTTTTGAATTCTAGTTACTTATTACTTCTGGTTAAATTCCATGTTTAGTTGCTTGTACATGGTAATCAATGGTGCTTCCTAGATCCTGACAAGTGGTATCAGAGTTAAGATTGCAGGGAGCAGGTTTGTGTTTGATTACAAGTCACTCTCAGGGGTTTCTAATTGAGTGGGAGTATAGCAATGGCAGAAGAAAGTAAGATAAGAATAGAGGAATTCAAAGGCACGAATGATCAATTACGATGTTATGGAAAGAAAGAGCAGGTAAAGAAAAATTGTTGGTTGATAGCAGATCAACATGAAAGGAATGAAGAAGCAGTTGTTGTAGATATTGTTGCATGGGTTGCTCTTATATGTTCCTTAGATAAAGTAGAATCTTGGTTTATAGATTCAGTTGCCTCTTTCCATGCAGCCCCAAATAGAGTATTTTTCCATGTTAAGGTCCATGGAGACTTTGGAAAGATTTATTTAGGGATTGGTGAGCCTTGTCATCATATTGGCAAAGGGGAAGTGCGGCTAAAATTGCAGACGGAAAACACATGGGTGTTGAAAGAGGTCATGCAGGTCTCAGTCCTGGAGATGTGGCTAATTCCTATAAGAAAGTTGGGCTATGAGAGATGCACAGTAACTCTCACAGCAGATTCTTAGAATGTTGTCAAGGATGCACTTAAATTAGCATGTGGTAAGAAAGTAGGTACTCTTTATCTATCTACTTGTATTACTGATTCCACTTCTATTGCAAAGATGTGGCTTTGTAGGCTTGGTCACATGAGTGAGAAGGGAATGGATGTTCTTAAGTCAAATGGTAAGAGTTCAGCGTCAGAGAGCATAGATCAAAATTTCTTTGAGCAGTGGGATGTTACAAGAAAAGATTGGATTTATTATAGGAAAAGGAAGTCTGATGTATTTGACAAACTTAAGAACTAGAAAGCCTTGGTGTTCATAGAGGAGATGATGGATAGAGATTAGTAGATGGGGCTGGATACTTCTAAATAAGGTAGTTTGGATAGGGTTTTGATTCAAAGTAAGCTTGCAGGTAAAAAGTCATCACTCACAGAAAACACAGGTACCGATGTCGGTCAGGGGTAACCGACGTCAAACAGGTAGGAACCTATGTCAATCATGTGCAGATAGGCATAGTCGGTGGTGTCAGGTAGGTGGCAATCGATGTCGATCAGGGAACTGACATTGACAGTCAGGTTAGTCACATGAAACTGACGTCAATCGGATGCAGACTGGGTGGTGACCGACATCGGTCACTGAAATGGATTTTGGGTGGATAGCAAGCTATCAAGGAGTTTCAAATGCCCATGTGGAAGACTGAAAGGGTAAGTAAGCCTCAAATTCATTATTCCCCTTCTTTATACTAGTTGCTCACTGTAGAGCAGGAAGGATCCAGGAAACAGTGGGAGCATGGCATGAATGAGGAATTTGATTCCTTGGATGCAAAACCAAATAGGAGATTTGGTAGGGTTTCCAGCCAAATGAAAGCACTGAGAGATGAATGGATTCCTTGGTTAAAGAAGAGAGGGAATGGACACGTGAGACAGAAGGCCAAGTCATATGGTCTTGAGCAAGCTGCAGGACAGTGGTACAGGTTTGACAGGTGGATGACAAAGCACGGCTTTAGTCAATGTCATTGTAACCATTGTGGTTTCTTTACCAGGTTGGATAATGGTCGCGACATTATCCTGTTACTGTATGTGGATGATGAGCTTGTTGCAAGTTCATACATGTAGGGTTTTTCTAAACTAAAGGTAAATTTAGTTCAGTAGTGTGCCATGAATAATTTGGGAGTAGCAAAATTCTTTGGCATGATTAATCCTAAAGACAGGGAAGATCACAAGTTGATGTTGTCACAGGATGATTGTGTGAAGGTAGTATAGGATGCAAAACAGCAAGCGCACCTATGGATGGATAGTTCACAAAACAGGGTCTCCAATCACATGATGAGGTTGAGTACATGTGTACTCCCCTGATATTGCCCTAGTAGTGTGAGTTGTTAGCAGGTTTGTGGCTAATCTGGGAAAGAAGCACTAGAGAGTAGTTCAGTGGATTCTCAGGCATATGAGAGGGACCAGCAGTAGGTTAACATGTTATGTAGGGTCAGGCACTTCGGATATGGTAGGTTACTTGGATGACAGGTGTTGCACCACAGGATGTGTGGTGGTTGGTCTTCAAGATTGAGCTTGAAGAGGGATACAAGCTAGGAAACAAATTAGATGGTGTACAGGTATAGGTATAGTGCAACTATTTATCTTCAAATGGGAGATTGTTAGGTTGTGGAACTAAAAGCTTCACTGATGTAGACATTGGAGGAGGTTGCTAAGTGTCACGGTCACTGGCGTTGGTCAAGCTAATCGATGTTGGTCAGGTGTAGATAGGAAGCTACCGACATCGGTCAGGGTCAGCTGACATCGGTCATCTCCAAGCAGACAAGGACCGACGTCAGTCGCCTATGCGGTTCCAGAACTACTAGTTCATGAACAATTTGTTAATGAACCGGTTGTTTACATGTTAAAGGCTAATTTTAGTCTTAGAGCTGTGGATCTAATTATTGTAATTGGATGTCTAATTATTGTTTACATGAAATCTATTTAAGAGACTCATGGGCTGTATTGTAAAGTGTGAGGGATCAAAGCAGGGATTCCCTGAGTGCTAGATAAAGAGAGCAAAGTTAGCTCCTCATAGTGCCACAGTGCCAAGTGTGTATGATTAGGTAGATCTGTGGGAGAGCAAGATCTGGTAGAAGATCCATAGGGGTGTTGGTGTTGGTTTTGTATGATCTCGGTTGGCAGGTGTGCAAGGCCAAGTTGATCTGTGGTATAGCAAGATCAGGTGAGATCTACATGTGTAAGTAAGATCAGTTGTGTTGCACATTGTGCAAAGGTGATCTATTTGGAGTATTTTGAGTACTTGGACTAGCAGTATTGTTACTGACTGGTTGGAGGTGAATAACAGCTTTGTGCTTGAGTTGTTTGTTGTGACCATGATTGAGAGAGTGAGCTCTTGAAGAGATTTATTGTTTATGCCCTAGAGGTGTGGGAGCCCTAGAGGAGTGTAAGGAAGAATATTGTGGCATCTTCTTTGTTATATTTCCTTCTGGAATAGTATTAATACAATTGGATATTGTCTCTCATATTCTGTGTTATTTCCAAATTCTAGTTACTTATTACTTCTGGTTAAATTCTGTGTTTAGTTGCTTGTACATGGTAATCAATGGTGCTTCCTAGATCCTGACAATAAATTGTCACAATACGCCATGATAAGAAGGGTTCCAAAGTCTACAGTCTAACACAATAATTCAACAACCCTAAAAGAGTCTTAGTTTTAATTTTTGCTTTATTATAATAAATAACAAAGTAAATATAATCTAGTACACACCAAAGTTTATGGCACAAAGTTGGGGTTAGAAATAAAACAACTAAACTAAACATGGATAGAATACATATAATCATGTCAATGTATGCAGAATCTTAATATATGGGAGAGAATTACAATTACATTATCTATCTACTCTTACAAAGGAGTAATAAAGTTAGGAATACTTAACTTGAAGATGAACCTGTCGAGCCTCAATCTCTTCCTTGGACAAGGTACTTCACAAGATATTGTTTTGATATGTAAAGATAAAAAATAAAAATTAGATATAGGCTACACAACCTATCTATAAATCTAAAATACTTTTCCACAAGACAAGATCTGTATCTCCAAATAAAATATGTAACCCTAAGCTTTATTCCTCAAGTATAATGGTCAATAAATAGATGTTCATTTGTACTTATTATTCTTCTATTCTCTCCTTAAAAATGGTTAGAAATAAAATTATATATATATATATAGATCTTATTTTCAATCCTTCCAAATATGTCAGTTGTACAGGATTAACCCAATTGACCCTATATATTTTTTAGAAATAATTCACTAGGTCCTGAGCTAGGTTGGTTGAAGGGATAACAAAGCTTCTAATGAAAAATACCCCTAAATAGTACAAGGTTGACCCAGTTGACCCTATAAATTAATCAAAAGCTAAAAAAAATATACATGGTCAACCCAATTGACTTAGCACAATCAACTGGTTAAAAGGTGGTCAAGGTAAGAACATGGAGGATAAAGCATGGAAAATGACTAGAATGGGTACAAGTGAGAAGAATAAGCTTAGGGTAAATGGTTTTAGGAGATGAGTGTGTATATGGTAAGTGGAAAAAGGGAAAATAATATTATGAAGCAACAATGGTCTACCCATCTCTTTTTTGGTGCACCCTTAAGGCATGCACTTAGAGAGATTGAGACTTGATGGGTTCCTGCAAGATATAAAGTGTCAGTAATTGATAAAATTTGGGAAAATATTATGTATATACAATAGGAACTCTTGAAGTTATATCTCTTAATGGTTATTTGTATATTTTTACTTCCATTGATGATTATACTATAATGATCTGGTCATATTTCATTCAAAATAACTCTATTGTATTGTTTAAATTCAAAGAATTTAAAGCTAGTGTTGAAAATGCATCTATTTTTTATATTAAGAGATTAAGAACTAATAATAGTGGTGAGTTTTTTAATAAAGTGTTTTATTCTTTTTGCATTAATTATGGTATTAAAAGGTAATTAATAACTCTTTATTCTCCTCAACAAAATGATATTGTTGAAAGGAAAAACTGCACCATCATAAAAATTGATAGAACAATGTTGCAGTCTATAAATGTTCCTAAGTTCTTATGGGTCGAAGCCATGAATACTATTGTGTATATTCTAAATATAATCCCTACTTAATCTTTGATTTTTTCTACATAGAAAATACATGTATGTTCATATCATTTTATTTTCTTTGATAAAATTATTTTGGTGTTACTTTAGAGATATTAACTATATTAATAGTGTATCATCTACATGGTATTTTTTAGTAAAACTATTTAGTTTTATTATTTAAAAAATAATTATTACGTTTATATTGTAATAGATATATTTGTCTTAGATGATAAACGAAATAAAATGTATAGATATTATGATTATTTTCAATTCATATGAGTTAGCATTGAAATACATTATATGCATAACATCATGCTTAATTTGATAAGACAATTGTGTTTAGATATTGCATTTGGTGAGAAGATCATGTTCAATAAGTTTGGATATTTTGTGTTTCAATTATTAAGATATTTTTATTTGATTAGTGGGAAATTCTATGCTAATATGCTTAGATGCTCTCATTTGATTGTTTTATCATTTGATTATTTATGCTAACATTCTTATACGCTTCAATTGATAATAAGGTATGTTATGGAATGCAAAGTGTAAATGGAGTTTATATTATTAAATCTTCATCATTTACTTTACAAAGCATTCTATTTATACATCTTTAAAATTAGTTTTTTCAAATTCATGTATGTTTGATTCAATGATTGCATATAATGTTAAAATTATCCATATTTGATGTGTGTGAGATTATACCTCAATATTTTGTTGAAATATATAAAACTAATAAGATATTAATAATACGATATCTAATATTTAGCAAAACTTAGTGTTAAAGATTAGTATTTACATTAGGTATTTACCATAAAGTAAATAGTACTTATAGTTATGTTGTTATGTAAGTTAGTTAATAATATATTATTATTATGTAATAATATATATTATGAGTTTTTTGTATGTGAGTTTGGAGTAAATCACCCAACTCACTATTATAGGAGATTGTGAGAGATTCTAAGAGATTTAGTAGTTAGTGGGATTCCTAGATAATAAGATATGTTATCCTATTTATTTATATTGTATTGGATGTAATATTCAATTACTATGTAATTGAGAGTGCAAAATAATATATTATTATGTTTGAAATATTTTCTATTATTATTTATGTTATTTATACCATGCAACTTTGATCTTCCCTAAGATCTAGTATCAGAGTAACAAAAGTCCAAATGAGAGTCCTATGAAGATTTTGATGTCAAGATCATGCATCATGTGATTCCACAGACGTATGATTCAAATTTGAAGCTATGCAAATTCATCTTACTAGCATCAATCAAATTATGCATCTTGAATGAATAGAGCTCTACATAATTTTATCTTATCTCTATTGTGAATAACTATGTTTAGCCTACCAAATATGCATCGTCCCTACAAAAACAAGTCTTTTATTACCTTCCACATTTTCACATAGACCCTACAAAAAATAGATAGGATTTATCTCATCTCAAAATCTCTCCAACATAATTTTTTCATCAATAAATCATAGATTTTATTTTAGAATTAAAAATTTATTTATTTTGGTTGTGATTTTATCTATTATGACTCAAATCGATCCACACTCAACTTAAAAATCACGTAGTCTGAGCATACAAGGATGACCTGCACTTATATTTTTTTTAACCAAATAATACCCATTAGAATCAACTCGTTGTCAACGTGTTGTTTTGCCCATTCTATGGTTTCTCTCCAATTACATTCATCATCATCTAAAAACCTATGAACTAGTTTCCATCTACATATAAAATTATGTTCATCAGCTTAGAGCATATCCTTATTCAGCCTTGATTTAAGGATGATGATTTTGCATTGTGTTATGAGTTATTTAACTATTCTTGAGCTTAGCTTTAATCTTGAGTTACTTTCAAACTCAATTTCTTGAGCTCGTAATTCAATATAGGTGTAGTTTATTATTTAACTAGTTTTATTCTTATTTTTTTATTTTATAGCATCAATTAAGTGTATAAAGTTTAAATTTTAATATATCTTTTAAGTCAATTTTTAAGACTTTGTTTAGAATAAAACATTTTTTGTATTGCCTTAATTTATTATCTATTATTTTTATAGGGAGTATTATATTTTAATTTGATGTTTAGGTCTTTAGTATTTTATATTAGGTTAGTTACATATTGAAATAGTCTAGTAAATATGTGTAATGAGTCGATTGTTATAGTTAAAACAATCATTTTAAGTGTCATTGAGTTTAAAATAAAGTAAATCCTTGTCATTAAAATTCATTATTAAATATAGGTTTAATCAATGGGATTAAAATTATTGTCAATTGAGTTTATAGTCAAAGTCATTTTTATGTCAAAAAAGTCAAGTCAAAAAATTTAAAGTGTCCATATGTCGAAAAAGTCAAAGTTGATAAAGTTTGTCATTTTTATCAAAAAGTATAACATTAAAGTCTTTTTTAGTCCACTATCAAAAAAAATTTGTAAAAGGATGTATTTTAGGGCAACCTTGGTGTCCTAGGAATTGTTTCACATTGAGGGGGGAAGTACACCTAATGAGGAAACAATTGTGTGTCACTTTTTCATTGGTTGAATAAGCAACTTTATTCATTGAATGATAGAGGAAATGAAGGCTAGAGATTTTGTGTGGTGTGTTTTACACCAAATTAGCTAACACCAAGGATAGTTTTTTAGTAACAGTGAAAAGTGTCTATGTTTTTTTTGTTTGGGTGTCAACAAATCTTGACAGAGGCTACATAAGATGACAATGAGAATTCATTCTTCATAATATTTCATTTTATATTATTGTGTGTTTTCATTCCCTTACTAGATTAGATAAAATAAGAGTGTAGATATAATGGAATGTGACAACAGTTATATAGGAGGGCAACTAACTATAAAAATCTTCTGACTGTAAAGATCCTTTGACTATCATACTTCATTATGAAGATGATTAGCTAGTGAAATGTTTGTTGTGTTCACATGGAGTAAATACAGGATGTGTTCTTTGTATATTAGTGGTCACGTGAAACAAGATCTAGGCAGTAAGATTTTGATAGTGGTATGCTTACTTAAAAGTATGCATTGGTATATGATTTTATTCAGACCAATTCTTGAAGATGTACATTCTCCCCATGTAAACACTAAGAGGGGATTGTTAAGAATTAGTATTTACATTGGGTATTTACCATAGAGTAAATAGTACTTAGGGTTATCTTTTTATATAAGTTTGTTAATAATATATATTAGGATTTTGTTGTATGTGAGTTTGGAGTAAAACACCCAACTCACTATTATAGGAGATTGCAAGAGATTATATGATATTAAGTAATTAGTGGGATTTCTAGGTAATAAGATATATTATCTTATATATTTTTATTGTGTTGGATGTAATATTAAGTTACTATGTAATTGAGAGTGCAAAATAATATATTATTATGTTTGAAATATTTTTTGTTTTTGTCTATGTTATCTCCATTTTGCAACTTTGATCTTACCCAAGACTAAGTATCATATTATTATTAAATTATTGTATGTGCATCGCATGATAGTTCAAGATGCTCATATTGTCAATATTGGAGATGTCCAATAAATAATTGCATAAAATAATTTATGTTTTTTCACTAACTTTGTAATCAAAGTAATGAACTTGTTTGTCTTAAAATATGACTTGATTGTTTTAAATGTTTTTTACCATATATAAATATGTGTCATATTTTTATGTACTTGGTTATTATGATGCTAACAATATTATGTTATCATGAATCTATTTTTGGATATATGTTTAAGCTTTATTTATATGCATAGCACCAATAATTTAAGCATATTAAAGTTCATATGCATTTTATCTAACAAAAAGTCTTTAATAGTGATATTGATCTGCATTTATATCTTATGGATGAATAAATGGTAGACATATTCATAAAACCACTTGGTGATACCATATTTTTTTAGTTTTGTGCAATATTGGGCCTCTTAGAGTTGCCATTGAGAGGGAGTGTGGAAGGCAATGCCACTTTCTAATGGCCATGTGTTCCTTCTTCTTATCTATACTTATTCTCAATTGTAAAGTATTGCAAACTTCATGTAAAATTTATGTAACGTAAGTAAAATTCATGTGGAATTTTTAATTCTATACCCCAATACATTAAAAACATATTTTGTAATGGAGGTCCTTATGTTATAAAAGGATCTAAATATGCTTAGTTGATTATTCATGAGAAACTATGAGATGTAGTCTCACGATCATGCTAGCCTAAACTTACTTTTGAGTAGTTTATGGATTATAATTCCTTTTATTTCAAAAGATGATTTTTGGCATGATGAAGGTTTTTAAATCATTCAAATTTTACATAGTATAATTCCTTTATGGTGACTATGTTTTTCATCCCCACTTAGCATTAAGGGTGAGTGTTAGAGAATTTAATGTCTAAGTGGTGATTATTTAATCCTCAGCTTATATTAGTAATTTATTTAAATAATAATAATATATTATTTATTGACATGAGGTGAAAACCTTGTAAATAAATAACAATATTATATTCAGTTAGTAAATTATTGATGGTTTATTAAATGTCTTTCCAGGATGGTTGGACCCATTATTCACAATGGTCATCTCCCTTCAAATTTAACTATAAAATAAGGTTTACCCCTATTGGTTATTCATTAAAATAAACTTTAGTGAATTGTGAAAACATTAATATTTATGTGTGGCAAATATTTACAAAAGTTCTGTGTAGAAATTTTGCTATAGAGGAGAAGTGAAAAGAAAAGGATTGTATTGAGGTTCTATGTTTCTCAATTATATGAATATCAACTATTGTTAGTTTTTTTACCTTTCAAAGTTTTCCCACCTAAATCTTTGTGTCAACATTGATATGTGGCTTGGCTCATTATTTACACTTCTAGATCTTTTGTGTATGTTAATTGAATATTACATATTTGTCTAGTTTATTTCAGTGCTTTAGATGATGATGTCCTTAATGAAATGAAACATATTAAAATTAAATCATATTAGTAAATTTATTTTATGAAACCTTAACCAAATGAATTTTAGATTTATCAACTACTAGTCAAACAATCTTGTAGTAGATTTCATGTTTCTTTAAGTGGGGACAAGGAGTGTTATCAACTATTGAATTTCATAGATGACTTGTCCTAATAGATTCCTTTATTCCTTATTTAGAGATCTAATTTAATTTTTACCATATTAACAACCTAAAATAATAATTTTTTTCCTAATTTTATGAACTTTTGTTTTGTAACAAGCTAATATATCCCTTTCAGAATCTAATTTAAATAAATAGATAAAGTGATTTGAAACTAAATTTAAGACTCTTTACCAATTATCTTAAGTTACAATAAATGGTATTGGACACCATATAAATATTTTCACCTTTTTCAATATGAACCATTATCTATTTTCAAATGGTGTTAGTAAGATAAAACTCTTTATATTATTATTTTCTCTACAGAGACATCTCAGAATCGTTATCTTAAAATTTTATAGAAGAGTTTTACCACCTAAATCTTTGTGTCAACATTGATCTGCAGCTTTGCTCATTATTTACACTTCTAGATCTTTTGTGTATGTTAATTGAATATTACATATTTATTCAATTTCTTTCAGTGTTTTAGATTATGATGTTCTTATTGAAATGAAACATATTAAAATTAAATCATATTAGTAAATTTGTTTTATGCAACCTTGACCAAATGAATTTTACATTTATCAACTACTAGTCAAACAATCTTGTAGAAGATTTCAAGTTTCTTTAAGTGGGGACAAGGAGTGTTATCAACTATTGAATTTCATAGATGACTTGTCCTAATAGATTCCTTTATTCCTTATTTAGAGATATAATTTAATTTTTACCATATTAACAACCTAAACCGATAATTTTTTTCCTAATTGCATGAACTTTTGTTTTGTAACAAGCTAATATGTCCCTTTCAGAATCTAATTTAAACAAATAGCTAAAGTGATTTGAAACTAAAATTAAGATTCTTTACCAATTATCTTTAAGTTACAAGAAATGGTATTGGACACCATATAAATATTTTCACCTTTTTCAATATGAACCATTATCTACTTTCAAATGGTGTTAGTAAGAGAAAACTCTTTATATTATTGTTTTCTCTACAAAGATGTCTTAGAATCATTATCTTAAAATTTTCTAGAAGACAAATTTATTTGAATTGAGAGTTGTTTCCTATTTTTCTTAGATTTATACCATTATATTAATATTAAAATTTAATTTACCTTAAATTTTTTATTTTTTATAACATTATTCCAAATTTAGTTCACTCAAGAATTTCTGTTGAACCTGAATTTTGTCTATAGAGTTACTCCAAAAATGGGCTCAAATTAATATTAGATCTAAAAATTTTATGAAACAAAAACTCTTAATGTCTATCCTTATATTAAGATAATTATAATATTTGAGTATCATTATTCTAAATCATTCTTATTTATTTTTATGGGTCCATTTCTAGAGGTAATTATTGATTTTTTGCACTTGATTTTTTGTCAACCAGCAAAGTTATTTCAAAATCAAGTTACCAAAAAATCTAGAGGAGTATTTAAGTAAAAACAAAAGTTGATAATTATTAATTTTACATTTAAATTTATAAAATAACTATATTTTTATATTTTTGTATATTTTTCCTTTTTTTTTAATTTAAATATGAATCTTGTTTATTTATAAAAATCCAACAGAACAATTTTCAGCATTAAAACTCATTTGGAACATTGAGTTATTTTATCATTTGAATTATTAGAGATTATTTTCATATGTTCCTAGTGGTATATTATAGATAATAAAATATATAATAACTTTCAAAAATATTTTTCACTTCATGGGGGTATTTTATCCATCACCCTTTGTTAGGCAATCTAATAAAATTATAACTTGATTTTGAGGTAAGCTAGCCAAGTCTGGATGCACCATGGTTGGGTAATTATACTTTAACACAAATGGTTAACCTTAGATAGTGTACTCATGGGTAGTATGGTTATTATTTTTGAGTTTGGGATAATTATAATTTTGGTTGCTTACATAGCTTTAACACTTTTACAGTTACAGAAATAATGTGTCAACAAACCATTGACGGATCACATTCCATATCATTTGGGAAGAGATTCAATATTGATTTCATTATTCTAAGATATATTTTATATCCATTGAGTATATAATTTGATTTTAGTCTTGTATAATTATTATGTGTAGTTGACATAGCTTAGTCACATATAACTTGTTGAACACCTTTATGCATTCTATTTTTTGAAATATAAGGTGAGCATTTATATTATATATAACATATCTTTAGTGGGTTTGTATACCTTTAAGGTTACCTTTACTTTTTGATTTGGTATTATAATATTCATGTGTATAAGGTGCACATTAGTATGGTTGTGTTAATGGTTTAAGTGTTTACTTGTACAGAGTCAGTGCTGCATAAGAGAAAAAAATAGTAGCAATTTTATGGGTTTTATTTGGGTAAAATTTTGGGCATTAAAAAAATAATGTATATCTTAGTGTGAAAACTATAACATCCTATGTAATATTATCCTACAATAAAAATACATAAATAACAGTATATCAACCTGCATCGATGTAATTTCTTATATAATGCACAAAAATTGGTCTAGATCAACCTAAGTTGATATAGTTTACAAAAAAATAAAACTAGATCAGACCTAGTTGATATAGTTAGTTGACTAAAAAATACAAAAAATTAAACTATAACAATTTTCATTGATGTAGCCTAAAAAATACAAGGAATTAAGGCACTATTGGCCCACATCGATGTATTTTTTTCCTTAAAATACATAGAATTTATATTGAATCAACCTGCATTGATGTAGTCTACTAAAAAGTACTGAAAAATAAAACTATATTGACCAATGTCATTATAGTTTTTTGAAGGATAAAAATAAATGGTTAGTTCACGTTGGGTTCACTAGAATGTATGCATCAAATTAAGATAGACGTGCAACTTATCCTACCTAATAGATCTAGACTCAGAGAAGGTAAATCAACTAAAACTCATTGGATACTTAGTTATATTGTGTCATGACTAAATGGATCCTCTAAACATATCTAGAGGAGAACTTATCACACAATATAAATTGGGATGGTTCCTAATACTCTAAACAATCAATATAGTGCAATAATACTAACTATGTCTCTAATAATGAATTAATCTAATCTAGTGTTACCAAATATTGAAACACAAATAAGAGGAATGGTTAAAATTAAATTTAAAAAGGTAAATAACTATGGTAGGTAAATGAAGGCCTAGGTTACCTAGGGTGGAAAATGGCAAGTTTTAAAAACCCTATCTCCACATTAAGTTTAATTGTAGAGAATATTTAAACAAGGAGTTATCATACATTTAAGATATTAATTATTCAATATATATCTATCAAATGAAAGAGCCAATGTTAGAATATATTTACCTTGAACAAACTCTATCGAGCCTTAATCTCTCCCTTGGATAATGATTCTTTGCAAGATATTGTTGTGGTTTTAAGGATCACAATGATTGAAATCATCTCTAGGATAAAATACATGTCCTATTTGTATCCAAGACTCCACAAGACAATTTATTTACCTCCAAGATGAGATCTAAGTAATGGCTTCTCCAAATATAGAATAAAGCAAAATTATGAGCAATAATAGTGTTAAAATGAATGTTTCTCCCAATTGGATCAAAATAAGACTTGTATTTATATTGATAGATGACCTTAACCCTTTTTTTAATATTATCTTATAATATCAACTTGCCTCTACATATTTTTAAAATTTACCCTTTACCCTCAAACTAGGTTGGCTTGGGTCAACCTAATTACAAAGTGTGAACCATGACTTTTAAACTATGTCAACTTAGGCTGACCTAGTTTGCATTTTGTAAGGATGAAAAATATATCATATTAACCTATGCTTATATAGTCAAAAAATATATGTTTTGGTTTAATTAGGGGATATTAAGAGGAATATTTCTTAGGGGATTAAGTCTAGGTAAAGTGAATCAAATATAAGTATGATATATAAACAACAATGTCTCTCATGAGTCACCATTGATTTGTCCACCCCTTTCATGATGCACCCTTTAAGATGTATACTAAGAGAGAATGAAACTCAACAGGTTGATGTAAGAGAGAAATCACCAATAAATGATAAATTTTAAAAATATTGTGTGTATACACATAGGTCTTGATCAGCAGCAACAATCAAATAAGGGAAAATTACTTTTAAATTCCTCTATTGTTGTTAGTACGAGCCAAATTGTAATTGAAAAGGGAAAATGGAAATAAGTAGAGGCCCCATAATTTAGTCTAACTAAAAATCCACTTAAGATCAAGATTAAGAATTAAACTATAGGGATTAAAGGAAATATGAGGATTTATATCATTTTAAATGACCCATCTTCAAATATTTTCTGTTCGTAGGGATCAATCAAGAACACCACATTGTAATATATGGCCACAAACCCTCATTTGGTAATTCATACATTCACCTATCCTCTAAATACCATCTCCTCAACTTTATCCTAAGGTAACCAAATTTCCTCCTCAACCTTCCCCTAAGGATGTCAGTCCACCTTGGATTCATGTTCTTGAATTGAAACTTGAATATCCTAATCAAGATAAGGGAGTTATTTCACCTGAATCAACCCAAACCCTAATAATTTCTCCTCATATTTTTTATCCTTAGATTAAAAATAAATAAATATATATACAAGAGGCTACTAGTATAGAGATCCTAGGTTGGTTGAATGAGGTAGTTAAGAAATGGAAGAAAACAATTCAACCATGGGAGGTTAACTTTAGTGTGTTCATCACACCTACTCCTTATTCACCAAAGAAACCTAAAACATTTTATTTCATAGTCATAGATTAGCATGGTGAAAGATATATTAAAGTTTTAATTCCTCCTCTAGATAATCTAAAGAAGATATTGGTGTTGAAGACTACCAAGTATCAAAGGTGCATCTTGGCAGAGTTAATCATGGAGTGAAAGAAGATCTTCAAATTACCACTAACACATTGTTTTAAAATTGTGATCAAGATATAATAATTGAGGATCAGCTCAAAGAAAATTTTGAATAACTCACATCAATTGTAAAAAAAATGGTGAACCCAATTTAATCACATCCACATGATTATGCACCTAATACCAAAACATTAAACATGACTGAGGACATAGGACATGTGGGTAAGGCCAGCAAATAATAGTTTAAAAAGTTAGTCCTTCGAAGATCCATATTAATAAATGTATCCATGTTTGTTTATATGAAGAATGAGAGTGAGATCAGTTATGATATGAAATGTGGGACTATGTACAAAAAATAAATCAATAAATGGAAACATTTTTTTTCCAAAGTTATAAGCCTTCTCTAAAATAAATCTAGACACTCTCATCATAGAAAAATTTCTAGGTCAAGAATGTCAAGGTGATCACACTGTATTATTATGTGCTACCAAGTTTTGGACTCGTATGATTGAATAATCCTTATAAAAAATAAATGAGTCTTAGGTGATGGTAGAAAATGCTTAAAAATATATACAAGAAGTAATTGAAAAAATATTTACCCATTTCTTGACAATAATGGAGTGGTACTTATAGCAAAGACTATCAATAATTAATTTAAGTAGTTGATGGAGGAGTCAAATCCTAACTTTTAATAAAATATAAGAATTTTAACTACCACCTTATAGGTTATAAATTTGTCTTGCATCACATTTAAAGGGGACTTTTAACTTTTGATAAAATACAAGATTTTGAGAGAAGAAAGGGAGAAGGAAGAAAATTTGTGTTGTTCCTAGAGATTAATAAAATGAAATTGTTTCAAGACTTTATGCCTATATTGTCTTTGTGAATGAAATATATTATGTTCATTTATTCATCCCATTAATTTTTGCACTTTATTTCATGTGAAATGATCATAGTCAAATAATCATATATCACTTTTATCTCAAAAACTTGGAATATAATTGAAATGTATGTTTGCTCTATTATTCATGTTCTTTTTGTTTTTTTTTTCTAATGTTTCATAGTTCTTTTCATTATTCACCTATTTTCCTCTCATTAAAATTCTTTTCGATATACATGCAACCCCAGAACAATATTGTATATTTTTAATTTTTTTCTTTTTTTTTGTTTTCTTATGCTTTTAATAAAGGTACCCTCACCTACTAACAAAGAATGGACTCTATCTTGTAGTATTATTTTTTGTGATATACCAAATTTTATTCTCTTATAAAATTTACAGCCAATAGTTAATAGATAACAATAGATTATATGTTCCCTAAAATTTTGGTGCCATTACCAAGGAAGGTGTCATGTACCAAACTCTTGAAAAAATAGGAATATATTTCTTGATTTTTAGAATATATTTCTTACTTTTTAGATTAAATTTTCTTGTTTTCTATAATAAATTTATTATTTTCTATATTAGTTTATTTTCAATAAGGAGCAACAATAGATTTTTTTATTAACCATGTGTAATACATGGCATAAATAATTAAAATGAATATTTATTAAGTGCATGCAACATGAGAGGGATAAATTAGGTATATTTCTACCTAAGAGATTGAGTTTTACTGTGTCTCTTAAAAAACTCAATCTCTTAGGCAAAATTTAGGTATCACCTACAACAACTACAAGTTGCATAAATATATCCATATCTAATCCATCTATCACCTAGAGTTGTATTAGAAGAAGTAAAATATAAGAAGTTATTGGTTGAGTTAGTATATAAATATACAGCCAGGGAACAAGAGGATAATCATACTCTTGATGATAGTGGTAGTGAGGATGAGGAAAATAATGATAGTCATCAAGGTTCTCCAAATCCACCACCTAGTATTCAACATATGCCAAAGTGGTATACTAGCATTATACAAGATGAAAAATTGGATGGAGTTATAGGCACTTTCACTTCAATTTGAATACTGGTATCATGGTTCATGTAGAGGGTAATTTTTCCTTTATGACTAGAATTTCATAATCTTTTGAGCCCTCAAATGACCATTAAGCCCAAAAATCAAAGCCTTAGAAAGAGGCCATAGATGTAGAATATCAACCATTGATGAAAAAATACATGGTATCTTTTTTATCTTCCACCAAGGAATAATCCATCAGTTACAAGTGGGTCATTAAGACCAAATACAAATTAGATAGTAACATTAACAAGTACAAGGCAAGACTTGTAATAAAGGGATATGCACATAAATAAGGCATGGACTATGAAAATCATTTTGATCCCATAACCAAGATAGAGATTTAAAAAATATTATTTACTATGGATACATAATTTAGATGTAAATTCCATCAAATGGATGTGAAAACTATCTTCTTAAATGGATATCTACAATGGGAAGTCTAAATGATCAAACTAGAGCGTTTTGTCACACCTAGTCAAGAAGAAAAGGTGTGTAGATTCATCAATTCACTGTATGATCTCAATAAAGTTTCTCAAGCCTGGTATATCAATATTGATGAGCATATCATATATTATAGATGCTAGAGGAGTCAATATGATCTAAATATCTACCTCAAGGAACAATGGGAGGTTGTGATTTTACTTATGTATGTTGGATATCTAGTCATCACTGAAATATAAAGGAAGATGATTTGTGAAACAAATATTGATCATAAGATATTATTTGACATAATAGATATTTGGATATAACACTATTGACTTGGTTTAGAGGTATGTAAAAATGTAAACCACATCTTCATGTCTCAAATAAAACATGCCAAGACCATGCTCAAGAAATTATGGATGATATACTATAAGCCTATTACAACACTCATGGATACAAGACTTTGATTATCTTGTTTATATCCACTACCACATGTAAATGTCATTCTCTATTGTTAGTTGATTATAAGTCTCATTTACTTGACCTACAACTAAATATTATTTATTTTTCATAGTTCATGCAGGAACCAATTTTGAGTCACTAGAAAGAAGAAATATGTATATTGAAATACATTTAAGGTACCATGTAGTATGGCCTATAATATAGGAATAATTATAAGTTATCATTGATAGTGTACACATACATAGATGATGTAGGTTTTATTGATGACAGGATGTCCAAATCTTGATTTATTTTATTTCTAGGATTTGGTATTATCTTATAAGGGAGAAAGAATTAAAAAAAAATCTCAATATTCTATTGAGGCATAATATTATATAATAGGAGGAGCTATTTTCTAAGTGATATGGATAAATTGAATACTTTCGAGACTTGGAATGCCAAAAACATAGCCTATGGTTTTGCATTGTGATAACTAGGTTTTTCTAAAACTTATTCATAATCTAATGTTTTATGAGTACACAAAGAATATTTAAGTTTAAGTCCATTTCATATGTGAACATGTTCAACAACACAACATTCAGCTCTAGTTTTTCCCCAAGAAGATCAATGTGTAGATTTATAAACTAAGTCACTTGTATGTGATATTTTTGAGGCATTATGAGCTTCTCTCTCTAGTTCTCTTAAGACTATAATGTTTTTATTTTATTAAAATCATTCATGTAAATTAGTTGAATCGTTGGTATGTTAAACTAATTAGAGTACTAGCATCTATATAAGATAATTTGTTAGAGTTGAATTTAGGTTTTGGTTAGATTAGTTTACATTAAATATAGGAGCTATTATTAGTCATTAATATTTTATAAAGAATATTTATTGCCATTATAGTTTGATTAATTAAAAATGTGGAATTTATTTACTAATAAAATTATGTTCTTATTTTATGGTGGTGGAGTTTTCCCTTTGAAGTGGCTCATCATTTATTCATATATTTTTTTATATTTAACTCAAATTGTGATCCATTATTGTGATCTTATTTTATTTGAGAAGCAATTTCACTAAATTAGAGGATATGCCCACTTTTGGACCTTACCACATAGTTATCTATATTAAATGATTCTCATATGTACATTGGTCCATCTCTCCTAAAATATCTATTATGGGACATGTTGTTTCCCCCTCCATATCATCATCTTCATTGAGGATGAATCACATTTATTGATCCTTGCATGAGGACACCTTTATAACATTTATACTCACTAGAGTAGTATATTGTTCATTGATCTCATTGATCCTTACTTGATGTTATCATTCCTATGTAATATGACATCAATACTCACTAGAGTAGTATATTGGGCATTGAACTATACATGATTTTATCTAAGTTATATGACCTGATAATTAGGGCATACTAATTTTATACATCTAACATACTATGGAGCCTTGCATGTAATTTTTAAAGATAGTTACATGTGTTTTATGAAAAATTCAAAATGGTATTGGATATATAGAATATTATTACACATATTGATTGTAACTTTATTTATTTTGAAATAAGTAATCATAGGGCCCTGTTATTCAATCCCTTTCCTTAAAAAAGGGGGAATATATCATAATATTTTTAAATTACTATCGATTGAAAGTCAGAGTTAAGAATTTTTTAGAATACTTTCAAGTGAAAGGTAGGCATGGGAACTTTTTAGAGTACTTTCAAGTGAAATTCGGGCATGAGCATTTTTAAAATTACTTTCAAATGGAAAGTCTCCATGGAGAAAACAACATTATCTACATCCCTAATAAATAATTATGATGAGGGTTCACAAAATTTCAAAGAAGAGGTGGTTATATCTAGCACTTGTCAAAAAATATTTTAATTAGAATAATTAGAATAGGAGCTTTAATTTTTACATTAAAAAAATACAAGGCAGTGTATTTGTTCCTATGATATTTTTAATTTAAATTTAATGTAAGAACCATATATGGCATAGATATCTTGTTAACAAATGACCATTTTTAGGGGTATGCTTGATTTCCAAAATGACAAAGGTATGGATGGATGCATGATGTGAAAGATTCCTCCTATCCCTAGGGTAAGTAAAAGTAAATGCTTCAATTATGTATCATTTTAATTTTATGCATACATGCATTAGTAACATATGCACATCAAATTAGGTGCATTATGTAGAAACTTAAGTTTGGTATAAGCCTTCTCATTACAATGTTTTATGCATATAGGTCATCACCTTGAATTAGGAACTTATTGGCATTTATTTTTCTTCATTTTTATTCTTTGTGTGATCTCATGGTCTTTTTTTATTGATGTTTTTGTGTTTATATTTTGTTTTTAACCCTAATTTCTCTATCATCTCTCTATTGGTTCTTATTTATTCCTATAGGATAAGAATGGTAAATTATTGATCCTATCATCTTTATTATTGTGTGACCTTCTATAGTTTCCATGTCTTTTCAGTGTTTTGATATAACTGTCTATTATTTCACTTTTATTTTGTCAACTTTGCATGTTAATATTTCTTCATTTAAAACCATGATAAGCGTATATAAGCAAATCATCTATGAGCATTGTAATGATTAGACATCATCCAAAAGAGTTATTGTTGAGGTTTAATGGATCCAAAGGATCCATACAAGTTTTTAATTTATTGATAATTATTCATTTTGAATTCTAGACATTATATTTATTTATCTATAATCAAGTATTTACATCTCCTATTATACCAAAATTGAACTAGGCAAATGTGCAGTGCATGCAATTTCATCTCACATTTAGAGAGAGAATGCATAGCTTCTTATTTAAATTATCTATTCACATTGTACATAAACTATGAGGGATTTTATTTTTACATGTAGGACACATAATCCCAACACCATTTTGATTTTCTAACCCAATTATTTATTTTCCTCACTTTTTCTAATATCTTATGGAAATGTAGGTCAAGTACATTAAGATGCAAAAACAAACAATTATGTCCACTAATTTGGCAAAGCATAGGTATAAAAATGCATGGAATTTAGTGTTTCATAATCCTATAAAGCTAAAAACTTAATAACTTATATATGTCACAAATAAAAATAACTTTAGGATAGGAATGATAGTTAAAAAAAGTTGGTGTTGATCCCGCCCAAGACACTAATGTAGGTGTTAATCCCATCCCTACATATTTAGATACTCAAATTTCACACATAAGTAATTATATACCTGCATAGTCTAAATAATTTATAAAAATATAGAATACATCAAGGTGTGTATGTTCCAACTCTTTTATTTCCATATTTTCCATTACTTGTTTTCAAATTTTCAAATTCACATGTTTATTGTTTTTAGCCACTAGGGAAAATTTAAATGTTATGTTTTACATTTTTAAATGGTAGATATTATTAATGCAATCAATTTACCTTAATATTAATGGTATTTTAGTTTAAAACATTAGGTTATATCACTATTATTATTCCTCATCGGTATACACACATAGATATCCCAAGATGATATCTTATTGGTTCTCTCTCCCAATGATGCCCCCATGATCTATTGGAGCTGATTTTGCATCTTTTTCCTTAATGAAAGAGTGATAAGCTTACCCTTATAATTTTCCTCTTATTCATGAAGATTAATCCAAGATTAAAGTTGTTACAACTCATTTTTTAGCTAAAAAATATTTGTAACAACCTCCTTATGATTCTAAAAAGATCTAGAATGGCAGCCATTTTTAATTTATGTTCATTATTCCTATTATAATTCATTCCTATAAAGGAAACACACTATATTTAATGCATAGTCACTACAAACATTATTAATCTATGAAAACCACATTATATAATGCATTCACTATAAACTTTATCAATATATACATACCATATTTCTTCCATATCAAAATTATATTTGGAACTTACTACAACCATATCCAATGTACATAAAACAATTAAAATATTCATGCTCTATCTAGCCATACCTATTGTAGATTTGTATGTGCATACCATACATACTACACACATGATATAAATAAACTTCTATAATCATTGTGATATTCATATGAAGACCAAAACAATTGTGTGAAGCTAAAATAAGACTTATATATCTATGTTTCAATTATTGAAGTGCCCAAATGCATGCTAAAAGAATTTAATGATGTTGAGATAACTATTCCTCATACTACAATCATTTTCATTTTTGAATTTATAATAATTTTGAAAGAGATTCCATTAAGTAAAATAATGGAAAAAATAAAAATCAAATTACAATCCATTATTGTGATTATTTTATTTCTATAATTTATTTTCCAACCTCATCCTTTAGTTTCTTTCTCTTCTTGGAGTGCCCATTTTAATTCATCCCTCTAGCTATGCAAAACAACCAGTGGTGAAAGAATTGAACACATTATTTTGATTCCCCTACTTGTTATTCATAAAAGGATTTGATATCCCATGATCACCTATGATGAGTAAAAGGCTTCCCATAATTCCCTATATAAGAGAAATTATTTCCATATTTTTTATAACAACAAATACAACCATACAATTTGAAAATACATTTAGTGTACTACTTAATGCCTACACATGTGAATGTGACTCAAAATATATTTATTTACAAATCTTATGCTCTTGTAGCCTCTTCCTCCCATTTGGTTAAATAAATATAGAAATATATGTAGAATAATTTCATAGAATCACAATAATAGATATAAATAAAGTTGCATAAAGAACAAAAATAAACATGCACAATAAGAAGACCAGATTTAATGTGGTTCACCAAATATGGGATACATCCACAAATAAACACTTACTCATATTTTATTACAAGCCAAAAGAGTACAAACCACTCTCAGATCAGTCTCCTCACAATTAATGCATAGATATTGTTTGGAGCTATACTCAACAAGCCCTCTTGAATTTGCACCTAAATTCACACACTCTATTCTTACTTCTCAAAACCCTCATTCTCATAATGTATTACCTATGAAATATCTATCAATACATAATACATCAACAAAGAGGTATTAAAAAACAATTGGTACCAAAACCATGGGCAGAATTAACCCAAAATGGTTTCCCATTAAAAGGGGTTCAAAAACATTTTGGGGGATACCACCCTTGAACCCCCATTTCTCAGGGGCTATCACCCCCAAAACCCTACTTTTTGGGGGTTTCCACCTCTGAACCCCTACTCAGGGCCTGACCCAACCCCAAACCCTGGCGAGAAAAACATATAGAGTGTACAGTACATTTAAAATGTACAATATTTAAAAATACATTGTAATTTAGAAATAGGCTCCACAACACAACACTGGTGGTGAAAGAACTGAACACATTATTTTGATGCCCCTACTTGTTATTCCTAAAATTATTTGATATCCCAAGATCACCTATGATGAGTACAAGGCTTCCCATAATTCCCTATATAAGAGAAATTAGTTCCCTATTTTCTATAGAAATAAATAGAACCATACAATTTGAAAATACATTTGGAGTACTACTCAATGCCTACACATGTGAATGTGACTCAAAATATATTTATTTAAAAATCCTATGCTCTTGTATCCTCTTCTTCCCCTTTTGGTTGTGGCTTCCCATTCTTTCTTTTTTACATTTTTTGGGTGAAGATGTAGATGGATTTTTCAATACTTTCCATTTCAATGCCCACTAAACTTGCAATGAGTAGAAAAATTGTATACTTGAAAATACTCATATAAAGTGGCTTGTTTCCTATTTGGAGTGTGTCTTGGATTTTATATTTGTGTTTTCTTGAAAATTAATAATTTTCTTTCCTATCTCTCCTAAATAACTTAGGATTCTTGATGATGACTTGTTTGCACATGGCCATAAAATGGTTACTCTTTATAAACTAAATATAATGAATAAGATACCAACATTTTCATGTTACATGACCTTTCTAACAATTTAAATAAAATATGGTGAGACACACAAATTTGGTATAGGATTGTATTTTACGTTATTTATTGTAACTTTGTAAACATAGACTATTTATAGAAAATGAGGCATCTATTGATGCATTTATTCAAGTCTCTCTATTATGATCTGTGATTTTTTCTATTAGTTATTTATCTTTTCACTTTGTTATGGTGATCCCTAGTTCTTATCCTATGTTCATCTAGACAACTCTCTGGTAACTAGATAAAACTAACATTTATCCCTATCATTTAGTTCAAACTTGTCCACGTGTAATTTTTAGAACTTATTTCAAGTCATGTTTCATTTAATTCTTATTTTTTACCATTGGGTCATATCTTACATCAAATTTTGCATGCAAATTGGTCTCAAATTCAAAATCAAAACATCTATGAAAATAAGGCTCCTCTAAGGTATAAAGGAAGGTTATCCTCACTCTCAAATTCTATTCAAATATTTTCATGTTCTATCTATAGGTATATTGAAGTAATATTCAAGGTTTAATATTCATCGATATACTTGTACCAAGGGTAAAATAAGATAAAGAGCATCTAGACTTGCATTAGTCATTTTATAAACTCATATAAGTGGAATAAATCCATTTTAGTTTGAATCTTTTTTGAAGTATTGGAAATGTAGTGCAATGTTTGGTCTTTTAATGGGGATTGACTAAGGTCAGACCAACTCAATCCCTTTTGCTCGATACCCCTTATTTATTTCTAAATTGGTTTATGTGAAAGAAGATAAGGTTTGATCATTACATGTACTCCACACAATATTACATATCTATAGACATGTTTGTGTCCCTAATTAATGTATGTGCAAGTGGTGAAATTATTATTTCAACATCATAATTAGTAGTGAAAATTTTTTATTAATGGGCACATATTAGTTATGCCACCATCCACTTATAATAGAGATATCCAAAGACAACATTTTTTTATTCTACCTCTAATTTGTCAATTCTTTATTTTTCCTTCTCTATTTATTTCTATCTACAATTTGTCATAGTTAATTGGGACAAGTCCATAATCAATGGACTAGAATCTACTGCTCCTATATCCACTTATAGCAAATGTATTTAGATTTTATTTTTATTTTTGTGCTTGGTATTGAGCTTAAAAAATAACCTCTCATTTTTATTTCCATAGCCAAATAATTATAATAGTCAACATGTATATGTGTGCAAGATAAGTATATCTCTTCTTAGTGTTTTCAAAAAATAGAAACTTTCCATATTTAGCAATTTGTCAAAATTAAAATAGTTGAATATTGTATATGTTTAGCATTTTGATATTTTAATTTTACACCTATATAACCACAAAAAAATTATCTGTTTTATCAAAATTAGGGTAAAACATATTGGTAACCTAAACCTTTGTTTTTGATCCTCAATTTTTTAACTTCATATTTAACTTTATGTTTTCTTTGTTTACCTAGAAATTCTATTATGGTAGTTTTAAAACTCATAGGAGATTCATTTTGGGCAAAGTAGTATTTAGTTTTATCTAAGTTGTGATGTAATGGGTACTTCCTCGATACTTATGCCATTAGATATCAATATTTATGAATTTTAGTTTCCTCGCACCTTATGGTTTATCAAATACACACAGAGTTTTATATTTATCCATATGAAGTCTTCAATTATTTTTACTTATAGTGCACTAGTAAGTGGTTAACTCTATAAACATAACCTCAATATACCTTAGAAATAAAATAGTGTGGCCATGAGAATAATGAAATCTTACGTAGTTAGTGACTTCATAATTTTATTCATTATTTTCAACTATAATAAATATATTTGAGAGTCTACAAGGAAAAAACACGTTTCCTAGATGCACCCATTGATAGCCTTATTTTTACTTTATGCTAGAATTGAGAATGATATTTGTCATATTTTCTATAATGTATGTTAGTAAATCTAAAATTGGTTCTCAATATGTATCTAAATGTGGAATACCCAATAGTGGTCATCATTTAGTTTTATTTTTTTCTAGCAATGTTACACCTTATCCGTACAACAATGAATGGACTAATGATCATACTTGTAAAATATCATATGCTTCTTATATCTATGAAAAAATGATAGATATGATTCTAATTATGAAAATCAAAATGAATATCACAATAGCAAAGAATATAGAAAATAAGAAATTAAACTAACTAATGTAGAAATAACACAACCCATTCCTCACTTATATTCCTCTTTTCAAAAATACAAAAAGAAAATACTGATAATTAATATATTCACTCCCTTAATCTATCAAAAGGATCAAAATACAAAAAAGTCTTGACTAGAAAACCTTTTTTACCTTTTGATTTTTCTCTTGCATTATATTGTATTAGTCAATATAAATTAAAAAAACATAGCCCTTGTATAGAAAGGTCAAATTCTACAAATGAATGTGTTAATCCCTCTCTAAAAAAGGTATATGATGTAGATTTATATATTTTAAATTATCATTAGAAATAGTTAATGATATGCAAAATTCTAATCATTTTTCTCCTTCCTGGGAAGTAATGAAAATGTTATAATTTTATTTTCCTATCTTGAAAACTTAGAAGATGTTAATGAATGTGAATTTCAAATCCATAGTGACATTATGGATCTATATCTCCAAATAAATTATATTTAAATATTATGAAATAATTCTCAAGATTATCATCCTCCACCTATTCAATATGAGTTGCATGATAATACCAATTATGAAAGCTAAAGATTTGAACTTACTATCTTTGGAAAGTTTGGGCAAGAATTTAAAATTTAATATGGGTTTCCAGTCACCCTATTTAAGATACTTACCAAATTTATCTATATTACTATTATAATTTTTTTTAAAGAGGATCCCCTCTAGGTGGATGATGTTTCTATTTTTGGTATATATCTTGTGGGTAATGCAATTTTTAGGATTAATAAATCCTACAAATATATTTTTTATTTTTAAAACATGAAATGGTGAGATAATAAGAAACTTTGGATTATTTTAAATAATGATTTTGAGAATGAGTTTAAGGTTGAATCTCAACTGGTTTATTTGATATTTAATGAAATAAAGATGAAAAAATGGATGAATCAAATCCTTTTTTAGCCTTCACCTTCCACTTCTACTCTAGAAGTTTTGAAATATTTTTATAATTATCTTAACGTTCATCAAAAATATTTTTCCCTTTTAAGATTTTGAAAAAATGGTGTGGGTTGATATTAAATTCAAATATGTAAGATTTACTCTTTCACAACTTTTTGAGTGGTGGTAAACTTGTCTTCCTATTGGATGGGTGGATATGGAAAGTCAAGGAGTAAGGTGTGAAAAGAATATAAAAAAAATTGATGTTTAGAATATTCTACAGAGGGATAAGTAGCTTCTCAGGAACATGTGTCCATGCTCAAATCCTTTGAGGTTAAATAAAAGGGATGATGCTTTTCTTTATTCACAGTTGAATGCTCAGTTCTCCTTTAAGAATATAATTTCCACTCAAGGAAATGTTTTTCCTTTGGGACAAAGAGATATTAATTACATGAGAAGTAGAACTTATCCACTAATGGGTCTAGATAATGGGAACTTCATTTTAAGAAAAAATAAAAAAATACTAAAATAATTTCTTCTCTTATTCATACTATAGATATGGGTGAAAATTATATTCCTTTGGATCAATGCACATACATGTCTTTGTCATTAAAAAGAATTTATCCTCCCAAGGTTCAAAATAAATATTTTAATAATCCTGACTAAAGGTAAAGAGATCTGAATAGTGGTAATTTGGGTTTGCATAAATTATTAAAGGTGGGATTATTCATCACATAAGAGTCTTGTAGATCAATTAATTTATGTGGTATTCTAGGAAGAATTCATGGTGGGAGAATTAATTTTAGATTGTTGAGGACATAGATGGTCCAAAATTGGAAAGTTATAATTTTGTCCTTTTTTTTGTTATACTTAGAGGGTACTTCTTAGTTAGGTTTATGTCCACAGATCCTAAGGAATAAAATTTGGGTAGAAATATTTTCAATGGTTTTAATAATTATATTAAATTCCAATAATGGAAGGTGAATTTCATTGGATAAAAGTTAACAGGGATGCCAAGATTAATATGGATCAAACTTTATGCCTTACCCCTTGAATTTTGGGATATAGTCATTTTTTAAATCAATTAAAAATTTAATAAGTGAATTTGTATCCTTTAATCATAGTATGATAAATAAGAATTATGCTCTCTATGTAAGAATCAAATTTTGTATTCATCCCATTCAACCATTGGTTAATGGTATTCAACTTTTCTATGGGGGGTTTCTTACCATAGAAAATTGAATATGGAATATGGGTCAAGAGATGTCATTGGTGCCATTCCTATAATCATATTAATTTTTTTCAATAAAAAAAGGTTTGGAAATCAAGGCCTAGATGGTAAATCTGACTTTTATAATAAGTATAAGGTGGTGTCTCCTTTTAATCCATCCTTGTCAGGATTAAATCACTTAAGGTGTTGATTGGAATCTTCAAGGATGTGTTATGGAATAAACATTAGAGAATCAAGAGGGGTTTTTACATTAGGATCAAGGTACAAAAGATGGATTAAATTATATGAATATTGATAATAATGACATTACCTCCTCTCTACCCCCTTACAGAGCAAGAGAAGTAGGGTTAGAATAAGAATCTTTTGTTGAAGTAAATTTACAACCATAAGTTCTTATTATTGTTGAACAAGTTAAAACTTGTTCCTCTATACCTATGAATAATTCTATCCAAGACGTGCAAGTGATTTTTTATAACAAGAGCCATGTGTTCATAATATAAAATTTATTGCATAAGAATTTTAGATTGATAAATTTATTTCTTGCAATGTCACTGTGAAAGAGATTAGGGTTGAGCAAGTGATAATTTACAAAGTTGTTGCATTGGATGTTCAGGCTGAGAAAAAAATTATTTACAATGCTATCATGAAAGATGTTCAAGATGAGAAATTGATCAATCAAAATGTTTTTGTGGAAGATGTTTGAGTTGAGCAAGTAATCATTGGCAATGTTGTTATAGAAGATGATCAATCTTATAAATAGCATGATCTAAAACTAGATCATCAAAATTCAAGTATTTTTGAAATGGATGTAAATAAGAAGAATTTTGGATTAGTCTATACATGATTTATTTCTCAAGAGAATAATGTTGCTCCTTCAAATTTATTTAATCAACTTTTAGTCGTTATCCCTCTTGAATAATCTTTCTCATTTGTAGACTATGGAGGAGCCTAATTTCCATAAAAATGTTATTTATTATGGATTGAATTAAAAATAGTATTTTTGTTCTCCTTCTAAATCACACTTTGAGGTGTAAAAGACAAGAATAAGGATATCTAAAGTCTCTATTACTGAAACCAAATTCTTTCTACGAGCCTTAATTGTGTGGAAAGACATCATCTAGTGTGACTATATTACATAAAAGGAAGCACCTTCCATTGTTGTCATGTTAGTTTATTGTGGAATGCCAAGGACATAAATTCCCTTGATAAAATGCATTTAATAGAATGCCAATTGGAGTCCAAAAAATTGGATATTATATTTTTTCAAGAAATATAGTCAAGTGAATGGGAGATATAATTCCTATTGACTTATAAATGGAAAATCTAGAAAGGATGTTCTATTGGCTCTGAAGGTAACTCATGTGGTTTGTGTTTATTGTGGAATCTAGCTTCAATAAAAATTGATTTCATTCTCAAGGATAAAAATTGGGTGGCCTATGAAATTTAGTTCTATAAGGAAAGTATTTCTATAATTCTTATAAATATATAGGTCCAAATATTCTCATTATTAAAAAGGAAACTTGGCATAAATTTTCACATATATTAAATTAACGGGTTGTTAAGAAAATTATTTTTGGGGATGGGGTTGAGGCTGGGGGATTGGTGGGGGAGGGGCATTTAATGAAATTCTCATACTTGATGATAAGTGTGGGGGAAACTTGAATCAATCACAATTTCAAAAGGATTTCCTTGATTTTTTCTTCTAATTCTTTATTAGATCTTCCCCCAAAAGTAGGAAGATTCATCTAGAAAAATAAAATAGGATGGTTTAGTGATATTTTTGAGCATTTGGAAATATTTATCATTTCACCTTTTTGGTTTCAGGTAATTGGTTAGTTGAGACTTTCATTCTTAATTTTTTAGGTTTTGGTCACTTGCCAATTTACTTAATTGTTAAGATGGACAAGGTGTCAAAAAGATGTACCTTTAGGTTTGAATTAATGTGGCTTAGGCATCTTTATTTTTTAGATTAGTTAAAAGAATGGTGGCATAGCTTTGATCCAAGCCCATAATTTTGAATGTTCAAGTTTTCTCAAAAATTAGGATTTTTGAAAGTCTTTAAAAGTTTGGAATAAGACAATGTTTTGGAACATTTTTTAGGAGAATTTTCTATTAGAAGAGGAACTCATGGAATTGAATTCTAAAAATTAGTTTTCTCTAATGACACTTTAATGTCTTCAAAAGGAACATGGAACACTTAATAAGCTCCATGAAGTTCATCTACAGGAAGCTATTTTTTGGAAGCAAAATTATAGGGAGACATGGATTAAGGAGGGTAATATAAACACAAAGTTTTTCATCAATCCACAATTGAAAGAATACAATTCACTTAGTTTTCTCAGATTCAAAATGTTAAGGGTTTAATGTTAGATGATCTAGAAATAATCAAACTTGAAGCTAAAAGGTTATTAAAAAATATAGAATTTGAAAAAAATGTGCATGATGACCAAGTTGTGGATATTTTTTAATCCAAAATACTCTGTTTGATTATTGTTCAATAAAATGATAAATTAATGAAGCCTTTTACCAAAGAAGAGATTATGGTGGTTATTCATTTGATGAAAACTAATAAAGCCCATGATCTAGATGTATTCCCTATAGATATTTTCCATATTTTTGTGACATCTTTGGTTAATGAACTTATGGAAGTGGTGAATGAATCTTTGATCTTCAAAAAATACAAAAGGATTTGAATTTACCTTTATTTCTATTACTCATAAAAAACTAAATCCAGTCTCTTTTTCTGATTTCAAACTAATTTCTCTTTGAAACATTGTTATATAATCATTTTTAAGGTTATTTCAAAGATATTGTAAGTTTTTTTTACCTCTCAGAATATCTATATAACAAGGAGACTTTGTGATATAAAAAAAAATCCTATATGGGCTCATCATGATCCATTAAATTATTCACAACCTTAAGTCATAAGGTAAGTTAGGTATGTTGTTGAAGTTAGATATATAGAAGGCACATGATAGAGTTAATTGGATTTTTCTTATAAAAGTGCTGAATGATTTTATTTTTTCAAAAGATTGGATTACTTGGGTGATGAATTATGTGATTAGGGCATTCTTTTCTATCCTAGTTAATGGATGCTCATTGGGGTTTTTCCAAATTTAAATAGGTATCTGAGAGGGGGGTCCTTTTTCTCCTTACCTATTTATTATTATGGTATAATATTTTGATAGATACTTGAGGATGATGAGACAAACTAATAGAATGTAAGGATTGAAGGCTCATGATAGGGTTCCTCAAATACGCATCTAAAATTTATGGATGATGCAATTTTTTTTGGTGTGGAAAAAATATCTAAGGAAATGGTTCTCAACAAAACTTTCAAACTATATCAAGATGTAACACATCCACATAGAAAATTTACATATTAAATATATTGGTGTGCCTTTGTTCACTAGTCCTACAAAATCTAAATTATGGCATAATTTAATTGATAATTTACATAATATAGTAGCTAGATGGAAAGTTAATTAATTGATCCTTCTTGGAAGGATAATCCTAATAAAAACATTGTTAGGATTGTGGAGCTAAAAGCTTCACTGATGCAAAACAGGAGAGGAGGTTGCTGAAGGTTGCTGAGTTGCAGAGAAGCTGGGGTTGGTCTGATCAGCCGACGTCGGTAGGATAGCACAGGGAAGCAACCGACGTCAGTCATATATCGGCCGACGTCGGTCACCTCCAGGCAGACAGGGACCGACGTCGATCGCCTGTGTGGTTCGGACTGCGCCTGTTATGGGCAGTTAGCTAACGAACCAAGTGTTTGCATGAAGAGATCTATTTTTAGACTGAGAGCTGCAGATCTAATTATTGTAATTAGATGTCTAATTATTGTTTGGATGAGATCTATATAATAGACTCATGGTTGTATTGGAAAGGAGTGTTAGGGAGTAAGAGAGCATAATTATAAGCTCCTTCTGTGTGTGAGGTAGAGCAATGGTGCATTCCTCCTAGTGCCACAGTACCAGGTGTGTTGGTGCTGGATTGGAGAGTCAGCTGGATTCTTCAGGAGTGTAGGATCTTGGTCACAGTTGCATGGCCTATATAGGAGATCTACATGGTAAGTAAGATCGTTGATCTGCAGGTGTATGTGTGTGCAAGGTCGAGGTTCACAGGTGAGCAGAATCGTTGTTTGATTTACAGGTGTGCAAGGTCATATAGACAGCAACACAACAGGGAGCAGTATCAGGCAGGATCTACTTGGAGTACAGGTGTGTACTCGGATAGAGCAAGAGGAAGGCAAGGGAGTTCCTTCTATAAGTATGGTCTGTTGAAGTGCAGGTTATTGCAGGTTCATGGGAGATCTACTTGAAGTACCTTGAGTACTTGTGGAGTGCGTGGAGCACTTGTGTTGTGCATGGAGCACGGGAGGTGAACACCAACTCTGTATTTGAGTTGGGTGTTGGGACCTATGAGAGGGAGAGCTTTGGGAAGAAGATTTACTGTTCACTTGAGGTGTGGGAAACCTCTGTAAGGTGGTGGAGAAGATGTGGCATATTCTCTATTGTATTCTTTTCTGTATAAAGTGTTAATACAAGTTGTGTATTGTCTCTCATATGCTGTGTTATTTTGAATTCTAGTTACTTGGTGAATCTGGTTTATTTCTGCATATTAAGTTGTTTGAAGTTTGGTAATCAATTGTATGTTTCTAGTTTCGCATCCTGACAAGTGGGATCAGAGCATGTTTGTTGTTCTAGATTCCTGACAAGTGGTATCAGAGCTAAGGTTGCAGGAAGCAGGTTGTGTTTTGGTTACAGGGCACTCTCAGGGGTTTCTGATTGAGTGGGAGTAGAGCAACGGCAGATCAAAGTAAGCTAAGAATGGAGGAGTTGAAAAGCACAGACTGTTACTCACGGTCCTATGGAAAGAAAGAGCAGGTAAAAGAACATTGTTGGTTGGTAACAGATCAGCATGAAGAAACTGAAGATACAGATGTAGCAGGTGTTGTTGCATAGGATGTGTTTGCAGGTTTATTGGATAAGGTTGAATCTTGGATAAAAGATTTGGTTGCCTCTTTCCATGCAGCCCCAGGTAGAGGAGCTGGTAAGCCTTGCCAAAGAATTGGCAAAGGGGAAGTGAAGCTAAAATTGCAAGCGGCCAACACACAGGTGTTGATGAAGGTCATGCAGGTCCCAGGTTTGGAGATATGGCTAATTTCTTTAGAAAGATTGGGTGATGAGAGATGCACAAGAACTCTCACAGTGGTAGCACTTGAATTAGCTGGTGGTAAGAAAACAGGTATACTTTATCTACTTGTTTATATCACTGATTCTTCTTCTGTTGTGGAGACGTGGCTTTGTAGGCTTGGTCACATGAGCAGGAAGGAGATGCATGTTCTTAAGTGGAAGACAGATATATTTGATAGGCTTAAGAACTTGAAAGCCTTGGTGTTCTTGGAGGAGATGGCGGACAGAGTTCAGTGGATGAGGCTGGATACTTCTGAGCAGAGCAGTTTGGACATGGGTTTTGATTCAAAGAAGCTCGCGGGTAAAAAGTCATCACTCACAGGTGAACACAGGTACCGGCATCGGTTAGGAAGAATCGGTGTCGAACAGACAGGTGCCGATGTCGGTCATGTGCAGACCGAAGCCGGCGATGTCGGGAAGGATAAGACCGATGTCGGTCATGGGACCGACGTCGGCAGTATGTAAGACCGATGTCGGTCAGGAGGATCGACGTCGGCAGTAGAGACACCAACGCTGGCAGGCTGGTAGTCAGGTACAGACGCATGAGAACCAACGTCGGTCGGATGCAGACTGTGGAGTGACCGAGGTCGGTCACTGTAACGAATTTTGGGTGGACAGCATGCTGTCAAGGAGTCTCAAACACCCATACGAAGGACTAAAGGCGTAAGTAGGCCCTCAAATTCATTGTTCCTCTTCTTTATACATGTTGCTGATTGTAGAGCAGGAAGGATCCAGGAAACAGGTGTGAGCTTGGCATGGATGAGGATGTGATTCCTTGGAGGTGAACCAAACAGGTGTGTCTTGGTAGGGTTGCCAGCTGGATGAAAGCACAGAGACGAATGGATTCCTTAGTAGAAGAATAGAGAGAACGGATACGTGAGACGAAAGACCAGGTATATGGTCTTGAGGAGCTGCAGGACAGTGGTACCAGGTTTGATAGGTGGAGGACGAAGCATGGCTTCAGTCAGTGTCAGGTAACTACTGTGGTTTGCCTTACCAGGTGGATGATGAGTCGTGACATCATTCTGTTGCTGTATGTGGATAGTATGCTAACTAGCAGGGGTGTACATACAGGGTTTTGCTGAGCTAAGGGTAAGATTAGTTCAGTGGCATGTCATGAGGAGTTTGGAGCAGCAGAATTCTTTGACATGGGAGGCATGGAGATCACAGGTTGATTTTGTCTCGAGTGGGAGCTGATGTGAATTAGGTGTTGGCGAGGTTTGGGATGCAGAACCAGAGCACACTAAGGGCTGGACAGGTATAGTGTCCAAAATCACATGAGGTTTGGATTAGACCTGGGTATTCCCATGCAGTGGGAGCTGTCAAAGTTAGGAGCCAATTCGGGGAAGTGGGTTCTCAGTTTTCTGAGAGGGACCGGCAGCAGGTGTTGTTATGCAGGGTCAGGACTTCACTACAGGTGTTGTAGGTTCGGATGTGGCAGGGTACTCGGATGACAGGTGGTACACCACGGGATGTGTGGTGGGTTATCTTCAGGTGGGAGCTTGAAGAGGGATACAAACCAAGAAACAGATTAGATGGAGTACAGGTACAGGTACAGTGCAGCTGTTTATCTCTAAGTGGGAGATTGTTAGGATTGTGGAGCTAAAAGCTTCACTGATATAAACAGGAGAGGAGGTTGCTGAAGGTTGCTGAGTTGCAGAGAAGCTGGGGTCGGTCTGATCAGCCGAAGTCAGCAGAATAACACAGGGAAGCAACCGACGTCGGTCATATATCGGCCGACGTCGGTCACCTCCAGGCAGACAGGGACCGACGTCGGTCGCCTGTGTGGTTCGGACTACGCCTGTTACGGGCAGTTAGCTAACGAACCAAGTGTTTGCATGAAGAGATCTATTTTTAGACTGAGAGCTGCGGATCTAATTATTGTAATTAGATGTCTAATTATTGTTTGGATGAGATCTATATAATAGACTCATGGTTGTATTGGAAAGGAGTGCTAGGGAGTAAGAGAGCATAATTATAAGCTCCTTCTATGTGTGAGGTAGAGCAATGGTGCGTTCCTCCTAATGCCACAGTACCAGGTGTGTTGGTACTGGATTGGAGAGTCAGCTAGATCTTCAAGAGTGTAGGATCTTGGTCACAGTTGCATGGCCTATATAGGAGATCTACATGGTAAGTAAGATCGTTGATCTGCAGATGTATGTGTGTGCAAGGTCGAGGTTCACAGGTGAGCAGAACCGTTGTTTGATTTGCAGGTGTGCAAGGTCATATAGACAGCAACACAATAGGGAGCAGTATCAGGCAAGATCTACTTAGAGTACAGGTGTGTACTCGGATAGAGCAAGAGGAAGGCAAGGGAGTTCCTTCCATAAGTATGGTCTGTTGAAGTGCAGGTTATTGCAGGTTCATGGGAGATCTACTTGAAGTACCTTGAGTACTTGTGGAGTGCGTGGAGCACTTGTGTTGTGCGTGGAGCACGGGAGGTGAACACCAACTCTGTATTTGAGTTGGGTGTTGGGACCTGTGAGAGGGAGAGCTTTGGAGAGAAGATTTACTGTTCACTTGAGGTGTGGGAAACCTCTGTAAGGTGGTGGAGAAGATGTGGCATATTCTCTATTGTATTCTTTTCTGTATAAAGTGTTAATAGAAGTTGTGTATTGTCTCTCATATGCTGTGTTATTCTGAATTCTAGTTACTTGGTGAATCTGGTTTATTTTCGCATATTAAGTTGTTTGAAGTTTGGTAATCAATTGTATGTTTTCGGTTTCGCATCCTGACAAGTGGGATCAGAGCATGTTTGTTGTTCTAGATTCCTGATGATGCAATTTTTTTTGGTGTGGAAAAAATATCTAAGGAAATGGTTCTCAACAAAACTTTCAAACTATATCAAGATGTAACACATCCACATAGAAAATTTACATATTAAATATATTGGTGTGCCTTTGTTCACTAGTCCTACAAAATCTAAATTATGGCATAATTTAATTGATAATTTACATAATATAGTAGCTAGATGGAAAGTTAATTAATTGATCCTTCTTGGAAGGATAATCCTAATAAAAACATTACTTTAGGCCATCCCTATTTATAATTTTATGTATTATAGGTTCTTATTGGAGTGGCATATCACATGAATTAAATCATGAGACATTTCCTTTGAAATGGTAAGGAGAAGCAAGATATTTTTCTCGTAAAATGGTAAAAATTTTGTAGATCAAAGGTGTTAGGAGGTACATGCATAAATAGTCTCCAGGCTCAAAACTTGGCTTTAGGAAAAGTTAGCTCGGTAGTTGTATGAAGAAGCTTTGGCTCCTTAGAGTTGTATGGTTTGTGGTAAATATTTAGATAATAGTTCACCTAGGAGTATTTTTACCCTCTAAAATCCATATCCTAATTTTCATATTTGGAATTTCATCTTGGCTTCTAGGAGGAAATTTTTTGATAAATTGACGTTAGATGTAATGGTGAATTTACAATGTTTTGTCTTGATTCCTGACAAGTTGAATCAGTGTTTTATCAAATAGGATACTTGTAAGATCAAAAAAATTGGAATCAAAATGAGGGCTATGAGTTTGTGATTGTGGGCAATGTCAAATACTACTAATATAAGTATCCTAGTTTGGAAAAAAGGGGAAGAAATCAAAGGACCAAATGATCCAAAATTATTATTGACTAAAATTTTGACCTAAAAAATAACCTTTATGAGAAACAAGGTAAATTCATTGATATGGATAGGGGATAAATTGGGCATAAACATTGTTAAAAATATAAAATGTGGTGGTTATGGAGGAGGATGTGAAATAAATCTGGCCTAGTTCCCTACTGTGAAATAAAATTTGTATTCCTTGGGAAAAATCATTTGTCTAGCTAGATTGTTTGGAGATAATCCTTGCATATGATAGACTTAAATGGATAGGATTTGTTGAGCCTTCCATATGTGTTTTATGTAAACAAAAGGGGGAATTGGTGGAGCATCTTCTTTTTCATTATTTCTATGCAAAAAATAGTTGGTCATGTTTGTTTTCTAGGCTTTATCTTCCTTGGGCATGCCCAAGATCTATCAAAGAAAAATAATTTCCTTGTAATTTGTGTTTGAGAGACCTCACATCACTTTAGTAGGCTATGCTTGTGAATTTTTATTTAGAATATTTGAAAAGAGAGGAATAACATAATCTTGGAGAATAAGGCTATAGATTGGGAGAGGTATTGGGAGAAGATTGAAATAGAGACTTTGGGTATGTTTCTATTTATTCTAAAATTAAAAAAAAATCTTAAGTTTACAAGATCTAGAAATTTGAGAAAATTATCCCAAAATTGTCTTACCTTTAGTGACCCCTTATAATAATATGAAGAAAAATGACTGTTCAGATGTTAGGTGGATCCCCCCAAGGAATGGTTTGGTCAAAGTAAACTTTGACGGATCTTCCAAAGGTAATCATCCACTTTTTTAGGGTTGGTTGTTTGTTAAGGAACACCTTGGGGAATTTTTATGAGAAGGTTAATTTTTCTCCCTAAAGCTACTAATAATGAGGTTAAAGTTGTGTCTCTCTTGGAGGGGCTCAATTTGTTTCAAAATAAGGGTTTTCAACAACTAGAAATTGAAGGAGACTCTTTGGTCATTGTAAATGCTATGAAAATTAGATCCATGTCAAAAGAGAAGTTGAATTATATTATGTGTGGAGCCTTAGATTTTTTATGATAGTTTTTTTTTTTTTTTTTTCAACATTTCTTTCGGTAAGTTAATCAAGCAACAAACTTGTTGGCAAATGCTAGAGTTGATCATAGTCCCCTTTATTTGGATTTAATAAGATCCTATGATGAATGGTAGGGACTTTCACTAATATTTTTATTGGATATTTTGGGATAAAAGTGAACCACCTTACTTGTGAAAGATGTATTCCATGTTGCTGAAATATTTTATTTTTTGTTGTAGTAGTTGTTGAGGCCCTTACCTATGCAAGTTGTTTTCCCCTTCACTATGAAATATTTATTTGGTTCATGGAAGTCTTTATCCTTTGACTACATAACTTCTTTGCTTTTGGTTATGGAAGATATTATCTAGTTTTGTCTCTCCTTTTTGGATCCATCATTTGCTTATGTAAGGTAGTGGATATCATAAGCCCTTGGTTGGAAAAGTTATAACCTTTTAACTTTGTCTATGTTTATGGGTATTTATTCATATTATCTTGTTGCTAATATTTGGAATGCTTGAAGGATTTTTGGATATGAGAATGGTCATGACACTGAATGTGCATTCTCTTCAGCATCTGTATCTTGGCTACGATGGATATTTATCTTTTAAAACCTAAATATAAGGTTGAAAATGGGTTATAGTAATGGTTGTGGAAGATTCATCAAGGCTTATAAAAATTGATGAATTGGTTGCATAACATGTTGAGGTTGTGATATAATTTTAATTGTGATAAGTTTTAACAAACTTTGTTGCATATTTTCCATTTACAGAGATGTACTTTAAGGTAAGGATGCTTTGTTATAAAATATTTTAATTGATAACAAAAATTATTTAAATTGATGAAAAGGTTGAGGGGCTCGTCAAACCTCTTTTAGTGATAACAAAAAAATAATTATGAATATTATTTATCCTCTCTAAAATCACTAGAATAAAGAAAAAATAGTTTCATATTTCTATTCCATACAAGTTCAAAATGATAAGTTAAGTAATGATCCTCAAGTTTGTAGTAATTTTATCTTATAATGTAATCCCAAACCATGAAATACCATTTATCATAATCCTCTTATACCAATGTTTAAAATGGATAATCAATATCAACCCATAATTGAGCCTTTCAAAATCATTACTATTCCTACTAGTCATTTTGTATTTGTGATGCATACCATTAGAGAGATAAAAAAGCAAGTTCTTGATCTCATTTTACAAACCAAATCATATTATGTGAATACCAAAGATAATGTTATCTTATGACAACACCTTATATGATTTTTATATGAGCATCCTTATCTAAAATATTTTTTCATGCTTACACTATCATTTTTTGATGATTACAAAGATATTTTCACCAATTTAACACATTGCACCTTTTATTTTGGAGAATGGATGAATGTCAGTCTTATCTTACTCAAATATTTTCTTAGAAGTCTTACACAAGAGGCTTCAAATTGGTTTTATAGTTTACCTGGTGGCTCATTACCTAACTTCAAAAAATTAGAAGATGCATTCTTAACTAATTATCATAAACACGTGTTGCCTAAGTTAACATTGGAAAATTTAAAAAGTTTTCAATAAGGTTACAATGAGCTCATTAAATACTACATTTTATGGTTCAAAAAAAAAATTCACTATCTACCTTATCAACTCTTAAACTTAAAAAAGTGATTTATCTTTAGTAGGGACCTTTTATCTCCACTCAAATAAAGAGTCATGTATACACTTCACACCTCTTTTGATAAATTATACATGGATTTAATCAAATATGCATGTGAGCTAAATTAAACAAGAAGAAAGGTTACTAAGTTAAAATCATTTCCATACACTCAAACAATTATCAATAAGTAGTGGAATCCATATTTAACATCTAAAATAAATAATCCTCTTCAATTCATTCATAATATAGATGAAGCACTCAAGATAGTTCCTATCAAGTAATAAAAAATAAAAATACTCAATAAAAGAAAGGAAATAGTTTACAAAGCATCACTCAAAGTGAATAAACATACTTCCACCACAAGGCATCACTCCAATTTGATAGATTTAGAGATCCACCATATGATATTATGCATACATTATTGGATGATAAGTTAATCACTAATCACTCTCCCTCCTAATCACTATCATCCTTGTTATCATCGTGAGTATATAAAAGACAAGGGCTTTTGCACTTGTCATGGTATTAATGGACATCAAGATAATGACTGTTATGAATTGGAAAAAAAGAATACACAACTTAGAAATAAAGGGAATATCACATTTCAAATTAATAATATCAACAAGAAAGATACAAAGATTTGTGATTATAACACACTTCCAACTTGGATACCAAAGAAAAAACATCACAATGAAGATCATAGTTATAAGAGAGTACTATCAAATGAGAAAGTAACTAACATAAGAGTGAACATTGTTATAGAGCTAAATATGCAAAATCCCAATATAGCTATGAATAATAATTAGTATAATATAAAATCATATTTTTGTCAAGATAGTTCGCTCATTTGATAGTTTGTGATTAAATTAAATGCACACATGTATTGTAAACCTAATAACTTTTTTAAATTTTAAAATATCAATATTTTCAAATATCAAAATACAACATAAACTACTCTAACAAAGTAAAAATCTCAAGTACTACATAATATCAAAAATGTCACATAAGCTAATCTATGAAAATCCAAATCTCAAGTACATATACAAGTATCAATATTCCATACGAGTTCAAAATATGAGAAGGTAAACCATAAATCCATATATATATATATATATATATATATATATATATATATATATATATATATATATATATAATGTTTTATACAAGTATAACATGATCATATATAACTCTATAATTGGATCATCACCTTGTACATCACCACCACCCTCTCCTAAAAAACATCTATGTGAAGAAGAAGATCCAATATCAATTGATCATGATCTTGAGTGAGATTAACTACTATGCTCACAATCCTTGAATACAATAAATCACACCTTAAGTTTCTCATTATCATGTCATAGTTGTACATACTCATGGAAAACATTCTAGCCTAGATATGTTGGTGGAGTCAAGGTGTCTTTGTTGTCGCATGAGCTTTTCCCTTAGATGATTATGATCCACAATAACTATATCTCTTTCAACTATCACCTCATCATGATCCATCACTACTGAAACATATGTTATAGTATCTATAGTTGCACAATCAAATAAGGGAGCATGTTCTCCCACAATGTATGTCACTTAATCCAAAATCCCACTAGGAACTTCCTCACTAGGCACATGCCATGTGAGATCCTAAAGGGATGTATCTATGATTATCTACCAATAATCATCACCCTCTATAAAAAATCAAATCAATATCAACATTATCAAAATAAATAAAATTATATAAAAACTATGAAATACACATATACTTACTCGTAGGCAATGTGAGTTGGCCCAACAACACCCTATAATGTCACTCAACATCCAACAATCGATAATCACATAATCTATCAAACATCCTCTAAGGTGATAGTCATCTCCCTTGTAGGGAGCTAAAAGATAAATGTGTTTGAATCCCATCCCTTTGCTATGACAATCATCATGTACATATCATATGGCATTAGTGCCAACCACCCAACATTCCCAAGACCAAATTCATCTAGGGTAGCTCTCCCATCATCTATTAATGGTGGAGCTTTAATAGTATCCATCATGTGACCACAATGAAACTCTCTAGCCCTCATATCACCCATGAACATCAACAACTTTATACATAAAAGTAATCAACAAATTCAAAGCACAATAGTTGCTAATATACTACTTATTTACGAAGACATGACCATTATCTTTGGGACAGGTTCAGTATGAAATAGATAGGTTCAAGAATGAGTCCACACTCCCTCAAGAAAACTCTGAGAAACCCTAGACATGAACAACCCAAAATAGACATGATTGTCTAGCCTCTAAAAAACATTTAAAATATATCAAAATGTGTATTTTTTTAAAAATTACAAAGGTTAATTTTGATTTGTTAATACTTACGAAGGGAGACACATCCTCCAAATGCAAATTGGTCATGACCTACTCAAACTGAGTCAATCTTGCTAATCTCCTCCATGACATCGTGTCTCTCTCATATCTTAAAAACTATAAAGTCTCAATGTGTAAACAAAATACAATTTATTTTCTTTTTAGGGCATAAGGGTGAACCTTGGTAGTGGGGCATGAGTGATTTTCTAGCTCCCACCTAGGTTCAAAACCCACAAGCCTTAGGGGACCAGTTATCCTTGCATTTACATAACTATTTGGGGATTATAGTGGCAGTGCCTAGTCTTAAACCTTGGTCTTGGTCCAACTTCATCAAAGATGTCATCAATTCCCTTAGTTATAAAAAGATTAAGAAAAAAAAATCTTATTCAATCAACCTATTTATATGAGTTGATTTTTATTTTTTAAATATTTTTAAAAATTTGTAATTATCTCAAACTTGTGTATGTGTGATATCTTGGGCAATACATATCAAAATCACTCCCTTTAATTTGCATTAGAACACATGAAATGTGTTATCCTAAATGTTACTATTTTCATCACGTCAACCAACATTTTCAAAAACATTAAATTTTATGCTTGTTTATACACATTATTTCCTACATATTTTTTGACCTTTCACACAAAAAATCATATACAACCAATCATCATACTATAATAATCAAAATAAAAAAGTAATTGATATTTACGTTAAATTTACTAAAAACATACACCTTATTATTTTTATATGACACATTCAATTCTCTCATACCCCACACCGAAAGGGTAGTATTTATCAAGTTTATTACAAAATATATTTTAACACATTATACATGATTCATAATGGTTAAATTGGTCACATGCTACAGATTTATGATATATTCAAGAATATATACAATAATAATATGGACACATGATGTATAAGTGCACTCAAAATTAGATCAAAGACATAATACAGTGATGCAAATAATGCAAAATCAAATTCTTCAACAGAGTATAGGTTTTTCAAAATGGTCAAACTAATTTAGAAAGTAAGCATATGATAAAATATGAGCACATAAATATAGATTTTTGGGGCATATTACATGCATATTCACTCACTTATCAAAGCTTCAAAGAAATTATACACACTTGAATTCATGTGCATGTGCATGTGAAAAATAGTTACAAAATCAAAGTTATAGGTTACAAATTCATTTAAAATTGAGCATATAGACACAAAATTCTATGTTATTGGCACATATTCAAAGTGGTCACAATATTCATTCATGTTCATGTTTATTCAATGTGTAAAAATAAAAAGTTTTAAAACAAATTTCAAATAATCAAAATGCAAAATTTTAAACATCAAAGTTTCAAATTGCAAAAAACAAAATATTCAAAAATTCAAAGGCAAAACATTCATTTAAATACAAATATATGAGCAATGTGGTCATGATGGAGAAATTAATAATCTTCATTCTATGTTGATCACACAAAACATAATTTAGATTTATCTACAACAATGTGATTCAAATATGTATGGGTGTTGTATGTTCAAGTCTAGTGACACTTAATGGCCTTGGCATCATTTATATCAAACCTAACATTGTTTTGCCTTATTTGGGATTAGTGCATGGAGTATTTTTTCATCATTATTAATATTAAATATAATGCATCTTTCCAACTCATGGGTTTGATTAGTTACATCTAAATGTAGAGACTTGATCACTCTCAACTCTTTAAACAATTCAACATAAGTAACTACACTCTTCAAGTGGGCATGTCTTCTTCGATCTATTATCAAGTCAATATGGTCATGGGTATAGTAAAACCTAATGACATATTTACCTTACCTTTACCACTCAAATAACTATCCTTTGTTATGGACAAGAAATGAACATAACTGAAAGCATCCTTTCTCTACTTAGTATAGTTCAAACATTATCCACATGTAACATAATGCAACATGCATACATGTGCACTCTCTCTTTTATCTCTACCCCTTGCAATTTTAAATTTAATATTTTAGATTTCATACACAAACATTAATTAATCCATGTGTTATTGTAGGTTTTATCATGATGTAGCTGGCATAATCAACATTTATAAAGACAAAATGTGTTATACATACTCAGGTTTCAGTTATTTCCTTTGCTCTAATAATTTCATTACTAGAATACAAAAAATGAGTAATTTTTTGATTCATTTTACTTGAGTCTTTATCTATTATGATTTATGATTTTGTTTATTAATTATTTATCTTGCCATTTTGTCATGGGAATCCTCATTTTTGGTCCTTTATCCTTCTAGACAAGTCCATGATAATTGTATAGGATCAATTTACGACCATGTTTATTTAATGTAGACTTATTCAGGTGTAATTTTTGGAACTTATTTTGAGTCACATTTCATTTAATTATTATTTTTTACCATTGAGTTTTATCTTGGGTCAGATTTTGCATATCAATAGGTCCCAAATTTAAAATCAAAACATCTATAAATAAAAGGCTCTTCTAAGGCAATATAGAATGGTTCTCCTCACTATTTAAAGTTATTTAAATATTTTTATTTTCTTATTATAGGTCTATCGAATCAATATTCAAGGTTGACTCTTCATTTGCATACTTGTGCCAAGGGTAAAAGAGTAAGGATAAATCTTTGTTTACATACTGTGCCAAAGGTAAAATAGGAGAAAGAGTATATAGAGTTACATTCACCATTAAATATAAAAATATAAGTGGGAGAACTAAATTTGAGTATGATCCCTCATCAAGGTATTGAAAATGTAGTGCATCTCTTGGTATTTCAACATGGATTAACCAAGATCGGTCCAATTCAATCTTTTTTGCCTGATCCCCCCTTATTTGACTCTATCTTATTTTGTGTGTAAGAAATTAAGGTTTGATCATTGTGGGTAATTTGCACAATATTATATATCTACAAACATGTCCATGAACGTAATTAATGCATGTGAAAGTGGTGAAATAATCAATTCATCATCGTAGTCAACATAGACAATCCTATAGTCAACAGAGTCAAATGCACTACACCTTCATCCACTTACAATGAACCTGTCTAAAGGAATATTTTGATTCTACCTCTAATCTATTATTTCTAAATTTTTATCTTCACTATATATTTCTATCTACAATTTGTCACAATCAACTAGGACAAGTTCATAGTTGACAAGTTAGAACACATTGTACCTCTTTCCAATTATAGTGGACCTATCCAAATTTTATTTCTAATTTTATCCCTCATACTGATAAGTATATAAGGTACTAATTTTACCATGCATTGATTTGAGATATTTAGATAATGTAATTATCACCTTTAGAAAAGTTTTTTGATTGATACAAATCTATGTTTTTTGGGTCAAGCATACTCAAACCCTAATTTATCTTTGAATTTAGTTTGGAGTATCAAGGAGCTCAACTAATGAGCAAGGAGTTTGGGTCATCTATTGACATAAGGAACCCAAATAATTATAGTCATTCGGACACTAATAGAACCACTCCTCAACTATTGTTAAACCTGCAAGATCTTCAAGTATAAAGGAGACCCATGAAAGAGACAATGAGACAATACTTAGAAGGAAATAGTTGAAGAAGAGAGAGAACCAAGGGACAAGGTGGAGCCATTAGGAGAGTGTCATCTTCTAAACTTTGAACCATTGTTCTAAGAGTTTTGTCTTATTTGGGAACCTTAATAGTTAGTGCCATTCCTTCAAGTCTGTGTGTGTCTACATATATATATATATATATATATATATATATATATATATATATATATATATATATATATATATATATATCTGTGTGTGTGTTGATGATGCATGGTAAGGGTTACCATTATTTCTTTTTCTAACCTCCTCATAGGATTTGTACAAATTTGATAATAGTTTGAAAAGTGTTTATGGTTTAAAATACCCTTTATATCCTCTATTTATGTGTGCCTCCAACAAAATTCTAAATATTCAATGGTTAACTAACCATAATTATTCTAGGTCACCATAACCCCAATATTTTATATGAAATATAATATAAGGTGAATCAAAAGAATTAATACTAATATTATAATTATTATTAGTTGGTATTTTGAAAGGAAAACCTTGTACAAAGCAACAAACCCAATAGTGTAGCTTGCAATTACCCCACCTAGTTCAATGATGTGTATTCCTTATGGAGTGTCATACATAATATTTAAAAGGGTTCTTGTGCCTTTTAGAAAGGATTTGGATCCATTGTATAAAGAGACCCTAGCCAACTAGACAATAATTGATAAACTTTATGCAATAAGGGTGTTTAGATGATCATGCCATGAGTAGGAGACCTAGTTGGAAAATTAAACTTACCTATGTTATTCAGATTATTTGATTTTGATTTGTATGAATATGATGATTTTCTAAACATATGGACTATTTTGGTTGTTTTTTACTTTATTATTCTATTAATGAAAAACCAATATAATGTGCAGGTTTTGAAAAGTATAAGTATGACCTATTGAGTTTTCCATGGATGTTATGGGATAATCTATGGTGAAAAGGTTTTATTTAAATTTCATTATGCCTTTAATAAAAGTATCTTCAAGATGGTAAACATTGTTTTATGCATTATAATGTTTTTTGTATTGTTGGTGTTGATTACTTTGCATCTCTCTCGTACCTAGGTTATTTAGACTTTATAATGACTTGGATGTTGTAAGAATCATGTAAGTTAATAAAGATGTTTGGTATCATGTTATGACTTATCTTATTCAATATGGTTTATTGTGACAAATATTTTTAGCTCTAACCTATATGAGTTATTACTCTTAGATAGGTGTAGTAGAGTTTATAAGAGAATATCTTGTCAGTTTATCGACTTAATTTAGTTTGGTTTTTCTTGCTTTAAGACAAGATTAAGTATTTTTTGAACTTACAAAGTTGTTTAAGATATACCTTGGTTAATTATCCATCCCTTTTTAGTGTTTAAATGATTATAATATATCATAAGGAGAATAATTAATCTTGTCCTTGCCTCATTATTTTTAAGAAATCATTTTTACTCATGATCATCTTTCATTTAATACATTTTATTTATTTTAGTTAGGAAAACATGCCCTATATTTAACATTCTATGAATATGGAATCATTATAATTTGTTTATAAACTATTTTGACAATTGTTAATAGAGAACTATTAAATGGAATTTATTGAATTATCATAGGACTTTATTGTGTGTATGCTAAGTGGGTGATACTATTTTGTAACCTAGTCAATGTTTTTCCATATCTAAAATATAATTAGGCAAAGTGATTAAATTTGGAAATATGCTTACACTGATAAAATTAAATGTGAGAACTATGTTCATGAAATCAATTTATAACATAAAAAAAAATTGAATTTTGATATGCAGATTTTTGAGGTTGTGACATTTGGCATTAGAGCCTAGTTTACAACTCTAGGGATCTCTATGAAAATAAAATAAATTATCTTGATAATTAAACTAATATAATATTGTTTCACTTTGAGAAAAACTATGGTATGACACTACAAGGGACTTTTCGTCTCTCAACAATCAAGCAGGGCAATGTTTAGTTTCATGACTCTGTGGTGCTAGGAATCGAATAATTATCTTTGGAAGATAAATTAATCTATGGAAATATAATAATATTATGTTCATGTATAAATATTTTTAAGACAACCCTTCTCAAAATTAAATAATTGTGTCAGGGCAAGTATCACTTTTTTACCATTGGCTTGTATGGGTGGGTTAATAGGAGGTAAATTGATAAAAATTCACTCTTGGAATGAAGGGCACTTGCCCACTATATGTTAATGATTTTTATAAGAAATTAATTATACAGTTATTAGGGTATATTTTATTATGTAAGACTAGAGTAATGACTCAAGCCTAGGGGGCCAACTAAAGTGAATATTGTCGACTTGTTTAGACAAGTCAAAGGAGCTCCAGGGTCCTCACCTATGAAGAAGTACTGAGTCATTTTTATTCCATGAATAATTTTTTATGTCCTCTTATTGCATTTGATAGAGAAATATCAGATCTGAAATTAATTTTGTATTGAAAATATTTTTTATAAAATTCATGCCCTTCTCTACACTAGCTAGTGAAACCCAAATTTTAACATTTTTTTGGAATAACAAAGTAAATCCAAACCAACATGTATGGAAACTTATATTCCACCAAAATGAGTCCAAAAATATTAAAAATCAATGTAATAATCACTCCATAATAGTTCTGGATCAAAATATAAGTTTGGACAAAAACCCTTGCTAAAACTACACAGAAACACTACAAACATTGCTCAAAATAGAACATAAATTCACAACACTAATATGTTGATTAAACAATATTGGAGACTACTAAAATAACATACAAATAATTCCATAAGAGACTTGTTATCTTCAATAAAAAAAATATACAAATTTGAAAATACTTTTATAACCTCTACTCACACCAACTCCTTGCATAAAACACTTAATATTGGTTGAATCTGCACTCCTTGAAGCTCTATTACAATTCCTATGTAAAATTATATCTCTGAATCACATAGATTTAGTCCTAAAATCCTTTAGATAAATGGGTTTCCATCCAAAGACCTCCAACATCTAAGTGTTTTCTTTTTAGGATGGTTTGATGAACATTGTTCAATAAGAAAAATTAATTAGTTTGACAAAAAAAATACCCTAGAATGAAATTATGACATATAAATAACCAAGAGGGCCCAAAAAGGGCACCAAAATATAACTACTTGATTTATAAAGAAATAATAATAATAATAAAAATCTATTAGTTATCATTTTTCTCCAATTTCTCATAATTTGCTTTAATCTTTTTTTTTTCTTTTTGTCCTATTCCAAGAATTTTCCAAATTGACTAACTTTTCTTAAGGATAAGGATGCAAAAATAATTTATTAATTTACTTTAAAACCTCATCATTAACCTGCTCCTTAGAAACACCATGCCCCACTTTGGATAATAAAACATTATTATTTACCTTGACCCCCTATCAACTTTTTAAACTTATCAATTCCAAATAAATAATTAATTAAATATTTATTTGAATTTTATTTCCCTTATTCCCCTGTAATTGAAAATTGGATTAATTAATTATCAAATAGAAATTAAATAGAAAAGGGACATGACAAGTCCTCCCTCATAAAATTTTTTTGTCCTCAAAAAATTCAAACTTGGAAGATTTAAAATCTCTAGACCTTCTCAAGTGGCATCCTCAATTGGCAAACTCTTCCAACAAACCAACTATTTAGTGATATCTCTTTTTCTCAATCCCTTAACCCTGATATCTATCACCTCTTCAGGAATTATGATCAATTTTTCCACCTCATTAAAAGGTGGAAAACCTGTGGAGGGTGTAATCATCTTTCCCAAGGCTCTCTTTAGACGAGGCATGGAAAACATTATGAATTTTACTATTTTAAAGAAGTTCTAATTCGTAGGCTACCTTACCAATTTTACTTACAATTTTATATGGTCCATAAAATTTGGTCCCAAGTTTCTCTGCTCTATTTCTCTTGATGGATGATTGTCTATATGGTTACAACTTTAGATATACCATGTCACCTACCTCAAAAGATCTCTTTTTGTGATTTTTGTCTACATAATACTTGTGCTGATTTTGTACTTTTTGTGTATGATCCTTGAGTTTTTTCAATACTTATCAATGATGGTTAGTTAAATCACTTGATGATGGAACTCTATTATTTATAGAAACCAAATCAATAAATGTCATTGCATCATACCTATATAAATATTTTAATGGCGACATACCGATGGATATTTGGTAAGTGGTATTATAATAGAATTCTCTCAAATGTAGCCATTTGACTCATGCATATTGCTGAATTGAGGCATAATTATTTAAGTAACCCTATACCCATTTGTTTACTACTTTTGTTTGGCCATCATTTTGAGGTTGGTAGCTAGTGCTAGGAGCGAGTTCAGTACTTGGCAATCTAAATAACTCTTGCCAGAAAGAGTTAAGAATTTCAAATATTGTGTGGTAGTCCATGAAATCTAAAATGCTCTTTAAAAAAACATTCAAACACTTTAGGGGATTTAAATTTTGATGATATAAAAAATAAGTGTGAAAACTCAATTGACTTATCCATGATTACATAGATGCAATCTCTACCATTTACCTTGGGCAAAATTATGATAAAGTCCATTGATATACTCTCCCATTTTTTACTAGGACTAGGTAAAGGTTGAAGTAATCTTCTTGGTAACCCTTGTTCCCCTTTGTTATATTGAAAAATGGTCCACTCCCTCACATGCTTGAGAACATCATTCTTGAGGCCCTTACAAGTGAATATTTTCTGAACTTGCTTATATGTCTTGTAGTACCATGGGTGTCCTACTATTGACACATCATTCACTTCTCTTAAAATATTTTCCCTCATTATAGATTAGGGAGCTAAAAGGACTATTTTATAAAAAATAAATCCATCACATATTTTATACTTGTCATCCTTTACCCCTCCCTCAACAATATTAGTATTAAAATCATTCTTTGCATATTCCATCATAATAATGACCTTCTAGTAAACAAAAATAGAGGTAATAAAATACAAGGTATATTTCCTAGAGAGTGCATCAGCTATGATATTTTCCTTCCCCTTCATGTATTCTATATCAAAATTATAATATTGTAGCTTACTAACCCATATTTTTTGTCTATCATTCAAATATTTTTGCCCAGAGAAGAATTTCAAACTATTATGGTCTACTCTAACAATAAACTTGCCACATACCAAATACTATTTGGATTTTTCCAATACATGCATTATGGCTAACATTTACTTATCATAAATAAAATAACCTTGTTCTTTGATGGTATTTTCAATTTCTTCTTGGTGTTGCACTTGGTTCTAATTCTGTTACATGTTGGAAACCTCTATCTAAGGGTAAACCAGGTGGTAAATCATTAAAAATTTTACTATGTGAATGTAACATAATAAGAATTAGAATTTCCTTTAGATGAATCAAAAGAATTTATCAAACAATTTTCTGCCCATGTTGCTTCGCATTTTCAAATAATCATAACTTTTTTTTTTGATGTGACCATTTTCGGTGATCCATTGAACACACCCCTAGAAAATATCACCTTCCCATTATAATTAAACTCAAATTTTGTAGTCTGATAATTCTAATAAAAATACCCAAAAGAATGCAACCATTGCACTCCTAAGACCATATCTATTCCACTCAAACTCATCACATAAAAGTCATCACAAACCTTATAGACTCCCACAAAAACATTGAGTTGTTTGATCATTTTGTTACATGACATTGTGAATATATCTACAACAACATTGTATCCTTCAAAATATTTCATCTATAACCCTCTTTTTACCACCAATCCTTAATCAATGAAGTTATGGGTGGCTCCACTATCAATGAGTACTGTCATTCTTTATCCATTGAGCACTCCACGAACTTGAAAAAGATGATAGTTAGGTGTCCCTAATAGGGCATCTAAAGTACCTCCACCTATAATTTCATTTCCCTCCCCTTCTATTTCTGGGTTTTCCACTTCTTCCAAGGTTTCAACTTCATCCATACCTTGTTCATCCTTTGATATCACTTCAATATAATGAACTTGCCCTTTACCCAGGCATATATGACCTAGTCCCCACAGACCTTTACATGTGAAACAAAGCTTTTTCCTTCATAGTTCATTCCTAATATCCTCATCCATCATTTTTTTCTTAGGGTATATGGATTTTTGAAGAGAAGTAGGAAGTTCTCTCTTCTAAAAATTTCTTATATTTCAACTAGGACAAAATGGTTTGAAAGGATAAGACAACTTGCTTTTTTGTGCTGATGCTTCAAGAGATAAAGCTCTTTTTATAGCATCATGTAAGGTTACTGGTGCAAAAACTTTGACAAAACCTCCAAAGGGCTCAAAAAGACCAATAAAAATAAATTTAATTTTTTTTCTAAAATATCACTTACCATTACAACCATCTTTTCAAATTCTAATACATAAGTACTTATTGAGGTTTGTTTCAGAGAGTTCTTTGAAGTAATCTTCTTCATCCCTCCACTCAAATATGTCAATAACCCTAGGCTAAGTTCTTTAAAGGTATTTATTTGATCATGCCCTTGTATTATTAGGCCATGATACCCCCAATCATACGCAACACCCTCAGAATGAACAATATAAAATTAAATATCTTCATTTTTTTTATAGGGCTAAGATTATGGTAGGTTTGCAATTTATACAACCAATCCCTTGCTGAAATTGTATCACCACCATCATAGGTAGGAGTTGATAGTTTGATCAATTTATTTTTCAAATCCTTTCCTTCAACACATTGTTGATATCCTTTTACTCTTTGGCATGTGGCTCCTTTTGATATTTCTGCAAACTTATTTTAAGAAAGGACAACTTTGAGACCTTCATCTAATTTTTATGTTCATTATATATATCTCTATTGCTTTTGTTGCAACTGCTCCAATGGACTAAAAGGGTGCAACCATGATTTATTCCAATTTTGATATGAATTTAGGTTTGGATTTTTTTAAATGGAATGACCCATAGATTTGTTGCTCATAGGTGAGCTTTCCCTTCTAGCAATAGCCCCAAGACTTAGTTGACCCACAAGTTTCCATATCACCTCTCTCAACTCTCTTTGATCTGAATTTATGTTTTCCAAGGTGGTGTATAATTTCTTCACTCTTTTTTCATATATTAATATTTTTTTACACCTTTCACTTTCTGCCATAGTTTTTCTACAGAGATTAATTTCCCTGCTTATAGCTTCTTCTATTCTTATCTAAAATACCTCATTTCTCTTTCATTAGGAAGCATTCATTCTTAAAACCCTAAAAACTAGTAAGATTATATCTTTGATACCACTATCATGTGCCCTTAGTGAATTTAATAGATAAATATTATTTATAAAATAAATTTTATATTGGGAATATTTTTGTAAAATCCATGCCCTTCTCTATACTAGCTAGTGAAACCCAAATTTTGACATTTTTTATGGAATAACAAAGTAACTTCAAACCAACACATATGGATAATTATAGTGCATTAAAATGAGTCCAAAAAGATTACAAAACATTGTAATAATCACTCCACAATAGTTATGAATCAAAATATAAAGTTTGGGCAAAAACATTTGCTAGAACTACATAGAAACACTACTCAAAACATAACAAAAATTCACAACACTAATAAGATGATTAAAAAATACTAAATAATATTTTAATAACCTATAAATAACCCCAAAAAATAATTTCTATCTATTTTAATGAACCCAAAAAATAAAATTACTTCTATAACATCTACTCTCACCAACTACTTATATAAAACATTGAATATTGGCTAAATTTGTACCCTTTAAAGCTATGTTACAATTATTGTGTGAAATTTAATATCTATATCATAGGGGGGTTGTCCTAAAATCCTTTATATCAATGGGTTTCCATCAAAATACCTCTAATATCCAAGATTTTTTGTTCCAAGATGGTTTGATAAACATTGTTCAATAAGAGAAATTAATTAGTTTGGCAAAAGATCCCCCAGAATGAAATTATGGAATATAAGTAACCAAGAGGGCTCAAAAGGGGTGACAAAATCCAACTCATTGATTTAAAAAGATAAAAATATATATATAAAAATCCATTAGTTCTCATCTTTCTTCAATTTCCCATAATTTGCTTTAATTTTGTTTTTCCTACTTTTTTCTATTCTAGGAATTTTCCAAATTGGCCAACTTTTATTGAGGATAAGAATGCAAAAATAATTTATTGATTTGATTTAAAACCTCATCATAATAATTCTCCTTAAAAACAACACATCCCACTTTGGCTAATAAATTATTATTATTTATTTTGATCCCATGTCAATGTTTCAAACTTGCCAAATCTAAATAAACAATTACTTAAAGATTTCTTCCAATTTTATTTCTTTTATTCCCCTATATTTGGAAATTGGATTAATTAATTATAAAATGGAAATTAATTAGAAAGAGGACATGATAGCATTAAGGGTTATTATTGCCTCATGTTAGTTTAATGGATAATTGAATATTAGACTATGTTAGAAACAACCTTTTCTTGGAAAGAAGTGTTGATATATCCTAGATCCCTAAAGTTGAATATGTTCATCTTATATCAAATGTTGGTCTCAGTCAACTAACATGATTTATAAATAAGTGTCAGAGCTTGTAGGATTTATTATGTTAAAGATACTTTCAGTTGTATTAGTACCTACCATGGGCATGAGTTCTATGATGAGCATACTAATGTTTAATCTACATTATTATCTATCCATGTGTTGATGATAACTTGCATGATGACCTAATTTGGTCATGATCTTTAATGTTAGATTTATAAATATTGGTTTGTTGATTTTGGATCTTTTTCTTATACCATCAAGATATGGTAATTATTGCATCATATGTAAGTATTGGTAAATAACCTAATAGACCTTTGAGAAAGTAAGTTCTTGAATTTTTGCTTTGATGAATGTTACTGAATTGTAATATTTTGGGCTCTTGTATTAATATGGTTTCATTTTTTGAGTCAAAGAATCACTGAATAGAGAACATAAAGGTCAAAGATATTAATTGTGTAGGCATATTTCAAGAATATCCACCTGGCATGACTATTCCTTCTAAGGTAATGTTGCCTCATGATTGAAAAAAGTAATAAATTTATGTTATATCATTATCATGCGGCAACTTTGAATCATTGACTTCTTTACTATTATCTAATATGTTCTCTGGATTAAGGCAATATGTTTAATTGTTATAAGGGGAAAATGTTGAAGATACCTTGACTAAGAAATGACATTAAGTTTCTTGAATAAGGCCCTTGCTAGAATTAGAAGTCCCCTAAGTCTGGACAACAACTTTTATTCTTGCAATGAAATTCATTAATACCAAATTTTACATAATTAAAATTTTTGGGTAAACTTAACCTCAAAATGTTGGTGGTTGTGTTGGTTTCCCTACTAAATTGAGGAAGGTAGGTACTATTTGTCTCTAACAAATTGAGAAAAATCTAACTTGCAACAAATACTACAATTTTATTTTATCTAGTACAATATAAAGATTTTTCTAGAATCTATAGTTCCCTTGGCTTGGATAAGTGTGGTTATACTAATACTCATCAAAAAAAATTGAAAACCAAGGATTATTGAAAGTTATGTATGTTGTTTTCTGCATATTACCTAGACTAATTTGTGCTTCTCAAACATGAATAACTAAGTTGCATTCTGATGTAGAGAGGTGTACTTGGTAATACGTTGTTATGTTCCCCATGATGGACTTTTAATAAGAATTTATAAGGTCTTACTTATTGAAAAATTAAGCATTTGGTTTGTATTAAATTTCTCGACTGGCATTGGTAAGTCCATAACTACTCTTCAAAAGGTAAGAACATGTTGAGTTAGTTCAATCATGTTTATGTTGGTAACAATATTTTGTAGTATGGATGATTTTAATTTTGTTTAAGCACAATAAGTGAATTGTATCTAGTGGTTTACCCTTTAGTGGGTAATGGAAAGTTCTAAACATTTTGTATTAAAATCCTAGTTACCCTTCTTAGGAAGTTAGGAGAGGATGGGTGACACTATGGGGAAGGGGCCCATATCCATATAGCCTATATAGGGAGAGGGCCAAAGAAACTCCCATATATTATATATAGAGGTTAGAGGCCCTTGGATAATTTCCATTTGATGATAGGTTTGTTTATTCTGAAATAGTGTGACCTCAAAATGTGATGGAGAACATGCTAAAAAACCAAGAGGTTGCATGTAAATGTCTCTAATGGCTTCTTTGATGTCCAATGTGGTTAGTGTAAGACACTACACTAAACCATGGATGTAATTAACTAGGAATAATCAAGTTTATAATAGTACCTTGACATTCATGGATATATGTTCAAGGCTACCATACTCTAAAAAATATTAGAGTTATTAAAAAAATGTTACACTAAGATAGGATTGTTATTGAAAATCTAGTTGAGTTGAGAAGTTACAACTTACTACAATATTTTTTCAAATTCAATTAATAGCCTATTTTAGAAGAAATAAGAATTAGTTGCATAAATTTTCCCTATTTCTAGTACTATTGGTTCCAAACTTAGTTTCACATAATAAAATAATTTGGAAATAATTGTCTTGTACATGATAATAGTGGTAATTATATGACATGTAATCCAGTCTAAAGAATCAACTACCTAAAAAAATTTCTAAAAAATCAGGGTGGCACCTCCTTAATAGGGAGAGGGTGTCATATTCCTTGGGATGCCAAAATTAAAACCGTGCCTACAATGGATGATTTGAGGGGTTGTATGCATTTTTGATACCATTGACTGGTTGTTTGTTAATTTGTCACATGATTGGACCTTAACCTGGTGAGAAGAAGTGTTGAAGTAATGTTCAATAATGGATTGGATTGCATTGTATTTCTAGTACTTCTTTACTCACTACAAGGTGTTGGCAACAGGATGTGTTCATCTTGTGGTTGATCAACACAACAGCTTGAATATTAATCATAATGCATTTATTGATGCATGGTTGAACATTGTTACAAGAGAATTAGATCATAGGGTATGCTAGTGTCTTATTTAAAAAATGTATGAATATTTAAATAAGTTCTTAAAAGCCTTTTTGGCAAGGTATAAATCTTTAAATTCCAAGATTTTGATAATTGTATAAGGTACTAATTGTACCATGTATGAACTTGAGACATTTAAATAATGTAACTATCACCTTTAGAAAAGTTTGTTGATGATGTAAATCTATGCTTCTTGGGTCAAACATGCACAAATTCCAATCAAGGCTTTGAGTATTAATGAGCTTGACCAACAAGTGGGAAATTTAGGTGTTGTGTTGGCACTAGGAACCTGAGCAACTGCAATCATTTTTATCATTAAGAGAACTACTCCTCGACTATTTTTAGATATGTGGGATCTTGAAGTATAAAGAAGGCCTGAGAAAGAGATAATACTCAGAGGGAAATAGTTGAATAAGATAGATAAGAATCAAGGGGTGAGGTGGACCCATTGTTATCTTAAGTGAGTATCCTCTTTTAAAATCTAAACCTCTTTTTTAAGGATTTTTTTGGAACCTTGCTATTTATTGTTGTTCCTTTGAGTTATAGTATAAATACATATACATATATAAGTTATATACATATACAAATATATACTGAGGATGCTTGTCAAGGATAACCATCCTTACTTTCTATAACTTCCTAGAAGGTTTTATGCAAATCTGATAATAATTTGAAAAGGGTTTATAGTTTAAAATGTTTTTGATATCTTCTATTTATGATGTGCCTCGAAAATAATTTTGTGTATTTAATTCTTAACTTCCCATAATTCTTTTGGGTCATTGGAAACCCAATATTTTATATGAAACCTTACATAAGGTGAATCAAAATAATTAACATTAATATTTTAACTATTTATTAGTTGACAATTTGTAAGGAAAACCTCGTAATACAGAGCAACAAACCCTATAGTGTAGCTTGTGATTGTCCCACTTGGTTTAATGATGTGTATTCATTGTCGAGAGCCATACACAATCTTTAAAATGATTCATATGCCTTTAGGAATGATTTGGATCCATTGTATAAAGAAATATTATCTAGATGGGCAATAATTAATAAACCTTGTGCAATAAGGGTGTTAAGATGATCATGTCATGAGTACAAGGCATCCTAGTTAGAAAATTAAACTTGCTTGCATTATTCAATTTTTTTAATTTTTGTTTGTATGAACATGATGATTTTCCAATCCTATGAACTTCTTTGGTTGTTTTTACATAATTGGTCTATTAATGAAAACCAATATAACGTGCAAGGTTTGAAAAGTATAAGTATGATTCTTATTGATTTTTCCATGGATGTTATGGGATAATTAAAAGTGAAAATTTCTTATTTGAGTTTCATTATTCCTTTGATCAAAGTATCTTGAATATTGTGAACATTGTTTGATGGGTTGTAAATATTTTTGTATTGTTGGTGTTGATTAATTTACATCTCTCTTACCTAGGTTATTTATGTTGGATAAATGACTTGGATGTTGTAGTAATCATGCATGTTAAGAAATATATTTGGTATCATGTTATGACTTATTTTATTCAATATGGTTACTTAAGACAAACGTTTACAGTTTTAACCTATGAGTTATTACTCTTATATAGGTATAGTAGAGTTTAGAAGAGAATATTTTATCAGCTTAATTGACTTAATTTTGTTTGGTTTTTATTTCATTAAGATAAGATGAAGTATTTTTATGAAGTTCCAAAGTTGTGTATGATATGCCCTGGTTAAGAAGCACTCACTTTTTGGTGTTGAAATGATTAGAAACTGTTATTAGGAGAAGAATTAAGTCTATAAGTTAGATGCAATGGGATCTTGTCTTTGCCTCTTTGTTTTTAAAAAAATACATTTACTCAAGGTCATCTTTCATCTAATACATTTGTATTTCATTTAATTAGGCAATTGCCCCTTATATTGAGCATTGTATGAATATGACATCCTTCTAATTTGTTTAGAAACTTTTTTGACAATTGTTAATAGAGAACCATTAAATGGAATTTATTGAATTATCATGTCATCTTAGTGTGTGTATGCTAAGTGGGTGATACTCTTTTCAATTTTATGCCAAGTCTCTTGAATTTTATGAGGCCTACATTAAATTCTATGCAATCTCTAAAATATAATTAGGCAGGGTGATTAAATTCATAAATTCATTTACACAATTAGAATTAAATGTGAGAATTACTTGCATGAAATCAATTCATAACATCAAAAATTTGGTATATCGAGAGGTTTGGTATATTAGTCTAGTCGTATATAGAAAAAGAAAATTTTATATTGAGAGGTTTGGTATATTAGTCTAGTCGTATATAGAAAAAGAAAATTTTATAAATGATAAGGATCCAATTCATTTTTTTTCAAATCAACAATACACTCAATCAAGATAATTGTTGGCATAACATTAATTGGGAAGAGGACCTTGTTAGAATGGTCAAGAGAGGTGGAGAAATTTTTCATCTTCAACGAATTTTGGTTTGACATCTGTGATGGGGATGCACAACCAAATGACCCAAAGAAAATAAAGGAATAATTAAAAAAACAAAAAAAATAGTTTTAATGAGGGCCTCAATTGATAACAATTTTTTTTATCACATGTATAGGTACAACACTCCTTGACAAGCACTATGCAAATTGAAAGACTTGTATGATTCTTACTAAAAAAATTGGAGTTCATATAATTATAATTGAAATTGTTCAATCTTAAGTTAAAAAATGATGATGTAATGAATTTTACTTCACAAATATGAGCTATCAAACATGATGTTGATATTGGTGGTGCAAATATTGTTGTATACATGATTGCCTTCATAAAATCTCTTCTCCCTACATATTCAATCTACTTGGAATACTTTCAAACAAACAATCTATTGAAGGCTCATTTTTTATCAACTGGTTTAAAATATGGCTGGGAGTGAAAAAACCTTTGGAATAAAGATAGTCTACAGGAAAAATATTTGTTATGCTAATCAAAAGGACAATTCTTCCAAGAATTTTGAAAATTATAAAGGCAAAGGGAAATATAAAGGGCAAGGTGGCAAAGATAGAAAAATCAATGGTCAACATCAAGGAAAGCAAAATGACAAAAAAACATTTGTTTTGTAAATGTTGTGAAAGAAAAGAAAGACACAAATCCCAAGACTGAAAAATGCCATGGGATAAAATTAAAGCCTATAGAAAACAAAAAGAAGAAAATCTCAAAACTAGACTAAGCTCAATTTTCAAGTGAATGTGTTTTCCATCTCTAATGAAACAAATAATGCCTCACTGAGTTAAACTTGGAATAATGTTTAAGAACTAGATACTAATGCCATGAAACATATGATTTTTTGAAGGGACTTATTTGAGGAATTTCATCATGAAATATGTAATCCAATATATTTGACAGATAAAAAAAAATATGCAACTTCAAGGAAAATGTTCAATTTGACTCAAGTCACTAGGATTTCTAGATTTCATTATCTGCAATGCCTTATACCTTCCAATTAAAAATAAACTTATTGTCTTTAGTGTTCATTCGACAATAAGGCCAATCCATTCTATTAGATGACAGAGAGATGAAGATCACAAGAAAATGTGATAATGTAGTTATTCTAACTAGATTTGAGGAAGTAAAATTGTTAAAATGCATGGGTGAGCATTTAATTCTAAGAAATTTTGGTCATTTTGATGAAAAAAGAATACCAATGAGTCTTATTTGCAATGACCATTATGAAAATAGTCACACAATGCAAAATAATGGTGTTGTAGATTTGCCAACACTATTAAAAATATTGAAAAGTGTGAAGCTTGCATATCAACTAAACACAAAAGGGAACCATTTCAAAAATTAGAATGTAATGCCCACAAAAAATTGTAGTTGGTTCACTATAATTTGTGTTCTTTTCCAATTCTTTATGTTGGTGGTCATAAGTACTTCATCTTTTTCATTAAGCACTATATCAAAACGACTTGGATATTCTTTTTGAAACAAAAATAAGTAGCCTTCAAAAAATTTCAAAATATTCAGACAATAGTTGAAAATAAAGCACAATCCTACATTGGGGCATTAAGGACCAACAATGTAGGGTAGTGACTTTATATCAAAGGTATTTGATTCATATCACAAGCAAAATGGGATCAATCATCATCTCACAATCCCTTACACTTCTCAACAAAATGGAGTAGTTGAGAGAATGAATAAAAGTGTGATGGGCATGGTTCAATAATATTGTATTTTAAAGGGCTAAATCTATATTTTTGGGCAAAATAAATTCAAACAATAGTTTATCTTTATAATAAGTCACTATCAGCAACTCTTCAAATTAAGACTATGTATGAAGTTTGGTGTGGTCATCTTCCTTCAGTGTGACATCCTTGGGTTTTTGGATCCACTTGCTACACATTGATTCCCAAGGAGAAAATGAATAAGTTGCTCCACATAAGTAAAAATGCATCATTTTGGGATACTCAGAATCCTTAAATGCATATAGAATATATGATAAGAATAAGAAGAGATTTCCCATTGCAAGAAATGTTGTATTTTTTGAAACTGCAAAGGATACAACAAGCACAAGCCAACCAATTGAATTGGAAAATAAGCTAAGTTTGATGTTTGCAAGGAGATTGATATGGAGGTTCTAAAAGTAAAGGGGAGACCTGTAATTGGAAAATAGTTGAATCTCTATTGACTTTTGTAATTGAAAATGACACCCCACTTATGGAAGAAAATGAAACTTTATCAAAAGGTGGGCATATGTTATAGAATGAAGGAACTTCATATCAAGAAAATGAAGCACCAACTATTCAGTAAGCAACTAAGAAAAAGATGCCAAAAATGGGCGATGTAGATAATAAAAGATGTTTGACTTGATGAGCTTGGTAAACTAGGTTCTCTAAGTGCACACACACACCACTCAACAATTAGATAAGATCCTAGAAAAAATTAAAGATAAGACAAAAAAACTTATCTTAGATCTCCAAAATAAGAAGTCAATGTCTATTTTGATTTAAAACCTAATTCTTTCAAACAAGTTGAAAAGATTGATGTATGGAGAAAAGTAATGAAAAGTGAATATAATAATTTGGTCAATAATGTAATGTCCCATTTTAATAGTCTTTCCAACATCTTTGGAAGCTCCAACTTTCTTGGAGAGTGCCAACATTTTTAGAATGGAATTCAATCAGTGGCATTGTGTTTAGGGGATCAAAATGAGTCCGTTGGTTCTTTTCAAAAGCAATTTCAACATTTCATGTGCATTCCACATTTCTTGGAGAAGATTGTTATATTTGGAAATTATTACTTTTCATTAAGTTGGATCTCCAATGAGATTCAGAGTATTTTGGTGTTATCATATTTCACTTTCGAACTATTTTTGTATTTTTTTAAACTTTGAGTGGATGTGCGGAAAATAATTAAAAAAGTTAAATAGTTAAATGTTAAGTTGTCAAAAAGTAAACACTAAAAGACAACTTATATTTAATTATTTAAAAGGAGTCTAAAGTCATTTTTTGGATAGAAAATAAGGGGACATAAATAATAATATTTTATTATTCCAAAAAGTGCTTATAAAAGGATAATATGAGGACTAAAATCATCATTATGTTCATTTCTATTTTCCTCTATAGTTTTGGTGAGCCTACATGTTCATCCACTATCACTCAATGAGTAAAATCCCTTGGGATCCCTGGTTTCAGTGCAAATAAGACTCTAGACCATAGCTAGAAGGTTTATTTCAGTGAGAGGGTTCATCCTCAATCCCTAGTAGTTGTTCTACCAGTGTTGAAGACCATTTTCGACATACTAGAGATTTATTTTGGCGACCATCATTCTAGATTTATTTGATCATCATTGATAGTTGAAGGAAGCCAATGATTCACCCAAGTAGGTAAACGCTTCATCCCAGAAGGCCAGTGAACCATTCAAGGTAAATCTTAGCATTGAAAGCAGTTCTAACTCCAAACATCCATCCAATAGTCCAACATTAGGTTTGCAAGTTTTTCAATGTGTGCATTCGACATGCATGTATGTGCATGTTAATACATGTGAGAGATTTGGTCTGATATTGTATTTCATGTTAATGCATGTTAGTATATGTGTGTAATTTAAGTGTTAAGGCAATGTGGGTTTTACAAACAAATTCATGGGGGTCTAACCTTAATTTATTATTTGGCACTAGTACCTCTAAAGTATGTATTGCAGTTCTAAATAGAAATTAAGATTGTTATTTCTATTGTACAAATAAGTCATACTCTATTATTCAAAAGAATAATAATTTCTGAATTTAATATTAAATGCATACCAACTGTTTATCAATTTATGCAAGTTAAAGTGATTTGTAATGTCAATAGGATCAAAGAATCCTTAGATAAATTTCTCCAAATGATTACAAGTTGAAATCTTTAACAATCGATTACATACAAACTGTTTGACAAAATGCCTACAAGTTAAAAATTAGAAATAGTGCAAGTTTAGAACAATATCTCCTAGTTGGGGATATTTTAGTGGTATCATAGCTAGTCTTCCTACCCTCCTATTGGAAAGTTAACCCTTGTTACATATTTTCATAATGCATGTTAATGAACAACACTTGCATGTTAGAGTTGAGACCATATTTTCAGATGCATGTTAGTGTTCAACACTTGCATGTCAAAGTTGAGATCATATTTTCAATTGCATGTTAGTGATCAAAACTTGAATGTAAGACTTAAGATTTAGTAGAAGCATTTTAGTTGAATATCTTGGTTCAGTGGTGGTTGCATGTTATATTTGCAGCACTTACTTTGATTTGTCTTTGAAAGATTATTATAACTGAGAACATGGATTGGCAACAACTATATACACATAATATTTTCAAACTTTTATCAATTACTTATATTTTATCTCTTGCATAAACTTGTCGACTCTCAATTTCTTTGAGTGCATGCCTTAAAGGGTGCATCGAAAAAGGGGTAGCCAGACCATTGGTACTATGAAGGATTGTTGTACCCTATACCACCACTTGCTATGAATCCAACCTTCTCCTAGACACTTCTCTAAGCATTATCCCCTCTCTTTAACCCTCCTCCAAACATTTACCACCTCCATTATCCATGTCCTATGCCTAAAACCCCTTTTAACTATTTATGTTACATTGTTAGTCCCATAGAGCTTGTAATCAAATTGATAAAACACATTTAGGGTCTATGTTAGCCCCTGACTAACCTAAACCAAGACCTAATTTATTTTTATCAATAATGATATAGAGTTGATTAGACCGACACTATCAGCAAAACTTTCAAAAAGGTTTAGGGTTAGAGTCAACTATATATACACATTCATTTCACAATTTCTTAGAGACGACAAGAGTTAATTATTCATTTGCACTTCTTTACAATATGCTCTTCTATCATTCAACTTGAGTTATAGCTTAGGGTCTACACTTGGAGAAGAATATTGTCTTGTGAAAAATTTATGGATGCTTTGACCTATCTTAGTGATCCTTACAAAACAAAACAACCTCATATAAAACACCTTTGACCAAGAGAGAGATTAAGTCTCGACAGATTCATTTTTAAGGTATCTCTAACTTTACTCATCTATTTTAATAGATAGAAGTAGCATAAGTAATGGAATTTGAATATATTTCTCTCTCCATGCATTAGGGTTTTACATATACATAACTTAATTAGGATTTTCTATTGCATATTTACTTTTATGTTTACTAATCTCTACTTTGTACCACAAAATTTAATGAGCACTAGATTAGAATTTACTTTTCTTGTCATTTACTTTGTGAATATGAAAACATAGGACCTAACTAGGGTTATTTCATAGTATTGCTTAACTAGAGGATTTGGAACCTCCTATAGTAGTGTTATTGTGGTAAGAGATCTTTTGGTTAGGTCTAGCAGATTCATCTTGGTCATGACCTTGAATATCTAATGTATCAACAATCGAAAGTATAAGTAGGATTTATCTTCTCTGAAATAGTATTGATTAATAAAATAGTTGCACTTCCTTTTATATACATGATGGTGAGCCTAACATGAATCAAAGCATTGTAGATTTTCTTTCATGCTCTCATTTTGTCATAATATTATATTTCTCTATTTTGTAGTAATGTATCAAACTAGTTGATATAGTACTAACATTATGTCCATAGATTTAACACACTGTCACTCCAAAACAACTCTATTTTGTCTATGTAAGTCTTTGCTAAAAATAGGTTACTAGATCGATCAATTCAACACAGTATTCTTCTTCAACTCCAAATTCACATATGTAGTCAAAATAGTCGACTCTGTCTACAACTATCTTCTTTCATCAAACAAGTCTGCAAACATAGTTAAACCAGTCAACTCTATTCACAACTTATTCAGCATATAGGGTTTTACAAACTTTGTCAAACCAATCGACTCAATTAGCAGAATTTTGAATCTGCATTTGACGATCATAGTATAAAAATTTACAATCTAAACATTTTCAAGCTTATCAAGGTTCATTCTCTCTCCATGTTATTTCAAATTTTCATCTTTTAGTACTATTTTTTACAAGTTTATAGTCTATAAAACTATAGCCCTAAAGCAAACTAGGTCAACCTGTTCGACACAATTATGTAGTCTGTCTTTCATCTAGAAGGCATAGTCGACATGTTCGATTATGTTCTTATAGATCTTACTTTTGTAGAACAATAGTGACCCAGTCGGCTCTGTTGTACTCTATTTGCACACAGTGTTTTATGAATCAACTCTGTACTATTCTCAATCAAGGAATTAACTTCTATTTGCTCGTAATTAATTCACCTTTTCTTTCAGTTACTTGCATGTTTAGAGTAACAAACATAGAATGAATAGGTGATTTTTCAAATTAACATTTAATCAGACTATTTTTCTATTTTTCACACACTTTCAAATCACTTTTCATTCAAAAAACATTAAACATTTTTCTTCTCAAGGGCTACTTACTTGGATTTCATCACCAAAGGAGAAACCAACTTGGTTTTATGGCCAAGTATAAACACATGATTGATAGTATATATTGGCAAAGCACCTGATATATTTATTGTTACAAGATTGTGAATTGAAGGGATAGGTCCCAATACCAAGACAATACCATCACCAATATAGATCCCTTTTAGCCTAAGCATCATGAAACCAACCTTAGATTGCTTTCTAGATCCTTATTTCAACCAACTTCCCTATCACATTAAAAATTAAAATTGTAATTTAATAACACTTAGGATGAATAATTGGTTAGCATTTACTTTCTAGTTGCTTATTCTTTGATAATTATATCTTGTATTGCAAAACTTGTAGTGTCTAGCATTGGTGCAAGGCTTGTGTTGTGTGTTCCAATTGGATCAACCACATTGATCCAGTTGCCTGTGTGCTTAATTTCATTTACTTAGATTCTATCTTGTAAAACTTTTCTCTATTTTAGAACACTGTCGATAAAGTCTATTACAGATTGTTTATCCTTCCTATGTGTAGTACACAGTCAATTAGTTTGACTATGTATCATTATCTTCTTGTTTATCCCTTGTTTAAGCCATACACAGTCCACCTATCTGACTATGTCTTCTTATTTTCTTGGCTCATTCATTGTTCAATAGTACATTGTCAACCCATATAATTGTGTGTTTTCTTTAGCCTATTTTTAATTTCATCCTTTATATCACACAATTGGCCAGCTCAACTGTGCTCTCTTATTTTTTTGTTTTGTGAATTTTCTTCACATACTCAATCGACTCTATACCTTTTAGACGACATTGTTCTTTGTCTAGCTGACTCTATCCCTTTTTTTGCTCTTGTTTCCTAATCTCTAATCCTTTCATCAAACATTATGAAATCCCCTATCAAAATCTTCTTGGATTATATGAATCCATTTAGACACTATATGGGGTGTTCTTTTATTCCTCTTTTTGCTTCCTAAGAGGATCTTCACTTTTGGAGTATTTTTTCTCCTCCCTCATCTTTAGATTGCAACATGGTTCAAATCACTCCATAGGATGAGATTAGTGGATCAGATCCTTTTCATACCTATCAAGACAATTTCCATCTTCAAACATCTCACCATAATATGGGGGCAATGGACACAAGCTTATCCAATAACCCCACAAGGAATCTACCACCTAGAAACCCTCCCCCCTAATACTAATTTAGGGAATCCCCCTACCAAAGTCAACCCACCAATTGATACCACTCAGATTCTTGCACAGATAGTGCAACAAATGAACATAATTCAAACATCTAACACCTCCAAAATGATCCAACTACAACATTATATGATCAACATGGCTAATCAACCTCTCATTTTTCTCCCTCAAAACAATCAATTTTTTATTCCTTCGCCTCTTAGATATATCATGGTGAATGGCATCCCCTAATCTATCATGCATAATAAGATGCTTCAACACATCCAAAACAAGTCTTTAGCCCCATTCATTGTTTCTATTGATATTGGTAACATATCTCCAATTATTAAAGATGATGGGAATAAAGACCCTATATTTTTTTAAAGTATTTGGCAATCTTTATAAGGAGTGGATCCAAATAATACTTTTTCCACAACTAAACTTTTAGTTATTAGAATGGTACAATCAACTTTCCCAATATTCTATATGGCAACTAGAGGATTTAGCCAATCCTCTAGTTAAAGATTTTCAGCATAATGATCTTCCCAAGAATTGCCTTAGCCATTTCATCAATGCTAAGCAATCTCCCATTGAATCAGCTCATGATTTTATCAAATGATAGAAATCTTTGGCTCATAAGGCCGATCTTTATAAAAAAATTAACTCCTTCACTTCAATACAAGGTTCAAACTTTTGCTCCCCAAAACACTAAATGAAGTTCTTAACCAAGCTAAGCATCAATACTTCTTAATGAAACAATTTGAAGCTAATACTAAAATTATTAACGGATTTCTTAAACATTCAACTAATGCAATAACCAATAATCCTCCTCAATGCAAACTAGGTGTTGCAAAAGCCAACAATACCCAACCTTATCACACACCATTAATGGTGTAGCAAATGAAATACTTTTTAGCACCCTCTACGCCATTTACTTACCCCAATAATCCTTCCAAATGGTATGACCCTAGTAAATTTTTTTGGTGCCACACTGACATAGGTCATTCCCATGAAACATGTAGAGGGATTACAAAATTTGTTGTCCCCTATATTCTTGGTGATTCATTCTATCATGAAGCTATGATTCAAATTTGTCATTAAGATTACATTAATGCTTCTCAAAAGAAATAAGCTTCTCCTTCCAATAACCCAAAATCTTTCTCCACATCTAATGCTTACTAAGCCAACAAGGATATTTGTGCAATTGACATTGATTATGACCAATATTACACCAATTCCCAATATAACAATATAACCAAGTTCAATTATCGACATAAACCAACCCATAAAGATCCTCTCACCAAACCTAAGAAACCATCTTTAGAAGAGCTACTTCTCAAAGATACCACTACTACTCACTTAGCTTCAAAAACCAATGAGGAACCATCTCCTCTGTTGGGCCCCTAATTTGACTAAGTGTGGACCCATGCCAACTTGACTGACATCTCAGTGCAAGGTAATAATTTGGTACGATTGTTGTTTTGATCCCTTTTTGTGCAAGCTGGAGGAATCGACACACACCTTGCACTAGCTGGCAGGCAACTAACCGATTCCATGATGTCTTGGGCATGCTTAATAAGTGGATACATGTGGAAATCACAAAATGAAGGGTGAAAGGTAATGGAGTCCATGGAATGATTGTAAAAGATCCATCTTGACACCCAACGTGTAACTCCAACCTAGTAGAAGATGCCCCTGCATACTATAAAGTCAAGCTCAAACCAGTGAGCAAAAAGAGGAGATGTGATTTGATGTAGTGAAGCCTTGAAAAATTGGTTCTAGATATAGTGATTTGATAGCCATTAAAACTTAGGATTAGCATGGATACCTTTGAGGATCCACATTGTAGTGCCCAAGCTCCCCTATGAGCCACTAGGCCGTTAGTAGATTTAGATAAGCATTTGCTCTGCTTCACTTGTCTGTAATTTATTTACTGGGACTTTGTTTAATTAAGAATGGTGTTGCACCTAATTGAGTTTGATCTAGTTTATGTAGTTATGGTAATGTTCTTTGAATGTGAGTTAAATACAATAATTATAATAGTGTAATTTCAACATATGAATGTTAAGGTTGCAGTGAAGCTCTAGTCTAAGTCATTAATGGCATCCCTATGAAATAGATGATGTCAACATATTCTATGAAATAGATGATGTCAACGTATTCTATGAAATAGCCCAAGTGTAGATAAGGTCATGCAACGAAACTTTGGTACCTTAGCTAGATGCACAAGCCCAAAATGAGCCTTCCAATGAAAGCATCCCCTTGACCCCCCACAATAATTGAATGGCACTAAGTTTAGTGACAAAAAAACTTGTGCCCTTGAGGTTATATAACCAACCCAATAAAGACTTGCATCCTTATGGCTAGAATGATTTCCCTGAATAGGTGTGTGCCTATAAATCATCAATCTTATCCCAAATAATCTTTCACCCATGAATCCACCAAAAAACTTCTTTCATTCGACCAAGTCCTACATGTGATGCATTGCACCATGGCACAACTAGCCCAATACGGGCCCAGTTCTTTCTTTGTTGCACTTTGGTGAGTGCATAAGGATTACACCTTATGTGAATTGATGCAAGCACAGTCGAGTGATAAATGTTAAACGTAACGAGAATAAAATATCTTTATTCCTAGTTGTAATGAGTCCAGAACTAACTTGAACAAATAGATAAGTGCCTAAACCCCAAATAAAACTACAACATTTTGGTTCTATTGTCGGGACCATGTTGAATTTTGTTGTTGTAATGGTGCAATAGAACAATGCTCAAATTCTCCCTCGAGAACATTGAGCACTGGATGCAATAGGCGGAAGATAGATTTGCACTAAAGCATCCATCTTGTAAAGGATAAAATCTAAGGAAGTGGGTCTAGAACAACCTATATGATGCTTTGTATGAGGTCTTCTTTTGTGAACTAGCTAAGCATGTATACTGATGGTTGGTTGCTTATGCGACCCACTAAAGATGAAGTTATAGATAGTGCCTTGAGTAGATGAAGTAGCACATAGAAAATATTGATAACCTTGATGCCACTTGGACTAGAGTTGTAGAAAAATGGTGGCAAGGAGCACTAAATAGTTACATGCTTAAGTTCACAATGTTGACATACTTTTACCCTGAGGAAGCAAAGTATCAGTTTTTACATGAGCACAGATGCACGTTTGTGAAAGATTTTGATGCAAAACTTAAGAAACTGATGGTGGAGTATGGATTTGAAATCATGAGAATGGAAGGCTAAGTCCATTCGCATATGATCAATGCAATGAGGAAGAAGGGGATGTGTAGGTGAAGCACAATGGAAGGGGATGAGCATATTGACACTTGAGAGCTCAGGTGACAAAACTATAACAAGAGAAGGCACAAGATGATAGAAGATATGGAACTTGGAAGTCTTGAGAGAACCTGTAGCGAGTGGGGAGGGCATGGGGAAGGATCTCTTGAATTGTATCAACACCAAGAGGAGAGAAACAATGAAACCATAAATCGAGCTCAACAGTTGATAGGTGTAGAATGCTTTGGGTTCCTAAAAAATTTGACCATTGAAGATGCACTGGATGCACCTACCCCCTTTGAACCTATAGCGCAAGCTCATGCGCTAGATCCCCCACAAGAAGAAAGAAGAGTGATAATTGACCCTATTGTCAACATAGACTTTGACCATTTTGCAGACTTGGACTATAATTTTGTGCTTGAACAAGTTGTTCCTTACAAAGAGTTAAGTGAGGATACCTCTAGAACTTTGGGCACTAGCTTGCCAACACAAAATATGAGTGCAAACATTCTAATTTAGCCAATGTCATTTATGTATACTAGGCAATAGCCCACAAGAAGTGGTTCGATGCCACAAGTGAGTAGCACCATGCCATTAACCTCAACATCACCAATAGTAACAATGGGACTGATTGCCAACTCAGTAATCATAAGTATTAGAGAACCACCACAAAGACAAATACCAGGGGGAAAGCACCTTAGATGCCAGTTCCCCCTCCCCTATATCAAATATATTATGAGATGGCCATGAACTTGCTAAAATATCATGGTGTGGAAAATGTCATAGAGCACATGCTAAAATGTGAGCTACAATGTTGCGCTTGAGGTATAACCCAATTAGAGTGCAAGGCAACCCAGTTCGCAACAACTTTTCTTGATCATGCTCATACCTGGTATATAAGATTTGATCCTAACTAGGCTATGATTGACTACAACACTTTTAAGTAATCATTCTTGAAGGATTTTGATATACCTGAGTTTGAGCAGTAGAGCATCATAGTGCTCAAGGAAATTAACCAATGACTATCAGGTAGTGTTCACCTGTATGATGCTAGGTTCAAATCTCTTCTTTCCAAGATTCATTATGACATTTACCCCTCCCAGCATGCATAATGGTTTGTTGGAGGATTTCTAGTACAATTCAAAAGAGCACTATCCATGAAGAAATTCACGAACCCTCACGAAGCGCTTGAAGTTGCACTCTGAGCCGAGGTAGTCAAGAGCACTGATACGAGAATCAACCTATTCATGAAGGCATAAATTGTGTCTATGGCCTCCCAACTCCAAAAAATGACTGCTAGTTCATCGCAAGATGCTCAAAGTGGAATATGGTGCATCGATTGCAAGATATAAGGCCATAACATGAACAACTACCCTCTAAGGAATGTGCACACATTGCTTTTAAGCTGTGAGGTTTGACGTAAAGCACATAATGTTTGCAACTACCTTTTGTTGTAATAGGCTAGTCAGGTTAACACAACCATCTACTATCAGTTATGTGATGCCTACACCCAGACCACAAATGATTACCATGTGATCGATGAGATGCACAAAAACATGGAGAGAGGTGTCAAGCAAGAAACTAAAATAGTTGAAGGGTAGGTGACCCAAGGAAATGAGGGATATGGCCAATAGAATGTAGGATATGGAATGCAAAGAGGTGTCAGCGGGCGAGGTGGAGGACATGGTGGAGGAAGATTCCCACCACATTCATGTTACAAGTGCAGTTTGACATAGCATTATCAGTGTGATTTCCCTACACATCCAATGTGTGGGTATTGTTGAGGAACACATAAGGTCAAGGAATGCCCCAATTTGTAGAAGAAGTTAACCCAAGGTAGGTCTAGCACAAATAAGGATGCAGGAACAATCAGATGCAAGCCAAAAATGGAGAAGTGAATTCCAAATACACAACTAACCCACACAGAGCCAATCAAAGTGAAAACAACTACTCACAATGGATTCACCACTTAGCTACCAGTTGCATCAGTAATAGAGTTATGCCTAGAATATGGGGAACATGGCCACACTGAGTTCATAATAGGGCTTGATCCCAAAGTTGCACCTTACCCGGACCTTCCATGCCAGAAAGATGTATTATAGTAGGCTATGAGTGTGATTCAAAACCTATATGGGGAGCTCCAACTGGCATGAGACCTAAAAATGCAAGTTGTTACCTCTCGCAAGAAGCAAGATGGTTAGGAGGTTAAGGTATAAGAGATAAAAGAGATATTGTGCCTCCTATAGATAGAAGGGATGTTTTCCCTATTAAAGAACTTGTTTTTAGAGCATGCGAGATAGAAGCCAGTTGAAGTCATTATGTCATGCATGGAAAGGGCACAAGAATTTAAGCATACACAAAATGTGGAGTAAAATCAAGAACTCCTTGTGAATGCCACCATTGATGGATGGTTTGTATGCGGGGTCCTCATGGACACAGGTGTTGAGGTCAATATCTTAACAAAGAATTCATGGGAAAAGATGGGTAGGCTAGTCTTGAGGCCTTCCCCTCATGTACTTTTAATGGCCAACAAATCTAGGATGCAACCAATCAAAATTTTAAAAAGTGCCATTGTAGATATCATGGGCACCAAGTTCCGTGATGACTTTGAAGTGATCGAGTTGGTTGAACAAGATAATTATCCAACGCTCTTGGGAAGGCCATGGTGTTATGCAAATAATGTCTATATGCATTTCAAGAAGTGTTATATGACCTTTGAAAATGGCAAGGAGAGGGTAGTGATCCCCCTCTCAAGTGACCAAGGATCCCACTATGTAGAAAGTGTTGATCTAAATGATGAGATCAACCATATCTACAACATCACAGTGCAAGGCATTGAGACTCTTAACCCAAACGACCAAGGAGTGCTTTCTTGGGATGATGGATAGTTGGCCTCAGACACCACTAACATTGCTTGTGACCAATGGGTTGAATAAGCTTATGAGATGACTGGATGGAGGTGTTGCTTAGTGATCGTGAAAGTGCCAAAACCTATGAGAACTGGCTAGGGCTAGATTGATCACACTTCAAAGAGATGGGTCCCTTGTGATAGAAAGAAGGGAAAGAGAGTGTGTTCCCTGAGCAAAGGTAAATTTGCCTCACTCCCAAGATACAAGGGGAGCAATCCTGTGGAAGAATATGTCTGCGACCTTGAGTCATGCATCCCAAAAGAGGTAGATAGGATGGGTGCACTGGTGTATACTTTAGAAATAACTATAACTCAGTGGTGGGAAGTGCAAAGGCCTAGCTTACCAACCTGGTGAGATGTAAAAGCAACCATCTACACCAGATTTGAGAAAAATAATGAGGACCTAGATATTTCTACATACTTTGGCAATTTAGACCCAATAACACATGTGCGCTTATGCGAATAAACATGGACTAATTATGGTGCAAACACCCCAAGGAACTTATGGGTGCATGCCTTCTATATGACCTTGAAAATATGGGCATGATCCTGGTACATTATCAATGACATGCACCATGAGACAGTAAGTTGGGAGGTACTTAAGGAGTGATTCATGCATACCTCCTTTTCTTCACAAAACCTAGAATTAATTGACCCATTACAAGTAATTTGAAGGACAATATTTAAGGACACTTCAATCCTAGAGGAACACCTAAAAGACATATTCAAGGAGAAAGGATTAGTGATGTCAGCTTTTTTTTTAGGAGCAAGTGCTCAACAGTGACTCGAGTGATGAAGACACTAATATCTGGAAGGTGCACAATTGGGCATCCTTGATAGGTAAAAGGAATCTTGTGTGCCAAGTGGAGGATAGTGCCCCTAACAAAGAAGACCCTACTCATATTCATATAAAAACAACTGAGGGAAGTAGGCAAGTAGAGAAATCACATCAAGAGAGGAATGAGCCCTATCGTGCACTACTCAAAACTACCCAAGTAGACATCCGCTTAGAAGGGGAACCAAAGGTGACTACTTTGGATGCATATTGGTCTGATGTAGAGCTAGCATGAATTATGGATCTCCTAAAGGAGTTATATGACTTATTCCCTCAAAATTATTAAGACATGAAGGTCACCCACCCATCCCTTGGGAAGATGAGCATAAAGTTGGTGGATGGTGCAAGACCTATCAAGAAATGCCCTTATAGAATCAACCCCAATCTCCATGCTAAGGTCAAAATAGAGATTGATGGAATGCTAGTTGCAGGTGTCATCTATCCTATACAAGAATCCAATTATGTGAGTCCCATGGTTATTAGTATCAAGAAGGATGGGCACATTCCTATTTGCATCAATTATATACCATTGAATGTTGCCTGCATCACTGACCCTTTTCTGACTCCATTCACCGATGAAGTCATGGATGGTGTCATAGGCGGTGAGATTTACACCTTCACATATGGGTTTTCTAGATACCACCAAGTCTAGATTGATGAAGAGGACAAGCCTAAAACAACCTTTACGATTGAATGGGGTTGTTTCACTTATAACTTGATGCCTTTTGGACTCAAGAATGTGCCATTCCTATTCTCTAGAGTGGTAATCACCATGTTTAAGGAATTTATTCATAAGTTCCTCCAAGTGTACCTAGATGATTGGACTATGTATGGGATTGTAAAAGACCATTATGACAACCTGCACCTAATCTTTGAGAGGTGCAGAAAATTACAGATATCCTTGAACCTCAAGAAGTGTGTCTTCATGACACCATTCGGCACCTTACTCAGTACATCATCTATAAAGATGTTCTACTCATTGATCCCACATAGACTAAAATAATCATTCAGGTCCAGACCCCTTCAATGCAAAAAGATGTTTGTGCCTTTCTTGGCCATTACAGCTACTATAGGAAATTTATAAGGAGCTATGCAAAGATTTCAGAGCTGCTAGAGGAGCTTTTATGCAAGGATGGCCTATTTTATTGGGGCCCAATGTAAGAAGATGCCTTTGAAACCCTGAAGCTCAAATTGGCTAACATGCCTATTTTACATTTTTTTGACTAAACAACCCCATTCCATGTCCATGTCAATGCATCTAGATCTGCAATTGGCACCATACTGGCATAGCCTGGTGAAGGCAAAACGGATCATCCCATCTCCTTTGCAAGTAGAAAATTGACCCAAGCAGAGCATAACTATACAACAACTAAGTATGAGGCATAGGCCATGGTCTATGCCCTACAAAAATTTAGGTAATATTTATTGATGACTCCATTTATCTTCTTCACAAGAAACAAGGTGCTTAAGTACCTCATGAACAAGCTAATTATCCATGGGTGCATCTATAGATGGATAGTTTTGTTCCAAATATTCTAGTTTTTGGTTGTAGTGAAGCCTTATAAAATAGACTAGACCATTTGTCCCGCATCAACTTTGGCAATGTGGAAGCACCCATTGAGGATGACATGTTAGACACACAACTCTATAGGGTCCATCACATCCCCAAAGACTTGGGAGAGAAAGTCACTTTTATAATGTCTAGGTCTGTGCCCCAGACCATGACAACCAAACAAAAGAAGCATCTCATAGTTCACATCGCCCCATTTTAGATCATAGACAGGGAGCTATATAAATTAAGTCACGATGAAGTCTTGTGATGATGTGTCTTGGAACATGAAAGGGACTCTATCTCACAAGAGGCACATGAGGGGATGGTAGGAGGCCATTACACTGGAAACACAACAACGCTCAAGGTGTTGCAATCAATTTTGTGGTGGCCAAGTCTATTCCAAGATGCAAAAGATTACGCGAAGGCATATGACATATGCTAGTGCACAGGGAAGCCCAACCATCGGGATGAGATGCCTCTCATCCCCATTCACTTAATTTAAGGAATAAACCAGACTTTGATCATATGAGTATCGAGTAACAAAGGGCAGTGCATAAGAATCTAGTGCGCATGGACTGAAAGGGAGGCACACATGATGATAAGTGAACATGAAACCTAGAGAGTGAAGCCCTGGAGGACCAATGTAGGAATTTATATGGAGTAGGGTATCGAAAGCAAGATGAAAGTGTGAGAAATCAACCAGTGAAAGAGAAACATGCTTGGTAGATAGTGTAGCATTGAAAAATGGGACCGTGGAGGTTGAATCGCATGCATATGAAGCGTTCCACCCAGGTTACCATAAGGAAGGTGAAGTTCGAACCAAGTGAACAAAGCGCAAGAGGAAGATCATCAAGACAAGTTGGCATCCACCCGAAGTTAGGTGGGAAGTGACCATTTGAACTACATATCACTTCACCAAAAATACCATTTAGAGAATTTAATGAGTTGGTGGCAAAGGCACAAAGATTTGCATTGAATGTGTAGGTGGTAGTTGATTTTTGTGGATTTCATGGGTTTTAGTGGAATAAATCTAGACACCACCACACTATTACTAACCTGCAATTAAGATGATAGATGAAATCAAGGTATAAAGAAGCAAAAGGATGACTAGTTTAGGTTATAAACCTTAAGCAAATTTGAACTAGGCATGTCGACCTAAACAAGCTACCAAAGAGAGTCCTGAGCACCAAAAATGCAAAAAGAGAACATTTGAGCAAAGAGTGAAATTGTGTTCCCTTTGAGATTGGAATAGAAGAGTGTGGCACATGAATTATGAGAAATCAAGATAATAGAAAACTTGAGTGATGTCAAGGCTATCATTAATGGTGAATGAAGTTTGGAAGCTGAAGTCATAGTCACATACCCTATGACAATGATAAGTGCCAATAAACATTAGTCTTTGACAAAATAAATATACCATGCTTCAACGCTAACCTGTTCAGAATGGGGAAGAAACAAATGAGTTCCAATCCACCATAGGCATAAAAGGATGCCAAATATGTGAGAATGATAGAAGAGACAACTGCTACAAAGAAATAGGTGCAACCGGTGGAAGGGGTAGTATCACAGTGGTTGGACCTAAGGCACTCGCAAAGATGTCATACAAGGAGATGTTGTTTCCCTCAGAGGTCTTAGTGAGGGAGAATTGGGCATTATTTGTGCACAGTTATCAGTTGAAATAATATAACCATCGCACCCCAAGCAATGCGCAAGTGCTAGTGCAATATTGGATGGTTAACACCAAAGAAAAGATAGAGGCAAGTACAACATCGTTTGACATATCCATTCAAGACAAACTTGTGACCACCAGTGCAACTCGGTTCTATGAGTTTTAATGTTTCAGCAAGCCAGAGGAACTCATGCGGTTCCTCCTTTCACACGTCCATGGGGATCGATTCTACTTTGCAGGGAGGCACATGTAGTTATTAGTGTGCCTAATCAGTAGAATCATTAGGCTCCCAAACTCTAGCACAGACATCCACCAGATGATGGTGGATGATGTTGAAGTAGAAAGGGTCATGAAACTCCTTGGGTACTATAAGGGAGGATTCACATTCCCAATAAAGGATATATAGGACCCTGGCATGAGGGTCATGGCACACTTTGTGAGTTCCAAGCTTTGCCCTAGTGGGAGATAGATGAACATCAGCAATGTCTACTTGTGCATTGCCTATCATATGGCACAAGGGGTCAAATTCAATGTTGCCAAATTATTTGTTGAGTAAATGATAAAGAACATGCTTGAGTGTCATACAGTGTGAGAGAACTTCAGGTGGGTGTCAATATTGATTTTAATAGTCATGAAGGAGATCAGTGTGCCTGATGGTGATGAAGACAATCTTTGGGTCTTCCCAACACATAAAGACTCCCCGATGCTGAAGTACTAGGATTTCACCTGCCCCCTTCCTTCTCCCAGAAGTACAAGATCCAAGTGGCGAGGTGGTGTGCACAATACATAGAGGCATTTGATATGGAATGGCACATCCTCGAGGAGCTTCCCTAAGACATTTTTGGAATAGTAACCTTCATCATCATGCAACACTTATGTGTAGTGCACATGGTGCTCACAAATGGAAACCATTCAAGTTGGCTAAAACTCCCTAACAAGTTTTCCATGAAGTACTTTAGGGATGCTTTAAGGAGAATTCTTAATGTGTAGTAGTTGGACATCCCAGTGAAGGCCATGGATTTGGAGAGGAGAAGGTTATGGTGTCAATATGTGCACTGAGGAGGAAAAGCTACAAAAGATGAGGAGGATGAATCGGATCATACTAACCTACATCCCCTCCAAAAGGAAGTAATACTCGGGCACATACATATGTTAATATTATGAGATGAAGCCAAGAAAGAAGGGAACACACCTTAAGAAGGATAATGATCTCCCCCTCTGGATCAGTGATGAAGGGAAGCCGGTGCTAGTAGCACAAAATAAATCTCCCCAAAAAAAATGGGGAGGAACACTTGAAGAAATTCAAGAGCACCTAATGTTAAAGATCGCCTCTAGCAAAGAAGCAACTCCTTCCACCCCAAAGAAAAAACATGTGACCTTCATGCCAGGGATTACTTGTCCCAATAAGGAGAATAAAAATAAGTCTAAGGGTCTCGTTGAAATTCCAACAATAACTTTGGTGGAAATGGAAGTGTAAGAGATGCATGAAGAGATGGAGGAGGAGGAATTAGGGACAAGAGTTTACATTGTCTAAGAAGAAGAGATGAGAGAGGAAACCAACGTTGAGGAAGTTCAAAAGGCCCTCCAAGATGGTACTATCACTGTGCTTGGAAAAGCAGAGAAGCCAACAAGCACCTCACCCAAAGAACCTGCCACACAACCTCCACAAATGAAGGAGGAAAAGAGAAAGACGTGGAGGAAAATGGGGATGAACAAAGTATAAATTATGAAGGTGTTGGTTCTGGAGAAGAAAAGGGATGCCATGAATAAAAAAGGCCTAACCTAGGAGGAGATTGAGAAGATTGAGGCCAAGGAAAGGAAGGTCGAGGAAGAAAAGGTCTTAGCACTAGCGAATAAGAGGAAGTCCGAGAAAAAGAAGGTGGCCTAGGAAGAAAAGGCCAAGAAAGAGAAGGAGGAGGAGGTTGTCACAAGAGTAGAACCAATAGAAGCAGCAAAAAAGGTGCCTAGTACCCCCACCAGCACAATAGATAAAGTTGCAAAACAAGTATGCTCAAGTAGTGAAGGGGTGCCTGAAGAGAAAGAAGGCAATGTTGGCACCTTAGACAAGCAACAAACAGAGAGTGCCACAAAGTCCTAGCAAAAATAGGAGGGCAAAGTTGGCGTCAAGGGAGAAGAAGAATACAAAGGGGAAAAGTCCAAAGAAGACCCCTACATGAACAGGAAAAAGAAACCTCAGAGGAAAGCACCAAAGAAAGTGATAGCACCGATGAAGAGGAAGAAGAACACACGAAGCTGACCATCACAGAAGAAGAAGGCATATAATTGAGCCTTAGGGAAAAGATGCAAAAGGGGTGGATAGAGGAAGACTTCTACATGTTTGAATATATGCCCCCCAAATCTGCCATGAACAAGATTCACAAGAAAATTTCATTTACGTTTGATAGCTACATGGATGAGCCTCACTTTGAGGTGCCTCAAAAGGCTATTTTGGGCATGGATAAACCTGAGGGGAAAGACTCCTTTATCCTAAATCCCCACACCATGAACCAAGTCAAGTATGCCAATGCGCTCATCTAGATGGCCAATGAAGTTCTGAGAAAAACATCATTAATGATGTTAGGGTGAAGAAATAGAATAAACTCATGCAAGATGCAAAGAAAGAAGTGTGGGCCATCAAGTTTAAGTTGAAATAACTAGCTGAGCACATAGAAACAACTGAGCCATCCTTCTTGGATGGTGTTGACACATCAAACCTCTCAGAGGTTGACAAAGTATGCATGCTAGTGGAGTAGATGCTCTCGAGGTTGAAGGCAGAGCTAGCACTAGAAAAAGAGGACCCATGCATCACACTATAAAAGGAGATAGTTGTAAATATTGAAGAGGTAGAAGAACTCTTCACCAAAATTTAAGAGGGTGAATATGTAGCCAATGCCATCTTCTATAACTTCTCCAACCAAACATCAATCATAGACGTGCACCTCAAGCAGGTAAAGGGGGAGAAGGAGGAGTTGATGGCGCATGTATACACTACAAGAAGGTCAGGGCACACCCAGATAATGGGGAAGGTCAATGCCTTAAGCACATAGATCAAATACTAGGAATATAAGCACTCTTGTGTGCCTTTCAGACTAAGGCCTATGAACAAGGGGAAATCCTGGACAAAAGAGTGACAAAAACTAAGGCAACTATTGAGGCCTTTAGGAGGGAATTGGAGAAGACAAATGTGCTCACGCTCAATGCTACCTCCATGAAGATAGACAATGCCACTAAGGAACTCAAGCTTGCTATCAAGGGCTTTGAGGACTTTAACACTGAGCTAAAGGAGAGCGCTCCCATGTTCTGGACACCAAAATCTTTGAAAGCCTAGTTTGAGGACAACTAGCAATTTTGTATGGGGTAATGTTGGGCCGATATTTTGACTATGTGTGCACACATGCCAACTTGACTAACATCTTGACGTAAGGAAATCATTTGGTATGATTGTTGTTTTGATCCCTTTTTGCACCAACTAGAGGAATCAATGCACACCTTGCGCCAACTGGCAGGCAACTAACCAATTCCATGATGTATTGGGTGTTTTCAAGAAGTGGCTATAGGTGGAAATCATAGCACGAAGGGTGAAAAATAATGGAGCCAGTGAAATAATTGCAAAAGCTCCAGCTTAGCACCCAACATGTGTAACTCCAACTTGATAGAAGATGCTCATGCATGCTATAACGCTGAGCTTGAACCAGTGAACAAAAGGAGGAGACATAATTTAATGTAGAAAAGCCCTACAAAATTGGTTCCAGATACAGTGATTCAACTGCCACTAAAACTTAGGATTAACATGGATACCTTTGAGGATCCACATTGTAGTGCCCAAGATCACCTGTGAGCCTTTGGGCTGTTAGTAGCTTTAGATAATCATTTGCTTTGCTTCACTTGTCATGTATCTATTTAATAGGACTTTGTTTAATGAAGAATGGTGTTACACCTAATTGAATTTGATCTGGGTTATGTGGTTATGGTAATGTCCTTTGAATGCGAATTGAATGAAATAATTATAATAGTGTAATTTAAGCATATGAATGTTAGGTTGCAACGAAGCTTTAGTCTAAGTCGTTAATGATGTCCATGTGAAATAGATGATGTCAACATATTCTATGAAATAGCCCAAGTGTAGGTAAGGTCATGCACTCAAACTTTGGTACCCTAACTAGATGCACGAGCCCAAAATGAGCCTTCCAGTGAAAGCATCCCCTTGACCCCCTATAGCAACTGAATGATGCTAAGTTTAGTGACAAATAAACTTGCGCCCTTGAGGTTATAGAACTAACCTGATAAAGACTTGCATCCTTATGGCCAAAATGAGTTCCCTGAATAGGCTTGTGCCTATAGATCATCAGTCTTAGCCCAGAAAGGCTTGTGCCTATGAATCCACTAAAAGTCTTCTTTCTTTTGACCAATTCCTACATGTGATGTGTTGCACCATGACACAACTAGCCCAACATGGTCCCCAGTTCTTTCTCTATTACACTTTAGATGAGCACATAAGGCTTGTGCTTTAGATGAGCACATAAGGCTTGTGCTTTATGTGAATTGATGTCAATGAAGTCGAGTGATAAATGTTATGTGCTAGGGGAATAAAATATTTTTGTGCCTAGTTGTAATGAGTCTAGAATTGACTTGAACAACTAGATAAATGCCTAAACCCCAAAAAAAACTACAACATTCTCCTTCTAAACCTCCACCCACTTCTCTTTCTTCTAAACCTATTTTACCTTCTAAGCCTCATGCTAGTTCTTCTTCTTCCAAAACCCATTGGAACTTCTTAGAAGAACTCAACTCCATACCTTGAAAAATTCCTCTTATGGAGTTAGTTCATACCTCTCCTTATCATCGTAAGTTCCTCATGAAACAACTCAAAGAAATTGAAGAGCCATCTCCTTTATAAGAGGAACTGTCTTCTCATGAACCTCAACCAACCGAAGTGCATACCATTAAATCCTTTTGTCATTTGAAACCCTCCATAGAGTTCCTCGAAAAATACATGATCAATGTTAAGATCCTTTTTCGATCAGATGATCCACCCCTCTTTATTAAAATAGCCATTAATACCACCCTCATTCACAAAGTATTAGTAGATGAAGAGTTTGGTATTAATGTCACATTTCTCTGGCTCTTCCAAAAACTTGGATATAACAAAGATCATCTCAAAAAAACTTGTTTGACATGTCATGGATTTGACAAAATGAATCAAAAGCCACTTGGTTGTATTTGGCTCCCTCTTACTATTGGACCTAAGACTATATGAACTAACCTTATGGTCCTTGATTTACCCTTATCTTACAACATATTCCTAGGATGCCCGTGGACTCATAGAATGAGGTCTATTGCCTCTTCTGATAGCCAATGTATCAAATTCCTTCATAATGGCAAAAGGTATAAACATGAGGCTAGTCCTAACCCATGGAATATTAAGCTTCCAAATCCCAAATCTCAATATCAGATTCCCACTATTCCAAAGACTAATAGTGCTCCCTTGCTCGAATTCATCAACATGATTCTGGATTTACATGTCACTCTTGTTGATTATGATGACGATGAACCTAATGACTTGAAAAATACCTGTAACACTACCAAGCTACCTCCTTACATCTCAGATTGGCTACCTCCCTCTTTATTACCTCATGATCACTCCATCCCTCTCTTTAATGAGATCACTGATTTCCCTCCTCCATGAAATCCTCATGAAGCATCTTACACAAAAGATGAATTCACATGTAATGATTATGGAATAGCTAAATTATTTCAATATCCTTTAATCATGCCTCCACGTAAATTTAGTGATTTAAGAATCTTACCTTCTAAAGTTCCTCCTGAATCACAAACATGTACAATTTCTCCAACTTATGATGATAATTACATCATGGTCCAAGCTCAATCACAAGACTCAGATATTCAACATTTTTGAAAAAATCTAGCTCAAATACAAGTTTTCAATTAGGATGTTCATACCATTTCAACAGATTTCAAGTTATCACCTTAAGGTCATGTACCTCCTGCTAATTCTCCACTTCTCGATACCCCTTAGGTGGTGGAACAAATCTTACCCCTCGTACCTCTAAAAATTCTAGCATCTTCTATGCCTCCCACTGAACCATTCATTTTGTCTGGATCCTCTCCTCGTCAATAATGTTAATGATAAACCAATTGAATCGAATCAATCTTCTTCTCCATTTCAACCTACTCCTAAGATCATTGTCGATGCAAAGGCCACAGATGTACATCAAATACATTTTGAATATGACTGCCATGGTAACAAAATTATTGATCTCGAAGTAGATGTGGAGTACTATGGCCCTCTTCCCACTTTGCCTAGCGATAAAACCATTCTTGAATTACTCCATGCCTAATAACCTCAACTTCCTTGAAAACATCATAAACTTGGGAATTTCAAACAAAAAGCCCCTCATTTTAACAACTTCATTGCTAGCATTGATCCTAAAACAAATCTCATTTCCTCTTTACCTAATGCGCCATATCATTTCCAAAATGGAAATGCTATGCTTATTGAGGAAACTAAAAGAATTTAATATGGCACCCCATCATGCCCTCGACCTATAACAATCTCTAGAGAACTTACACCAATTGAACATGATAACTTTAGTTTATTATTTGATAAATATTGTGAGACTTTAACTTCATCTTAGGATGAAATACCTGACACTGATCCCATTATCTTGGTGCACAACATCATCACCTATCCTAATACCAAACCTGTGCGACAAAAACAACAAAAAATTCCCCCCAAAGTTTCTAATTTATGCCAGAAAGAAATCGTTAAACTTCTTGATGCCAAATTTATTAAACATGTGGACTATTCTGAATGGGTCTCAAACATTGTCCCTATTTGGAAAAAAATCACCATGCTCATTCATGTTTACATCAATTTCCATAACCTCAATCCTGCTTGCCCCAAGGACAACTTCCATTTACCTTCCATATATGACATTGTTGATTCCACTGTTGGCTATGAAATGTTGTCCCTTATGGATGGTCTTTCGGGCTATAATCAAATTCATATTGCCCCCGAAGATCAATGTAATGTCCCCAAAAAAGATGATTAGTTGAACATTAAGAATATCTATAAACCCCACTTCAAATCAAAAAATTTCTGATTTAGTTAAAATAGACCCTAGCTATCAACAACCTTTCAAATACATTTTAAAATTAGCCTAAAATTATGCCAAACCCTAATCAATTAGTGGCTACTCAATATGTGAAAAGATAGCCCTTCAAAATCAATTTTTTTTCTTCAAACCCTAGGCATTTTTTGCTGTAAAATAAATATGAAAATTGTAGATGTTTTTAATGCCAAAAAAATTATCAAACCCTCAATAAATTGCATAAAATATATTTTCAATAAAGGTAGATTTTTTTATGAATTTTTTGAATATTCAGATGGTTGAAAAAACCCAAAATCCAAATCGCTAGCTAGAAAAAATATGAGAAAAATATAAAAATAAAATTCAAGATAATTTATCCTTCGCAAGAGGTCCAAACCTCTCCCAAACCAAATCACCATAATGCAGATAATTGTGAATAATTTTAGAATTTTTCCTACAGCATAAAATTCACCAAAAGAGTGAGATTTCACTCTCCAAACAAGTCGTCACTCTCTCAATAACAAGGCACCAACCTGAAAATGACCAATTGGTGTCTAAAACACCCTTGAATGACTAGTTGATTTCAATGATAATCCCTGAATGGAGTTACCTCAAAGAAGGAAGAGGGTTTTTGTCCCCTAACTTTGTTTGCTTGAAGGGTTTCGTCTTCAAAGCCATTGGATTAGATATTGTGTGTTAATAGACCAAGTTTTCAATATTCAAAAACATGGCATGCCCTCTCCAAATGATTTCTCCTCACTTTTGTAGCCCTCCAAGTGTAGTGCCCAAAAAGAAGAAGGGAGAGTAATTTAAAAATGTATTTAAAAGATATTTCCTTATGATCTTTTCTTAAAATCACTTAAGCCTTTATGACCCTTAAAGGTCCCCTCTTTAAGTGAAATAAGAAACATAAAGTACTTCTTCAAAAAGGTACTTTTACACATCCAAATAAAATATTCAATACTCACTTCCCTTTATACTTATCCCTTAACCCTCAGGAATGGTTTTAAGGCTAAAGGTCTTCCATGATGTCCCTATCAAAAGAGGGACATGACAATCCTCCCTATCCAAATTGTTTGTCCTCAAGAAATAGAAGTAGCCAAAGTGTTATCTCCACTGTGGGTCTTGTACCAAACTTGAACCTAGGCCCTATTCAATGGAAAGACCCCTCTTGGTGATGTCTTCTACAACTGGATATGAAATTCTCTTGTTGCTTAAGCAAGGTGAAAAATGAAAGACCAGCAACACCTCATGTTTTTACCTCTTATCTTTGAGCCCACGTTTTCAAAAAATGTCCATACAATGCTGAAAGCAAGAAAATATTCAAATTTGGCATCATAAGGGTGGCTGGAAATGGTATTCTAGCTAGGTAGTCTTCAAGCATTAGGGAATTGATTGCCCCTATGTCCATTCCTACACATAAAACAAACATGTTAGTCAAAAGAATGATCTTCCCCTTCTCTTTTGTGTTTTAGAACATGATTTGCTTATGGAGTATGGCTCCAAACTCCTACATGTTATGAATGGTGCAGCCCTTAACAACCTCCTTATCCCTCCATCCAATGATTTTTCCATTTATTACCTTGCTACCCCAAGTGTATCCCACTTTATGCAACTCATAACAACTGCATATGCTCTTGATTTTATCCCTCAAATTTCTCCAATGAAATATCCAAAGGATTGGAAACTCATCTGGAAATGTTAATTCCACCCTTGGCCCATAAATTCATTTGTATCTTTGTATTGGAGTGAACCAACTCCTTTGCCAACCATCAATTCTAATTTTCCATAATCTTGAAATTCTTTATTGAAGTTAAACCATTCATCACCAAAGTGTTGTCCAACAAGTCCTTAGTGTCTATGCCACATACAAGAGACATCATGGACATAAAAAACAAATCAGAATTGGAAAATATCAAAGAGCTAACCTCTATGTGTACCTTGAGAGTTTTGAAAGTATATTTTGGGTTCCCCAAGTGTGTAAGTTGCTTACCTTGGAGGAGTGAAGCAATAAATGAAATCTCGCCCTCAAAAGAAAACTTACATTTCCTTGCAAAATCAAACTTTGTAGAGGGTTGTCTATTTCCCCTTTTTACCTTGTTCCAATCGCACATATTCAGCTAAAGTGACCCATTTGTTCACTCATTATTATCATCACCAAGTGTCCTCTTGGATTCAAACCTTGGGGTGTTTTTAACCAGCTGAATTGACACCTTATTTGGTATGTTTCCAAATTGTATGCTAGGTTGGAATGACATACAGAACTTAAAATTTTCTGAGTGTGTTTGCAATTTTCTCCCTATGTCATTTTTATATTTCTTAATTCTCCTCAAATATGGAGCCTTACTTCCCCACAATACCAACTTTAAGCACAAAGTAACATTGGCGAGAAAAAGAGGAATTAAGTAATTCTTTCCATACCTTGGGAACCAACTAGCATTGACTCCTCTCAACAAACCTTCCACCTTAGCATGCCTTAGGACCTACATTTTAGCATACTTTAAAAACCAGCTTATGCAAAGAAGAATTTGAAAGTCCTTTTCATACCTTAGAGGCTGCCCTATGCCCCCAATACTGAGTTTTTTGTATGGGAAACCTTTTCCCACTTTTTCTTCACCCCACATGCCATGTATGTGACTCTTTCCCTTCATGAGAGTTGGTTGTTCCAACTCAAAACAATTCACTTGTCTTGTTGCCACTACCTGAATTCCTTCATACATTATGCTCTCCATTCTCTTGGACATTTCCCCCTTGGGTGCCCTATCATGCAAACCATGTAGAATCACTTATTTCCCATTGGAATCAAATTTGAGCTCCATTGTTTGGTAATTTTCGGTGTACTCTCCAATATCAATCATGTGGAAATATCCTTCAACCTTATGCTTTCCCAAAGTGAGTTTCAAATCAGAAATCTTATGATGACAAAGAATAGAAAATCCATCTCCTAGTGTTACCTTGAAATCCTCAAAAGAAGTACTATCCAAGCCACACCCTGTAGCCAACTTCTTGTCAACGACATCATGTGTAGCCCCACTATCTATGAGTAGGGTGATTTTTTTGCCTTGCAAAACTCCTCTAACCTTAAAAGTATGACGGTTAAGAATTCCAGTTATTGTTGCCAAGTTGCCCACTATGCTTCCTTTTATGTTTGTAGCTTGCTCCTTTGCATTAGGGGTTGTTTTTTCTCTTTCAACACTATTGTCATTTGTTTGAAGCCCTTCCAAGGATCCTTTTATTGACTGGAAACTCTTCTTTTGATGTGAAAAAGACTTTTCATTTGCAGACCTTTCGAATGTCTTTCTCCTTGCTATAAATACCCTTTTTTATGCTCACTGAGATCCGATTTTAAAAAAAATTGAGTTGTCTCCCTAGGTTGCCTTTCCCTTCTTCCTTCCACATGTTCCACAAAATGTAAGGCGATGTTCTTTTGCCTTTGAAAGGGCAGATTTTACACTATGGAATCCACAAGCTCACAACCTTGGGCCCTTTTTATGGCCACTTGTAAAGAAAGAGGGTTAAAAGCTTTGACCAATCACTTAAGGGATTTAGTTAACCCTTCAATGAACCAAGTTGTGAGTCTATTTTTTGAAACATCATTAAACAAGGTGGATATCCTCCATACCCTAAAAAATTCTATTTTTTTCTTTATTCCCATGGAATCAACCATAAAGAATTTAAAATCAGAATTGAGAACTTTTTTTAAATTCAAAAAGTTACCAAGATCCCATACCTCTTGGTGCCAATAATCATGGACTTGAATCAAGGAGTCCTCATGCCTTATATCCTCAATATTTCCAATATTTTCTTCGATCAGATGATTCTTTGTAGGGTTGTCCTGAAAATCAATCAATGGATATTCGAAGGTTGGTGCAAGTTATTCAAACTTAAACCCTTGGTAAACAACAAGTGATGTCCTTTTTGCTTCAATTTCATCCTTCTTTGGCTCAAGCTCCTTGTTTTCATCTTTTGTGATTTTACTGTCATGCATACAATCATTAGAAAAAAAATAGACATCTTCCACAAATAAAATATCTTTACCTTGTTCTTTTGATGGCTCATGAAGTTGTTGAACAACTTCTTGTTTCACCTTGGGAAGTTCTAATTTTTCTGTTACACCCCCTTTAGGGATTAGTCTTTGCAACCCCATTGGTTACTCCATATCTTGTTGGAGACCTTCACTAAGCTGCCCTTGAAATTTTGGTTCTTGTGGCTCTAAATATTCAATCATTGGCTGCCTTTTTTCTAATTTTTGAAATTCATCATTCACATGTAATTCAATCTTCTCTTCCTCTAAAGAGACCTTTTGGGTCTAGGACTTAACCCCATAGACTTTGCCACATGCTTGGGACTTAGTGTCTTTAGTTTCATCTGATAACTCCATGGCTTGCAATAATTTATCCATGGCTTCATCCATTGTCTTCTTTTTCATCCCTATCTTTCGAATGGGATCTTTGTATTCCTCTTTTGGCAAAAACCTGGGTTGTCAATCCATTGAAATCACTCACACCCCACAACTGGCCAAGAAATTGGCTTTGATACCATTATGTCCCCAAAAAGGACGATTAACTAAAAATTAGGAATATTTATAAACTCTACTTCAAATTAATTTTTTATTTTATTTAATTGCAACAAACCCTAGCTACCAACAACCAATACACTTCAAAATTAGTTTAAAATTATGCCAAACCCTAATCCATTAGTGGCTGCTCAAAATGTGAAAAGATAGCCCTTCAAAATCAGATTTTCTTCTTCAAACCTTAAGCGTCCTTGGATGTAAAATACATATGAAATTTGTAGATGTTTCTTATGCCAAACAATCTTATCAAACCCTCAATAAATTGCATAAAATATTTTGCAACAAAGGTAGAACTTTTTATGAATATTTAGATGACTAAAAAAGCCCAAAACGCAAATTGCCAAGCTGGGAAAAATATGAGAAAATTATAAAATTAAAATCAAGATAATTTATCCTTCACAAGAGGTCCAAACCTCTCTCAAACCAAATTGCCACTATGCAAAAAATTGTGAATAATTTCAAAATTGCCCTTAGGGCACAAAATTCACCAAAAAAGTGAGATTTCACTCTCCAAACAAGTCACCACTCTTCCAATAACAATGTGCCAACATGAAAATGACCAATTGGTGTCTAAAACACCTTTGAATGACTAGTTGATTCCAATGATAACCCCTGAATGAAGTTACCTCAAAAAAGGAAGAGGGTTTATATCCCCTAACTTTGTTTGCTTGAAGGGTTTCAACTTCAAAGCAATTGGTTTAGTGTTTGCTTGCTAATAGACCAAATTTTTAATATTCAAAAACATGACATGCCCTCTCCAAATGATTCCTCTTCACTTTTGTATCCCTCCAAGTGTGGTGCCCAAAACCAGGAAGGGAGGGTAATTTGAAAGACCTTTTCTTATGATCTTTTCTTAAAATCACTTAAGATTTTATGACCCTTAAAGGTCCACTCTTTAATTAAAATAAGAAACATAATTTTTTTTAAAAAAAAAGGTACTTTTACACATTCAATATTCACTTCCCTTTATACTTGTCCCTTAGCCTCCAGGAATGGTTGCAAGGCTAAGCGTCTTCCATGATGTCCCTATCAAAAGAGGGACATGAAAATCAACATAAGACAACTTTCACCATGGAATGGGGCACCTATTGTTACGTTAAAATGCCCTTCAACCTTAAAAATGCGAAAATTACCTATCATCAAGCTATGACCCACATTTTTCATGACTTTATACGTAAGATTGTGGAAACCTATGTGGACGATCTCATTGCCAAGTCTAAGTTCCGCAAAACTCATCTTTTTTATCTTGTTATCATCTTCAATAGGCTCATCAAATATAAAGTTAGACTAAATCCCTACAAATGTGTCTTTGGTGTCACTTTTGGTAAATTTCTAGGTTTCTTAGTCTCTCATCATGCTATTGATGTCTACTGTCAACATGCCCATTCCTCGTTCCATTCCAGATATTTGTACTTACCTTGGCAAGCTTGGGGAAATAATATGATTTTATCCAAAATGGCTTATCACATTTATTCTATTAATTCCCTTCTAAAGAAAGGTAATGCTCTCAAATGGACAGATCCTTGTCAGAAAGCTTCTGACAATTTGAAATAATCTTTGCTTCATCCACCCACCCTTTGTCCACATTTTAACGATCGTCATTTAATCTTATATACTTCCTCCACACCCATATTAGTTGGGGCAATGCTTGCCCAACAAGATGATACCGAAAGAGAGTATGTCATCTATTATATCATTTGAGGTCTCATTGACTATGAACAATGTTATACAAAAGTAGAACATGATTGCCTCACTATATATTTTGCATCTGAAAAGTTATGTCATTATATGCTTTATCAAACAACTTACGTTATCATTAATTCTAGTCCACTCTGTCATTTCTTCTCTAAAGCATTTACTTCTAGAGAGAGAATTGACAAGTGGATGGTCATTTTAATGGAATTTGATCTCCACATTATCATGCAAAAATTTGTTAAAGGACAAATCATTGCTAACCAACTCGCATCAACTCCCATACCTGCCATCGACCACCTTCAAGATAATCTCCTCGACAAAAATATCCTCAATATTGAAGTTCTTAATTAGGCTATATCTCTCAAAGATTACTTCCATAATTTCACTATTGATCTTGAAGCAAGTAATCAAGAAAATTCCTATATCCTTCATGATACTACTAAATATAAAGTAGTCATTGAAGACTTACCTAACATCAATGTAGATTTATACGAAGATATTTAGACCTTTTATTTTGATGGCACCATATACCTTCAAGGAGCTGAGCCAAGTTGTATACTCCTTGGTAAAATTATCTCTTTGGCATTTTACCTTACATTTGATGTTACTAACAACATGACAGAATATGAAACATTAATCCTAGGTATGAGAGTGGCACTTGCTTTAGACATTGCATATATGCACACTTTGGGTGAATCCTAACTCGTTTTCCAACAGGTTAATGATGATTATCAATGTAAAAGAGAAAACCTTAATGCTTATCATCAAATAGTCACTACCCTTGCCAAAGAATTTGCTTCTTTTACCATCACTCTCATCCCTAGAAATTAAAATTCTATCACTTATTCACTTGCATCGTTAACATCTTTATTTCATTCGTACCAAGTTCTTACTTATTCTACCTTTCTTATTCAAATAAGAAGTCCCCATCTTCCATTCAACCACAAAATTCACTTATTATATCATATTGAGGCTGTCACCATTTGATAGACCCTGTGGTACAAAGACATCATATAATTCCTTGAGCATCAAACCTATCCTCTGAACATAGATTCCTACAAAAAAACTTAAATTCGCAAACAAGCTTTCAAATATATCTTTCGATATAACATCATTTATTATCACAACACCGAAGGTACCCTGCTCCATTATGTCATGAAAGAAAAGGTTCCCCCTCTCCTTGAACAAGCACATGGGGCCATTTGTAGTGGCCACTGTAACGAACATTCTACAACACAAATGCTTAGGTATGGGAAAATTTTACCCTATTCTTGAAAAGGATGCCATCAAGTTCACTAAAAAGTGTAGTGCTTGCTAACTTCATGATGATCTAATCCATTCGCCTCCAATCGAGCTCCAAACTATGGAGTCTCTCTGGCCATTCTTTATGTAGGGATTAGATCTCATAGGCAAACTACCTCGATTATAGGATGAGCATGTCTTTATCATCACGACTACCAAGTATTTTATTAAATGGGTCAAATCCATGCCTCATTAATGTCACTGGAACCACCATTTCTAAATTTATCTTCAATCAAATCATTTGTTGTTTTGGATTTCCTCATACTATCATTTCTGATAACAATGGTAACTTCAACAAATAAAGATGTGAAACAACTTTGTACTAAATTCAATATCTCTCATAAATTTTTCTCGCCCTACCATCTGCAATGCAATGGCCAAGATAAGGACACTGATAAAATTATTAATAAAATTTTCTAAAAGACAATCCATGAAACCCACACTGATTAACATATTTATCTATATCTCAATTTTTAGGCTTATCACACTAGCATATGCACTACCATTAGGGCACCACCATTTTCACTAGTCTATGGTTTTGAATCTATCCTCCCATTAGAAGTTGAGCTTCCCTCTCTCCATATATCTCTTCACGGTATTATACCTGATGAAGAATTATGTGAAACTCGTCTTCATGCTCTTGATCTTCTTGAAGAACACCATCTTTTCGCTCTACAACATAACCACCAATATAAGGCTTGCATCGCTAAACAACATAACAAAAGAGTTAAAGTCCATAATTTCAATGTTGGTGATCTTGTGTTTAAATTGGACTACACACATAGAAAAGAAAGAGTATGTCCAAAAATGGTGGGGTTATTTAATCAATGACATCCTTGGTCCTAGCACCTATTGCCTTCAAACTAATGAAGGCCATCTTTTCAAAGAGACCACCAATGCACAATTTTTAAAGAAGTATTTTTCTTAGATCTTTCCCTTCTTGTCATGATTTTTATATGCCATCATACTAACACTTTTTGCCGGATATCTACACGAGTCTCACCCTCTACAACATTATCCTCTTTTCACAAACCTTAATTCTTTCTTTTAGTCTTTTAGTTTCTTTATTTTCTCATGAGTTGTAGTATACGATTATGGATAGGACCAAGCCTTCCTCACAAATACCATCTTTCTCATTTATTTTTTACATGCTTTGTGGACCATCTTGGGTTTCTCTTTTATGAGTTGTAGTGTAAGACCATGGATAGGACCAGGCCTTCCTCATAAAATCATCATCTTTAATTAATTTAGTGTTCATTTTCTAGAAAGTTTTAGCAATGATTAAAAGTTTATGATCCCTTGTTCTCCACTTTAATTTTTGCTTCTTTTGTAGATAAAATTTGCACAACAAACTATTTTAGCATGTTTCCCTACACTTCCAACATTCTTATGATAAGGAATCACACTTCACTATCATTGTATCCCTTTTTCACCTATCACATTTTTTTGCAGTTTAAGTAATTCAAATTGTTTCATGTTTCATTCCTCTTGATTTTATTTCTTGTCATTCCACTTTGGATAAAACTAGGTCGAAGTAAAGATAACAATTTTATTTCACATGAATTAACAAGACTCTTAGACACCATGCTCTCTAAATTCTATTTATTGGCAACCAAGTCCAAAGTCTTCCAATGATAGTCATCTTTTGCATCCATGTTTAGTTTTTTGAATCCGTATTGAAGAGGAATAGAAAAAGCCATCAAAAGTTAAAATCCAAATCATTTGAAATAAAAGACAATGATACAAAAAGAAACATACAAAGTCAAAAGTCAAAATCATATCAAAAGACATGATTAATAACACATCTATCTCCAATCGAAGCTCAAACTCCACAATTGGCCTCATGATAGAGCCAATGTCCATTGGGTTATGATAGATTGGTAGATTGGATAGGAGAATTCAAAAAACTCTATGGTGATACCTACTTTCTCACGCAAGTACCCAATCTTTATAGTAGACCAATGACTCTGTAAGGGGTCTTGAAGAATGGGGAACACGTTGTGGGAAGATATGTCCATTTTAATTTTCATGCATATAGTCTTCATGGGATGATATTTATACTTCATTTATTGACTTAAGATTTGTGTGGCTAGAGGATCTTTAGATTCCCTAATGTTGAGAGTCCTCTTGTTTTGACAAACCTAATTTGAGTGTCTTGACTTTGATAAAGAGCTTCTCTACCTTGATTTTTCTTTCATTTTCCCCTCCACCCATTTCATTTCCCCCTTTGACAGGCAAGTGTGATTCTAAATATGTTTTCTCATTTCTTCTATATTGCCTATTCTTCACATCTTAAAACATGCTAGCAATACTTTATTTCAGTTTTATCTATCCTTAGAAAAAAAAATATGCTTGAGTGATTATGGATCGCTTTCTTTACACCATTGCTTTACATTTCTAGAATTGCTTTAGTTTCTTTTACCATTTTTCATTGTTGTACTTTTTTTAAACACCTATGTCCATTTCTAATTTTATGTATTTTTTTATTATTGAGTGAGGTTGGCTTGTTACTTCTTACTCATCAATGTTGTTTTCCATTTCATGCCCTTTTTCCATTGATGATTGAGTAAATATTGTTATTGCTCACTCATCAATGTTGTTTTACCATTTGTTTGCTCATATTTGTTTAAGGATTGTTATTGATTTTACATTGATGTTTGATTACACTTTTTTTAACATGTATCCTTGTTTTGACTTGGTGAGTTTGTCTTTTTTACTTAAGGGTTTACTTGTTTGATTTTTTCGGTCTTTAGTAGCCTTGGATTTTTGGTTACCCAATTTACTCTAAATTTTAACTTGGTCATTTAGTCTTAACTTAGCACTTGTCACCCCACATGGCAAATTTCAAGTATGTCTCGTCTACACTGTATCAATTATCTTGCATTTCCTATGTTTGTTTGTTTTTTCTCTTTAATTTTGTATCATTGGGTTTGTCCAAACTAGTCTCCACACCCTCCATGATCAAAACTACAAACACAACAAACAACCATCCAACGATAAAGGTAGGTCAAAGTACGCATACACTATGTTTATTTTTTTTGTTATTTCCCTTTCGGTCATTTACTTTCAGTTTTTTATGCTTTAAAATACTGCAATTTATTTAGCTATCAATTTGTGACATAAGATAAAAGATTTGGTAGATAAAAACAAAATGTGTCTTAACACATATATAGATGATTCCAAGATAAAAGATAATTATAATAGTTATTTGAAAGTATTTTCCGATCTTTTTCTGAAACGTATAGCATAAGACACTACTACTAATATTGAAGTACATATGTATTATGTTCTATTCTCGAAGCACCATCCCTTGTTGCACTTGAGTGACACATGATGAGCTTCGAGTGGGCCATATGTATACACACAGTATTTTCAAAATTTTATCAATTATTGATGCATTTTTTTCTTGCAAGAACTCGTCAAATATCAATTTCTTTGAGTGCATGTCTTAAAGGGTGCACTGAGAAGGGGTGGGTAGACCATCGGTGCTTTGTAAGATTGTTGTCCCCTATACCAACATTTGCTATCAATCCAACCTTCTTTTAGACACTTCCCTAAATCTTATCTCCTATCTTGCACCCTCCTCCAAGTATTTATTGCCTTCATTAACCTCTTCCTAAGCCTAAACCCCTTTTTAATGGTTTACATTACACAATCAACCCCATCAACCTTGTATTCAAATTGATAAAACACATTTAGGATCTAGATCGACCTCTGGCCGACCTAAACCAAGACCTAATTTTTTTTATCAATAATGATACAAAGTTGATTAGGTCGACCCTGTTGGCTAAACTTTCAAAAAGGTTTACAGTTAGATTCAGTTGTATATACACATTCATTTCACCATTTCTTAGAGACAACAAGAGTTAATTATTGATTTGCACTTCTTTACAATCTGCTCCTCCACCATTCTACTTGAGGAGTTAATGGTTATGGTCTACACTTGGAGAACAATATTGTCTTGTGAAAAAGTCTTAGATACTTTGGCCTTTCTTAGTGATCCTTACAAACCACAACAACCTCTTGCGAAAAACCTTTGGCCAAGGGAGATTGAGTCTCGACGGATTCGTCTTCAATGTAAGTATTTGTAACTTTACTCCTATATTTTAGTAGATAAAAGTAGCCTAAGTAATGGCTTTTGAATATATTACTCTCTCCATGCATTAGGGTTTTACCTATACATAGATTAATTAGGATTCTCTTATGCATGTTTACTTTTATGTTTACTAACCCCTACTTTGTGTCACAAGTTTTGGTGAGCACTAGATTAGATTTTATTTTCCTTGTCATTTGCTTTGTAAATATGAAAACACAAGACCTAGCTAAGGTTATTACATAGTGTTGTTTGAGTAGAGGCTTTGGAACTATCTCTAGTAGTGTTATTGTGGTGAGAGATCCCTTGACTAGGTCTACTGGATCCATCTTGGTCATGACCCTAGATATCTAATGTATCAACAATCAAAAGTGTAAGTAGGATTTATCTTCTCCGAGCTAAGATTGATTAATATATCAATTGCATTTCCCTTTGTATACAATGGCGATCCAATTTTTTACCCAAGAAAGAAGAAATAAATCATATACAAGAGTTGGTGATGAGAATACAGAAGGATAAGGTGAACTACAAACGAGAAGCCACTGAAGTTCTAGATTAGTATCATGGATCCCCTGATGATTTCACAGATAAAGTTTCCTTTGATGAATTTTTTAAGTCGATTGAAATAATGAATCCTATCAAAAAGGGCCTTACGGACTACATAAGTAGGTCAAGGAAGAAATAGGAGAAGCTAGAAGTTTCTAATGATTTAGAGGTGAAGAAATTTGTTGTAGAATCATGAGAAGCCTTTCCAAGAGAAGAGGAGAGTCTTGAAGTGGCAAAAAAGAAATATAGTAGTAGAAATGAGCTTAGAAGAAACAATATTTGCTTCTTATGCAAGGAATCTTGGGAGCCTAGTCATTGATGTAAGAAAAAAGAAGATGAATCGGTGACTTCTAACACATGTTTATTCCAACAAAATGTTGATGAGCCCAAGGAAGAAAGAGTGATAACGAAAGATCTTGTTGACCTTGATGAGACAACAACAATTTTTTTTGAAGTTGAGCCTGAATGTGAGGAAGACAAACATTCATAACTTTCCTATGAAGAAGAAAATGACTTTTTCCAAGAAGCATGTATGACAGAGCTCGAGAATGAATTGTTTAAAGAAGATGCAACTATTAATGAAGATTTTGATGTTACAGAAAATTTTAAAACAACACCTAATGTGGAGCATCTACATCATCCTTGTGATGACAATCCAGATTTTGAGTGGGAATTTCCCATGCATGATGGACACCTATTTGACTTCTTGGAAAAATTCAGTAGAAAAGCACGAGGAAATGGACCCTGTTGAAGATTTTAAATCAACACTTAGTGATGACTCATTGTTTGAGTATGGTGCTGCCATGCCTTTTGATCAAAGTGATTGCGACGAAGACACTGATTTTGAAGATCATATTGTTCTTGAAAATGAAGATATTTCAAAATCTTTGCTACATGGAAAGCCAAGTCACTTGATTGAACAAAGACATAGAGAGTTACGTGAATTGAAGAATCAACTCTTGGTCACAAATGAGAAAAAGATTCAAGTCCTTACAAGTTTGGACAACACTCATAGGATCCTTGAAGTCTGCATGCAGAAAAGCATTGAAGGTAAAGTAACTTCTACAAACTTGCAACTTATAAAAGACTCTTTAGAGATAGTGAAATTAGAGTACTTGCACTTGATTAGAGATCGAGATCATGCCATCGAATTTGCAAAGGAGGTCATTAGTGCATTCAAAGAAAATGAGAGAGAGGTTGATGAGCTTACTCTTGAGCTTGTTTTAACATGTTAGAAAATACTCAAATGACATTATTAGAGGAAAAAGATCAGTTTGCTGCTATTACAAAATTCAGGGAGCAAGAGAATGAAGAAAGAGATAAAGAAATCAAGCAAGTGATTGATGAGCTTGATAGGCTTTAAAAAGATTTTGATTTAGAACAATTTCTTGAGATTGCTAGTACAAAGTTGAGACAACATAAAGATTGGATTAAACAAGTGAATTGATAACCCACTTTTTGAAATGAATGCAAAATTATATCTTTATAATTTGCTTTTTGTGATGAATGCTGAGACATTTCTTGATTCTAGTAACCCAACTTGTAACAATAACATGATATGGGATCTGGGTGAGTGTTTGGGATACCCATCAATAAAACCTAAAATGGAACAAGCAATGGAATTTAATCTAATGCAACACCTTGGTGGTTCTTTTCCAACCCATGGTTTTATCAATCCATCTACTAAAGGAGTTTGCAATGTGTTTGGCTTCATTGGAACTCACAAGATATGCAAGGACCCTATTGTTAAGAGTTATCAACTTAACATAATAAGTGTGAGTATTGATTGCAAAATGCATGGACTAGGGGTCACTATAAGGATGGTTCTCAATCCTGAATCTGTTGTCCTCCACATTTCTAGCCCCTTCCACACTTTCTTTGCAACCATAGAAGGATTTTCAAACACATGGTGGAAGAGTTTCCAGCTTAGCACCATTGTTAAAGTTAGTGTAGGATGGTTTTCATCTTTCACATGCCTAAATTTTGAGTAATGGAATTCAGTTACGCAGCCTAGATATGATGCTTCTATTGGTCATTTTGATATTTTCACATGTTGACGATAATACTTTCCATGAGTAGCGATAGACCTACAAGTGTTTGGGAAATTATTTGTTTATTCCAACTTATGTATCATTGTTTGGGAAGAAATTCCAAGCAAAGTATGACTGTTATAGCCACCCTCCAATCCACATACAATTTGATCCGAACTATATTTCAAGTGGTAAAGCTTGCAGCCTCATGTTAAGAGTCCTTGGAGTCCAAGATAAATGTTATAACACCAGTTTAGAAGAGGTGAGCATAATTGTTGGCTTGCAATGGTCATATTTCTTTGGAAAGTATAATATAGAGTTGAAATTCAAAGTGATAGGAGTTATGTGTCAAGACAACTATCTTAGTAGAGCAGTCATGGACATCACATGTAGGCTTCAAGGAGAAGTTTATATAAAAATCAGAGTGGTGCAACGTAAACATGGTGAGGTAGTGTCAAACTTGGAAAGTTGTGCCAAGATTCACCCACAAGGTAGGAGGAGAGCAACTGTTGATGATATCCTAATCACCAAGAATGGAGGGATCATACATGGGACAACCATGCATCAAATTTCCAGCCTCAACGCTGCTGTCATAATTAAAATCAGCCCTCACATCACTACAATTACTTTTACACTATGGGTTTTGCAAGAATCTACAATCATGGGAAGAAAAGATTTACAATTTGTAAATACTAATGAAGCTCAAATAAGTGTTGTAGATCCTCCATCACATGAGAAGAACCAAGAATTGCATCAAAAACTTGAAGACAAATTCATGTGGCAGCCATTGGTCTTATGGGAGTATGAAGACATCCTCCAGTAGGGAGGAGAAGGAATCATCTGTCATCATATCCAAGAGTTCATGAGAATAATTTGGGATCCAGGGATTGGCACGATGATTCAATCAGATGAAGTTGATGAGCAAACTTGTTATCGCTTGAGGATAAACAATTTTGGGAAGGGAGGACTTGTAATGTCCCATTTTTTATAGTTTTTTCAGCACTTTTGGAAGTTCCAATTTTCTTGGAGAGTGTTGGCATTTTCAGAATTGAATTTGGTTAGTGGCATTGTGTTTAGGGGATCAACAAGAGTTCGTTGGTTCTTTTCAAGAGCAGTTACGACATTTCAGGTGCATTACATATTTCTTGGAGAAGACTGGTATATTTAAAAAGTATTAATTTTCAATAATTTTGATCTCCAATGAGCTTCAGAGTATGTTGGCATTATCAGATTTCACTTTCGGGCTATTTTTGTATTTTCTGCAACTTTGGGTGGATGTGCGAGAAATAATTAAAAAAAATTAAATAGTTAAATGTTAAGTTGTCAAAAATTAAACACTAAAAGACAACTTATATTTAATTATTTAGGAGTCTAAAGTCACTTTTTGGAGGGAAAATAAGGGAACACAAATAATAATATTTTATTATTCCAAAAAGTGCTTACAAAAGGAGAATATGAGGACTAAAATCATCATCATGTTCATTGTTATTTTCCTTTAGAGTTTTGGTGAGCCTGGATGTTCATCCATTATCGCTCAAGGAGTAAAATCCCTTGAGATCCCTAGTTTTGATGCAGAGAAGACTTTGGACCCTAGCCAAAAGGGCTATTTTGATGTGAGGGTTCATCCTCAATCCCTAATAGTTGTTCTACCAGTGTTGAAAACCATTTCTAGCATACCAGAGATTTTTTTTGGCGACCGTCATTCATAGATTGTTTCGATCATCATTGACAGTTGAAGGAGGCCATCGATTCATCCAAGGAGGCCAGCGATTCATCCAAAGAGGCCAACGAACCATTCAGGGTAGATCTTAGCATTGGGAGCAGTTGCAACTCCAAACATCCATCCAACAGTCCAGCATCAGGTTTGTATATTTTTCAGTGTGCATGCGACATGCATGTATGTGAGCATGTTAATGCATGTGAGAGATTTGGTGTGATATTGTATTACATGTTAATGCATGTTAGTATATGCGTGGAATTTAAGTGTGAAGGCAGTGTGGATTTTCTAGAAAAAAAATTGTGGGGGTCTAATCTTCATTTATTGTTGGGTGCCGCTACCTCCAAGGTATTAATTATAGTTTTAAATAGAAATTAAAATTGTTATTTCTGCTGTACAAATCAATCATACTCCATTCTTCAAAAGAATAATAATTTTTTAGTTTAATATCGAATGCATGCCAACTGTTTGATGTAATGTCCTAAGCAATTTATGCAAGGTAAAGTGATTTGTAATGTCAATATGATCAAAGAATCCTTATATAAATTTCTCCAAATGATTACAAGATGAAATCTTTAATAATCGATTGCATACAAACTATTTGACAAAATGCCTACAAGTTAAAAATCAGAAATATTGCAAGTTTGGAACAATATCTCCTTGTCGAGGATATTTCAAAGAATGAAAAATGGGAGCTAATTGATCCTCCAATTGACTGTAAAACCATTGATTGTAAGTGGGTCTTTTGAAAAAGATACAAACTAATGGCTCACTTGACAAACACAAAGCAAGGCTTGTCGTAAAGGGATTTTCTCAAAAGAAGGGATAGACTACAATGAGACCTTTGCATCAACAATGAAATTGACTACTATTTGGACTTTGTTGGCTCTAGCAACACAAAACAAATGGAAAGTTCATCAAATAGACGTGAAAATTATTTTTCTAAATGGTGATCTCAAAGCAACCATCTACATGAATTAGCTAGAAGGTTTTGCAATTACTAGTGAAGAACACAAAGTGCACAAGTTGGTAAGATCAATGTATTGATTGAAAAAAACACAAGAGCATGGTATGAAAAGCTCGTTGAGCATCTCTTGAACATGAATTTTAAACGTTTTAAATTTAAAGATGCAACACTTTTTGTCAAAACAATTGTATATGTGGATGGTATGCTCATCACATGAAATAATGAAAACTACACTACAATAATCAAAGCAAAGTTGATGAAAGGCTTTGGAATGACAAAATTAAGTTATTTTCATTACTACTTTGATATTGAAGTGATTCAAAAACCTAAATAGATTCTCAAACAACAAAAGTAAATTGGTGAAATTCTGAGCAAATTTGGAATGACAACTTATACATGAATCAATGCACTCATAGAACAGAATTTGAAGTTGATATCAGAAGATTCTATAGATTTTGAAGATGCAACTCAATATAGACAACTCAATAGAAGTCTCATCTATGTAACCACAACTAGATCGGACATTTCTTTTATTGTCGACAATCTTTTTAAATTCATGCAACAACCTAAAAGAAGTCATTGGGTATCAACAAAGAGCGTTATTCAGTATTATCTTAAGGGAACACTAAAATGTGGGCTCAAATACTCCAAGGCGACGAACTTCAATCTAGTTAGATATTCAAATTTTGATAGACAAGTGATTTTGAAGATGTGAAACCTACTTCAGGTTTCCCAATGAATTTAGGAACAACAATAATCTCTTGGAAGTCAAAGAAGTGGTCAGTGCCAGCGATTTCTATAACAAAAATAGAATATATAGCAACTTTAGAGGCAACAAGGGAAATAATATGGCTCGAAAAGATTCTTATAGATTTGCAGGGAACAAAAGTTGTTTCAACAACACTCATTATTGACAATACTTTTACAATTCAAATGGCAAAGAATTTAGTTTTCATGACCAAACCAAACACATCAACACAAAATTCCATCTGATTCCACACTATGTGAAAGTGGCAATGTGAAATTGCTACATTGTCCAACTGCAAAGCAACCAACAAATATCCTGACAAAAATGCTATAAGAGAGAAATTTGAAAAGTTCTTAAGCATATTTGTTCTCACTATAACTCATGCAGATTAAAGGGGAGATGTATTATTTTACATGATATTTAATAATCCTATGTGTAGGCTTGTTTTGTCTTTTGTAGAAGGTGAATAGTCACCATAGGAGATGAAATGAACAACCACTATGTAGCTTATATATTGCAATCTTTCTTCTTTTTCATTTAATAGAATGCAATTTGTTTTGCACTAATCTAATTAATTTCCGTAGTCCAATTACCTAGCCCAACACACCATGTTTGTTTGTTTCTACTTTTGTACTTGAAATTAGTGACGTTGGTGGAGTGTGATCTCCCCTTTTCCTCTTTGCATTTGCATCACATGGATGGAGTGGTGATGCACTAGCTTTTCCTTCATGACATGAAGGTTTCCCTCTCTTTGAAAGTGCTTTCTTGTCCACTTGAAATATACTCATGCTTCCTTCTTCTTGTCTTGATTGTTGTCCACTCTTTGGAGACTCCTTACAATCATCTGGAGGCTTTACAAAAATGTAGTTAGAAATATTTTATATCTTCTTTGTGTTGTCCTTGGCATATAAATGACATTGAGTCCTCCTTCATCAGAAGCTACTCTTGCTTGAGCCATGCTAGAGCATTCTCCAATCTTTATTTTACCATATCTAAGCCCTACATATTGAGGCCTTTCCGTCACCATAATGGGATTGGGAATCTCTTGGCCATCCTTCCAAGTTGTTTTCCATCATAACCCATCTTTATTAAAAATTTAGAGTTAATGCCCATAATATGCTTCTCAAAACTGTTAATGGATTCATTCAATGCATTATTGGGAGAAGCAATATGTGCTGGAGTGCTTACCATGCATACATCTTTGGTAGTAGTTTGTCACCTTGTCTTGGTAGGCTCTTCTCTCCTTTCTACTCCAAAATCTAGTTGAAGCCTTGCCAAAAAATCTTCTTGCAATTCCTATAAGATATCAATGAAGAATTCTCCATGGTTGGCCCATGTAACTTGCAACTTTTAATTATTGGTTTCCAAGTGTTGCACTAGCATTCAAAGTTCCTTATTCTCCTATTGTACCTACATATGACACTCTTGGGGATCCTCAAGTATTCTCCTAAAGGATTTAGTAATTGCCATTCTATGCAACCACAAAGTATTGCAACACTTTGACAGAGAACTTTGTGCATAATCTTGCTATACACACAAATTCCCATGTTAAAAAAAATCTCTACAAGACACAAGGAACTTACTGGTCTAAAACATGCTGATTTGTAATTTCCTAAGGTAAATTGTTTTTGTTGAAAATTAAATGCAATTTTTTAAACATCAATGCTACAAATACTTGAATTTATCAAATGGAAATGGCTTTATAGTGTCTTAGAGTAGTAGAATGTGCATTAGAAATAAAAACTACTTGTAGAACCATAAACAACTTATAAAGAAATGGGAACAAACCACACAACACAAATGATGTTTGTCCTGAAAACCCCAATGTGGGGAAAACCTTGTTAGAAGTGACAACTACATATTTCCCTCTTCTTTCCATTGAGTAATGGAGAAATACAAAGAGCTCATAATTCTCACATTCTTTGATGTCTCCTATCTTCCTAATGCTTCTATGAAAAGAATTACAAGGAACATAGATTAGTTACAACTATGAACAACTAACTACTCATTGCTACACTCTCATACATTCACCAAATCCTCCAATACTTCATTAACCATTGATCCATAATCCTTGATGTTGATTCCTTAGCCTACAATCCTTCTTATGCATTCTAGGGATGTCTCTTCAAAGACTAATGGTTCTTGAAACACCCAGGATGAAAATTTCAATTTCTTCTTGCCGTTACTTTGACTATTGAAATAATGCAAGAAAAAACACCACGACCATTATGTAACTTCCCCTAAGTTAAACCGATGATTACAAAACAACCCTCTGCATATACCGGTAGTTACGTCACCATACAAAAAATACTCCATTTCAGCCTTGTTTTTAATTGATTCTTGGTCACTCTCTAAGTCCTTTGAGTCTATTAGAGTTTCAATGTTTTTCCCAAGTATCCCTACAAATCAGCCCCTCACTACATTAAGGCAAAGTCCAACAACTTTTATAAAGAGAAACTTTTCAATGGTTTCTCCCGTTCAACTTCTTGATATTCCTCACTCCAACTCATTGTCTCAAAGTCATATCCAAGCCCTGACACTCCTCAATCAATCTAGCCATAATTTTAATTAATAGAGTAATAAAATTTCTGCTAATTATTGGGTTCAGATCAATGACCAAAAGTGGAACCATATTCCAAACTAACAAGACAATGATATAAAACTTTTGCATTGTGCTTGTTTATTTTGTTTTTTACTCGCCAATTTCCAAGCAGTTTCTTCTTTCGAGTGCAATACTCTCTAGAGATACTTTACTATGTTGATCTTGTTAATAATCTGATAGCTTTTATCCAATACAATTTTCAAATTTCGAATGGCTTCTTAAAAAAAGTAATAAACTTATTCATAATTTTTACTTTAGCTAATCAAAAAGTGTTTGATTGCAATATTTTATTAAAATCAATCAATCTATTGGGAGAAATGGAACAAAATATCATTTTCTATCAAATCAGTCGTACATGGATTTCTTGCCTCATATTTTGAGAGAGCTCGTATATCATTTGTTCCTATTACAATATTGATAAAGATCAAATTTGTTTGAATGAAATAAATCAAACATGAAAATAATAATGAAATATTCTAGGGGTTTGAAGCTGGCAACAGAAGACGGTCATATCCCTCTACTAATTTTGTTGATTTTATAATGTCGCCAGTTTTTAATTGTGGAAGTATCTCCCGACCATTTGTAACATATCTGTTCTAGTTAAAAACAAGAAAAAAAATAAGAACTTGTTTTAGAGAGATCTGAAGTCGTGTGTTTTAGATAAGAAACATGAAACATGATTTTTACTTTCTAATTCTCTCCCATTCAAAAAATAATCAGAAATATATTCCACAACCTTTTGGGGAAGCACAAATTTATGCTTACAATATTTTTCTTCTATTGCTATTTTATCATCTAAATAAAAAACTGGTTAAAAGGCTTTACCCAAAAACAGAAAATTGTCCTTCGTCAAAGGAAAGACCCCCGAGACCAGCCTGAAGAAGCCATAATGAGTAAAGTGTTAGCCATTAAAAACTTTAAGAAATGTCTCGTTCAGCATATTAAATATTGTATTTATTGTAGAGAATAACATCCAAGACAAAATTGACATTCAAAAGAGAATATTTAACGTTAACAGTAAGGCAAATTTGAGCAATACAAAAGACCAGGTAAATTATATGTTTAAATGAATAAATCTGGCCTGTAAACGGTCTAAATCAACAATTTGTAACCATAAGAAATTTTTATAGAAACATATTCACCAGTTTGAAATTTAAGCGTATCAATCCTATTCCAAGAACAGAATAAAATTGTAGAACTTCCAAAGAACAAATATAAAAATTCCCTCTATCCTGTAAATTATTTTTATTTGTTTCTTCCTAATTACAAAACATCTTCTTCCTATGTGAAAATAGATCCATCTATTGCTAGTGCTTGTGTGAGACATATATAGGTGCGATCAAACTTGTGAAATTCTTAAGTTTGAAATGATTTCATCCACTGTTGTGCAAGTTTAGATCCTTTAGCAATCAGCTAATCTAATTAGTGTGATTTCTAAGTTTCCTCCAGCATGGCGTGTAGAGAGATACTCACTTCCAAGGAATAAAGTATCTTCTATTTTTCATACTAAGGAGAGTTTTTGATATCTTCAGGAGAAATTGCTGGATAATAATTGAGTATTTTTCATCAATGAATTTTACTGCTATGGGTTATATCACTGCTCATCTCATGTTTTGACTTCTCATAACAGATTTCCTTTTCCACTCATTCGAACATGGTATCCACATGATAAACTTGATGTATTTTTAATATTAAAAAAACATCATTTCAGATAACTAAAATTCTACACATCTTGCGTGTCTTCGTGCTAAGATCAATTGAGCGGCATTTTTTTATAGAAAAGTTACTTTGAGCAAGAACGAATGTAGAAACATTCCACTGTTTCAGTGTCTATGTTGGAGCTGATGGATACAAAAGCTGCTTCATAATTTATCTCATTATCTAACTTGGGATATGCCTTGGAACATAGTTACTAGAATACTTGGATAAATGTACACCATTTTCAAAAAACAAAAAGGCTATAGGTACTGGAGACAATTTTTCGGACTGCGAAAATCCTGCAAATCCTTCCCAAAAGGCTGCAAAGTTTTTAAAGCTTGTACGCTCTCTTCCTTGACTGCTGCTGAATAAATGAAAAAAATACGGGTTGGTTTTAACCTTTAGATGCTTTTGAGAGGCTGAGAGTGGGACAGGTGACCTTTTTAGGGTTGGCCAAAAAAAAAAGGTAAGAACTGCAAACAATCAAGGTCTCAATCTGAAAAACAACATAGAGAAAGATAACCCCCTATGGCTAGAGGAAGAGAACGACCAACTTTGGGACAGGGTCTCACAAGATAGCAAAGGTGTAGTCTCACACTTTGGGGCTGAACTCTTAGGGATTTGTAGCTCTTACAACATGGTCATCTACAATGATATGAGAGCATGGCCCGAATCAGGAAAAATCACATGCAAAACGTACAATGGCCAAAGTGTAGTAGATTATGTCATTTGTTCACATAGCTACACCTCGAAGTTGATGGAGGTTATGATCGGGGACAATGTATTAGAGCTGAAATCAGACCATAATCCAATTCATATTAAAGTTCACATTCTCATAAGGATACAACAGGGAGAACAAGTCCACTTTGGCCAAAAGAAGGATACTCCCCAAGGTTAAATCCTTCTAAATCATGAGAATCAGGAAATCTTTAGAGCCACAATCAAACAATTGCTCAGAGATCACGAAAAAAAAACAGCTAACATAAAGAATTAGTTTCTCAAAGAGAACATGCTGATTCCCCTAATGCACAAGGCCTTAAATGGTTGTAAGAGAGCTAGACCCAAGAGAGGAACAAGAAATACTTTCCCAGCAAACCCATGGTTTGACGAGGAATGCAAGATAGCAAAAAGAAATATGCGAAAGAGAGGTATGAACAAAGAGCATAGGAAGGAATATGCAAAGATGCTACGGAATAAGAAAGAGAAGTATGTAAAGAGCAGAAGAATAGAGCTGATTGCTCTCGGAAAAAAAAGCCCTAAAAGATTTTGGAAAGAGCTACGTCAAAAGAAGAAACAAACAGAAAACAATACCACTGGAAACCAATGGCTTTACTATGCGAAGTTGCTATATGAGAGGGACCAAGATAAATATAGACCCCCAATAATCTATGCGAATACAAAACTTTTCAACACCGAAGACGTCATTCAAGGCATAAAACAACTAGCAAGTGGGAAAGCTCAGGATATTGATGGGCTGCAAGCAGAGTACTTAAAGTGGGGTGCTGAAGTATTGACACCTCATATCAAACACATCTTCAATAGGGTCATCCAAGAGGGCTTCCCGAAAGAGTGGACGACTAGTGTGGTCATCCCTATCTTCAAAAGTGGGGATACCAATAACCCGTCAAATTATCGTACTATCATGGTTAATCCCCTCCTTGGTAAACTCTTCGGAAGCATGATAGAGTGCAGAATCAGCAGGTGGGCAGAAAAAGAAGGAAAAAGAGCTAAGGGCCAAGCTGGATTTAGACCGAAGCACTCTACTATTGATCATGGAGCTACACTTAGGTTCCTAATTGAAAAAAGATGGAACACTCAAGGAGACGAGGCCTTTTGCTGCTTTGTCAACTTCAAAAAAGCCTTCGACATAGTCCCCCGTGGCAAACTTTGGAATAGGATGAAGGAGCTAGGGGTTCCGGATGAACTAAGAGCTGATGTCCATAGATTATATGAGCAAGTAAAGGCTAAAGTCAAAACTAGTGATGGAATGTCAGAGTGCTTTGACAACGATATAAGCGTCAAGTAGGGCTGCCCACTTTCACCAACTTTATTTGGACTGTACATTGATAAATTAGAAGAATGGTTAAATAAAGATAGTGGGGAAGGGATTCAACTAGCTAAGTCTATTATAAAACTGCTTCTTTATGCAGATGACCTCATTTTAATTGCCAGACAGCCAGCAGCTTGAGGGAACATTTGAGAGCACTTGAAACTTTTTGTCAAGAGATTGGAATGCAGGAGAACACAAGCAAAACCAAAGTAATGATCTCTCTGAAAAGAAAAAAGAAACAATATACCTTTACCTTTGAAGGTAGCTCGTTAGAGATAGTCGAGGAGTACAAGTACCTCGAGCTTCATTTTCACCACAAGCTCAGCTGGGAAATGTGTAGAGCAAAAAGAATCCAAGGAGGATGGAAAGCATTGTACTCTCTTCAAAATAGGTGCAGGATTGCAGAGTTATGGGATTGGAAGACCAAGAGAACACTCTTCGGTTTGTTGGTTACCTTGGTGATTCTCTATGGGTGTGAAATTTGGGGCAGCAGTATGTCAGATCAAAAATGAAAACAGATAGTGAGAATCCAGAAACACTTCATCATAAGCAATCTCAAAGTCAAGAAGTCGGTGCCGTATGAGATCCTACTTGTTGAAACGGAGTCCTTCCCTCTAGAGGCATTGGCAATGATACGGTTACTAAGCTACCTCAAGAAGATTCAAAACATGAAGAAGCACAGGTGGCCTAGACTAATTATGGAGGAAGAGCTAACTAGAAGAAAGAACACTTGGAAGAAGCAAAATGACAAATGGGTTAAGAGGTAGGATATTAGCATGCAGGAGTGCCCAAATACTAATGAAGAAATAAAAAAATATGTAAGAAGGAAATTCAAGTACATCATGTGGACAAAACAAATGGGCCATAAAAAGGAATACTACCTCAAAGAATTCAACTCCAAAGGTGATTTTGAAGAAAAAGCCTATATAGGAGCAAACATTAAGTGGAAAGCGAAAACGCTGATTGCCCAACTTACGATAAGCTCTCATCATTTTAGGTGTGAAACGGGTAGATGGCTAACTCCTAAAGAGGACTGGAAGGAGAGAATATGCCTCTTTTGCAACATAGGCATGGTGGAGAAGGAACGTCACTTCCTCTTGGAATGCGAGGCATACAAAGACATCTGATACAGTTATGGAGAAACTTTGAAAATTACCAACCTAGACACCCTGTTTGAAGCGACAATGCTGGGAAATACGGCGAACCTCGTGATCAAACTTCACAGCAGAAGGAAAGATCTCAAAAAGGAAGTTCAGGCAACTTAGGGAGCGATTTTGCGGCTAAGGTCCCGCTTTGAAGAGGATGTGTGCAATGGATGGGTCCCATAGGCTGCTGCGGTCTCGTGGACGTTATTAAAATCCTTCATTCATTCATTCATTTATTCTTCTTTTTCCCTTTTATAGTTGATAGTTTTAACTTTAAGGATATCCACAGATCCCTTAGGATATGTCTCCTAAAACTAATTGAACTTTTTAAAGAGATGTTGAGATGCTACTAGATGGTTGGAGATATCTATGGCATCTCCAAAGTATACCCAAACCTGTCTCCCATCTCAAGGCTCACGAAATCTATCTCCAAGTTACCACGCCTCTTGAAGTACCTAATGGAAAGGGTTATTCCTTGAATGGAAAATCTAGAACTACATCCAAATTCTACATATCACCTTCCAATATAGCCATCAGGGCTTGTCATTCTTTTCTTTCTATTGACGAAATTTCTTATTCAGCTGATATGAAACCCCTTCAACAAAACGGGAGGAAAGGAATCATTATTTAGTTACGTTTGAAGAACTGTGTTTGGAACAAGGTAATTTCTGTCCATGGCTTTTACGCGATATCCACTTTGTTTCAACCCCAAACCTTTGACATCATAACATGTGAGACACATATATTAAAGTTAGGGGAATGCCTTGTGAAAATTTAGGGGATTGTGGATACGTGATACAAGATTGCGTCCATATATAGATATATCATATAGATAGGGGGCCTAGCCCCTCTGTTTATTTAGGGGTTCGCCATATTTCTATTTGCATTGGGGGGAAGGGGCGGCCCTTTGGAACCCCCACACTAACTTTAAAGGTCTTTCAGAAAACCAAAGTAAAAATGTTTTTGTTTTTAATAACTGTTAAAAGTATTATATATTACTGAAAACAAATATTTACGACTGTGGATAGAACATGGGAAGACAAAAACATAGGCTTCCAAACCGATCATACAGAAAATTTTACATTCGAGTTCCAAGATTCAGAAACCAAGGTTTTCCAATGACAGCATCAAAAAGGAAAATTGAACCACACAAAAAAACAAAAGGATCCTAAAAGCACTGAACTCTTTATGACTGCTACTACTTCCAGTACATTTCTGGAAAGGAACATATTTCAGCCTTTGATGCAGAAACATTCAATGTAAATAAAACAAAATTGGGACAGCTCAACATGTTTCATGATTATTTTGTCCCCCTAAGCTTATGCATTTCACTTAGCTCCATCATGAGGACATTGGTGCACTGGAGCTGTATCTTCTTCCTCCGGCATGGGTTATGGTGGATTCCAACACATGGGTGTGGCAGGTCTAGTCTGCGGATGATACACCAGCACATGCCAATCAGTGGCCTGAGCTTGTGTGGTGTTGGAACTGCGCAATTGGGTGCTCTTCCTCTTAGTCCCATGCTGATGTTCTACATTTTCCTTGATAACCTCAGCAATCAGGTGTTTAATAGGATCATACATCACAAGTTGCTCAACAATTGAAGATGGTGTTGCTAAAGTTCAATTCACAACATCAATTAATGAATAAATTATATATGTTTTTCAAATTGCGTGTCAACAAAACAATACATTCCCCAATAATATGAATTTGGGTATCATGTCCCCAAGCATCCTCACTAAGTATTGGATGTTCTCTGCTAGGTTATTAATAGCTTTTATGAGGGCTTTATAGATTCTATCCATGTCGAAGGCAGAGGGTGAGTTGACCGAACCTCCTTGTAACTCAGAGAAGCTTGCATTATGGGAATCCATGGGCATTTGACAACTGAAATGAGCTTGCGAATTCCTCGCCCCTACACATAATGGATACACATATGAAATGAGGAATTTTTGAAGGCACTAGGGATGATGAAATATATGTTGTTCTTAGTGAGGTAGGGCGAGTATATGCTACACATGGAAGCTAGGGGGCTGCAAATCGATTATAGAATAAAGTACAAACCATAGTTGGCTGAGTGGCTTAGAGAGGCGGGTGATGGAATTTAACCTGAGAGGCACTGGACTATTTTTTCCTTGCACTATCTGGGTAGAAAGTCTTACCTGATGTCCTCCCTGTCCTGGAAGCTTTGGTATAGAGAAGAGAGGACAGAAATATGAAATTATATTATTTTATATTAAATATTCTGATATGTATAGGATGATATTACAGCAATACAAATGCCATCCTTACATAGATGCAAAAGAGGTAAAAGTGTGATGGGTCACACCCTTTCGGTATTAGTTAGGATAGATAATTAGATCATAAATAGACTCATTAAAAGTCCCCTCCACTTGAGATGTTTTGTCCTCAAGCTTAAAGCATGCGGAGAGATGGATGTGAGTCCATGAAAGATTGATTCTCCCAAGATGGATCATATATATTAAAAAGAATAAAAATTATATTAATTCAAAAGTAATTCAGATATACAAATTCTACCATGCCAGGCATGAAAGCTGTTAGTCCAGGCCTTAGAACAGGAAACATATCTAATCACAACAGCCATAAACATGAAGTCAATCTAGATCTAAAATCTGTTGGATATCTTGTTGGAGCTTAGTAGGCCACCATATAGGTAGGGGACCATAACAAACAATGTTATTATTATCCAAAGCCCAATTGGCTAATGCATCAACAACTTTATTCTGTTGTCGCAGTATATGGGTGAAATAGATCTCTTGAAATTTAACCTTTTACTGTTGAATTTTTTCCAGCTCTCTAACTATTTGCCAGTTTTTACCCTTCTTCAATGATGGATTGGATAAGAGGTTAATAGTTATAAGAGAATTAGATTCCACCTGAATCCTTTTCCACCCAACTTTAACAGCTTTTTGTAAACCTCTATAAACAGCCTTAATTTCAGTCAGATTATTCATTGCATAACCCAGTCTTTCTAAGAAGAAGAAATTTATTGATCCATCAGAAAGTCAACCTATTCCACCCATGCTTGCTTGACCTAGATTTCCTCTAGAAGCTCTATTTGTATTCAACTTCCCAAAGACATGAGGGGTCAACCATTTACCTTCACCTTAGATTTTCTCCTTGGTGTAAAAGCACACATTTGATGATTACCCAGGTTAAGTGATAAAATTGTATTAAGATTGACCCATTGATCACACAAGTTATGAGGAATTTTAAATCTTGTTCTTAATAGATTTAGCAATATTCATCTTTATCATTTCCCAAACAAAAGAAAAGTCCCTGATTTCCTGTTGAAAAATTCTTCTGTTTCATTCCTTCCAAACATTTCAAAGAAGAAAAGTACTCCCATTCCATAACACTGGTTCCAAATTATGGTCAGTCGTAAGTTGCTTCACCCATTCTATGAAAGGTTGTTCTAGGGCCTGAATTCCATTCCAAAGAATATGAAATATGGTAGCCAAATGTTGCCACATTTTCATCACAAAGGAACATTGTATAAATAAATGATTAGTGGTTTCTTCATCAGCTAAGCACATTACACATCTAGAGGGCTCATTATATCCTCTTTTTATTAGCCTATCCCTTGTTAGGACTACTCTTCTTCTTAGTAACAACCAAACAAAGAAGCTAACTTTTGGCCAAAGTTCAACTTGCCATAGTTTTTTAAATGTATCCCGTAAAGGATGAGGATTTAATTTGCACAAGGATGTATATCCATTTGAAACAGAGTAACTCCCTGTAGCAGTAGTCCACCAGGATATTACATCCAGTCCTTTAGAGCATGACAAAGATCTAGACTGTAAAATCTAATCTACTAACCTCTTTTGATCTTCTTCCATCTGAACTGGCCACTCCTTAGAAGGAATCCATCGATTTCCAACATCCCAATGAAAGCTACATCGCTGACTATAATGAGCAATCGTGTCCCATCCTTTATTGTGAAGAACTTCCATTAAAGACTTCAAATCAGGGAATTGTGTGATAATAGGTGGATGACCATCCCAAGAATCAATCCAGAAGTTGGTTGATTGACCATTCTTGACTATCCAAAAAATATATCTCTTTATTATTTCTTCCCCTATTCTCAAAACAACCAAAATTGGAGATCCTCTTGAGGGAAGAGCCAATCTAATTATTCTCTCAAGAGGATTATTTTGAGCATATTTAGCTCGAATATCAACATCCCATAGATTATTTGGATTTTCCAACAGTCTCCAATAAAGTTTAGCAACTAAAGCTTTGTTATGCTTCATACTAGACCGAAAACCCAAGCCACCTTGTGATTTTGGTTGGCAAAGAATATCCCATTTGACTAAAGACCATTTTCTGTGCTCTTGAACTCCACTCCAAATAAATCTTTGAAAGAGAGAATCCACCTGTTTCCATACTCATGCAGGAATATTGAGAATAGAGGAAACATAAATTCGTATGGCTTGAAGGATCACCTTGACTAGTGTCATCCTTCCTCCTAAAAAAGCCATTTGTTTCTCCATTTCTGGAATTCCATTTTCACTTTACCTAGAATCCAATTCCAATCTTTTAATTGTGTGTCTGTAAGTGGTACCCCCAGATAAGTAATCGGAAGAGAGCCCTTTCTAAACTTCAAAATATCAAGAATCGGAGCTTCTTGTCTCTCACAACAATGACAAAATATAATTTTGGATTTGTCTTGATTAATAAGTTATCCGGTGGCTCTGGTAAAAGTTTGAATAATATTTTGCAGCTGTGAAGATTCTAAGCACGTAGCTCTGCTTAGGATTGTTGAATCATCAACAAATTGTAGATGAGTTAGAGGATTTACTCCTTTAGCCAACATAACACCTCCTATCCTTTTATCATTTCGCGCCTTAGTCGTCATCCTTCCCAAACATTCAACCAATATGATAAATAAGAAGGGAGAAATTGGATCACCTTGCCGTATTCCACAGGAAGAACCAAAAATCTTTGAAGGATTGACATTAACAATTATTGAATATGAAACCGACCCTAAGCATGCTTGAATCCATTTGATCCAGTCTTGGGAAAAAACAAACTAATCCAAAACTTGAAATAAAAATGTCCAGTGAACTCTATCATAAGCTTTTGAAAGATCCACCCTAATAAACATAGGAGATTTCTACATATTCATGGAATGTAGAGCTTCCTGGGCTAGAACAATTTCATCATGAATTTGCCTCCCCTGGACAAATCCTCCTTGTTATGGGGATATGATCTTATGCATTAAAGATGTCAATCTTTCTGCCATTAACTTAGCAGTTATTTTGTAGAGGACATTGCACAAAGCAATAGGCCTAAATCCTGATATCTCTTCCACTTCAAAGGCTTTTGGTATTAGAGCGATAAATGTTCTTTTTATTTCTTTTAAAATAGTCTTGGCCTTTCCCACCTCCTCCACAACTTGAAGCTCTTCTTTGAGGATATCCCAGAAAGCTGATAAAATTCGATCGGAAAACCATCAGGGCCCGGAGTTTTACCTTTTTTCACACTGAAAACAATTGTTTTTAATTCCCCTTCAGTGACTTGGGTGTGAAGAACTTTATTGTCTTGGTCTGAAATGATTTTTGGGATGTTGGCTAAAGTTTCCTTTTGTGCCATATCATCTAAAGTGACAACAATGAATAGATTAGAGAAATACTCCGTAGCTATACTCTGCATTTCTTCTAAAGAGTATTCTTTCTTACCATCCGTTGTTCTTAAGAAGTTTATATAATTATGAGATCTTCTAGCCAACAAGGATTTATGAAAGTAAGCTGTATTTTTGTCACCCTCCTTTAGCCACTGAATTCTAGATTTCTGATGCCATAAAAATTCCTCCTGTTTCTCCCATAATTGAAGATCAGCGTTCAAAGAAAATTCCTTCTTTTCTAAAACTTCATTAATCCCTTTATTTCTTATCTCAGCATTGATTTCCTCTAACTTACCATGGATCTATTGCTTTCTTTCCTTGATATCACCAAATTCTGTCTAGTTCCATGCTTTCAATTTGGATTTAATATAATTCACTCTTTTGACAAAAATGCACATGAGTTCCATGCTCAGGTTTTCCTTCGTTCCACCATTGCCGAATAAAATTATGGGTATTCTCATGTCGGAGCCACATTAATTGAAATCTGAAGGGGGCATGACACAGGAAAGTTCTCCCAAGTTCCAGACATACTGGCCAGTGGTCTGAACCTGGATTATTAAGAATATGTACCTTTGGAATATAATCTTGAGTCCACCATGACTCTGAAAGTAAAAATCTGTCTAAACTCTCAAGAATACATTCTTGCCCTTGCCTTCTATTAGACCAAGTCATCATACCATTACCAGGTCTTAACATCCACTAGCTGAAGATTTTGTATGCATGTAATCATATTGTTTGAACTTGCATCTAAACTTGCCATACCTCCTTTCTTTTCTTCAAGATTTAAAATAGTGTTAAAATCCCCTCCTAACACGAGGAATATTTGGAAAAGATTGAATCATCTTGTTAATATGCTGCCATTGTAGCCTTTTATCATCTAAAGAGATGGGGACATAGACATTAATAAAAATAATATCTTTAGACTCCTCCCATTAGAAAGCATGCAATAAAACAACTCCTCGACTTCCACAGGAATTAATCACTGTAATCTTTTTTGGATCCCATATACAAGTCACCCCTCCTGAAACTCCTTGAGAACTTAGAGAAATCACCTGAGTATGAGGCCATATCCTCTCAGTTAGTACATCCATTAGCTCATTCGAAACCTTAGTCTCCTGTAAAAAAAACATCCAAGGTTTATTTGTTTGAATCATTCTTCTAATTTCATTAACCTTAGAAGGACTACCTTTCAGCCCTCATATATTCCAAGTTAAAACATTTATTGAGAAGACTGGATGAAAATATGGGCAAAATCCTTAACTTTGCTTGTGGCACTTAACCTTTGCCCTTCTTGTTTCAAGTTTTCCTGGTTAGTCTTCTTTCCCAAACCTAATATTTGTATCCATTCTCCTTTTTTTTGGCTTTTTCCTGACTAACTCCAAAATTTTCAATCTGCATTCTGAGATTCAGAGTTATTGGGCAGAATCATCAAAGCTTTCTCTTCCCCTTCATTATGAATTCCCTGGGTAATATTTTGATCAAAATTTTCTTGAAATTTGGTTTTCCTCTGATAACTTTTTATTGCTTTACCAGTGTTATCCAGCTGATTATTAACCGGAATTATATATAGCTGAGGATCATTCCAAACATCTTTCATCTGTTCACGAGGAACAAGCTCCTGCATTTGGGTTTTTGGGATCTGTGACTCCATCATATTCTCATTATCAGTTTCCTCGTTTTCGATTTCAAGGCTAGCAAATCTATTTCCACTATTTTCAATTGGGTTCAATTGAGTATTTTTCTTCAATATTTTCTTTTTCTTAGGTATAATAAAATCTTCCTGATTTTTCTCATCCATTTTCTGATCAGGGGCTTTCAATGGACAATCCTTCACTAGATGTCCATATTCATGACAATTCCTACATCTGAAAAGAATATTTCCATAGTCAACCACTTATTCCCATTTCTCTTCTCCTGTGTCCAACATAATTTTCCTTGGGGTTTGTTCAGATCCATCAAAATGTAGCTACGAGCATAAATCATCTGTTCAAGCTGCAAGGAACTAACTGTTGTCATCATGTATGTACCTATAGTGTTGCCAATTGCTGTAAATACATTATTGTTCCAATACTCCGCTGGAAGACCAGACAGTCGTGCCCAGATCGGAACAATTGAAGGTAATTCCTCTTCCACTTTGAACATTGGATGCCAAGGCTTCATAAATAAACCTACTCTACCATAAAACCATGGCCCTCCTTGGAAGATATATTCTTTGTCCTCAGCATTAGCAAAATGAATTAAAAAATAACCATTGGGATACACTGAAACAGAGAACTTACTTTTAGTGTGCCAGGGTTTCTTCGACCAGTCTTTGAAAGCCAGGGTTTCTTCGACCAGTCTTTGAAAGCCATTAATGATGGACAAAATCCCATAAATCTCACAATCAACCCTCTGCTCTCCAAGTCTTCAATGCCACTTTGAATAACAAATTTCCAGAGCACAACTACTGGAGACCCGTCGGCAGCTCTCATACACCCATTTTCCTTTTTCCTTGGATCTAGCGTAGGCATTTGAAGAGGCTTTCTTTGTGGCTTAGATCCATTGAATCTAGGGTTCTTTTCTCCTTCAATATTTCTATGAAGGGTTTTTTAGATTGATCACCTTTATCTGCCATCATCGAAGGTAGATAGATAGAAAGAAATTTTAATAATGTCCACGAGACCAAAAACAGTCTATGGGATCCCCAAACCGAAAATCAAAACCCAAAGAAGTGAAGAACCCATGAGAAAAGGAGAGCTTTTCTGACTTTAGTTCCCAACTTGCCGATGTTTTGCCTTTGAAGGTTCACTCTCCTACTATGGATCTTGATCAAGAATTCCCCATTTCTATCAATGTTCTCACTCTCAAATATAGTAAGCATAGAAACTCCCTGTAGGCTGCCCACGTAAGAAGGATGGGATGAAACGCAACCAGAAAAGGACAAATAATAAACCTTCACGTTTGCTTCAAAAGGCAAACGTGCCTGTAGCAAAACAATTAAGCGGAAAAATTGTGGGAAAAAGCCAAAAATCACAAAATGACACCCAAACCTTTTATGGAAGGAGAAACGCTAAGCCCAAAATACCGTCAACTAAAAACCAAACATGTGAACTAATGTAATTTGCTACCAATCACGACTTCTTCCACATCACACCATTTACTTGCTTCAACATTCCACTCCGCATTCTTTCTTTGATTCTTCAACCATTGTTAAAAGATTCACAAATTGGCAAGATTGAAACAAGTAAAGGGAACTATATTTAAGATACGTCCGACCTGTTGATTAACTAATGGGTCAAGTCAAGCTATTTTGTTTGGTGGTAGAAGTCATCCCATTGTCGTCAATTTTGGGAATGTACATTAAGCATATTATTAATACATAAGAAGCATCCACTATTATTCTAAGGTTCCTAGCCCAAGATGGATCATTTTATGGTAAATTCTACCGCTGGATTAAATATTCCATGATTTTCTAGAACGCAACTTCTTTGTATGAATTGCAAGAACACCTTCAATTTCAAGCATAGGTTTTCCTTTTTCAACAAGGACTGGAAATTCAATTTGAATAGGAACATGCATACCCAACATTCTTCATGAGACAAGATACATGGAAAAAATTGTGGATGTGGCTTGATCTTGTTTGTCACTCCCATAATTTATGCCCAATAAAACTAAGCAAAAAACATGATAAATTTGTTTGCTTTTATGTTCTCAAACAAAACATCACAGTCAATAGTTTTATATAGCAAGTGGCATACACACAATATATAATTGAGATCCATGTACAACAGCGGACGAGTATCACATCCACGATTAATCTTAAAGCCTAGCCCAAGCTTAAATCCCTTAATTCTATTTACATGTGATGATCATACATTAATCGTTACACAGAGAATATAAGACCACAAGGTGAGTACAACACAACACCAAACTAACATGAATCATACAACGTGTATATGTAATTGATACAAATAAGTACTGTTGGCAATATGATTGTCATTGATGTCAAAAAAGAGATTATTGGCATTATGGATGTCATTGATGATTCAGGGCTTAGTATGGTGACTTGACGATGTGCAAGGGATCCTATGAGAGATCAAGGATGATTGGAGTGCTTGTGTGCATGAGTGAATTCATCTGGTTCTTCATTTTGTTCATCTAGACATTTTGGGTCTATGACAAGAAAATTTGAGCTGGCAGTTTGCTAACGTGACCATTGCCACATGTGGATGAATCTGGGGGAGTTGGTCATATGGTTGTGATCACATTAGTCCCTAGTTGTTATGCACCAAATTTGAAGTCATGCGATGAAGCGCGGTTGAAGATATGGGGATGCAAAGTTGGCTACTCATACAAAATTCACTAAGTTTCTATACTTAGCCAAATTTGCAAAAGGGTTCAAGTAGAGCCAAGTAAGCATGTTGATGAGGTCAGTGTTCACACACATGGAGATGTCAGGACAAAATGATCATATGGGTTTGTTCATTTTTGTGGCTAATTTTTATGTGTTGAATCTCAGGTCACGCGATGTAGCGTGACAAAAGTTATGCAAGAACACAATTGGCTTTCCAGACAATTCTAAGCATAGTTAGCTCTATGGCAAAAGAATATGAGTGAGCAAATTAATGGCGTTATATCTTGCACACGCAAAGGATTCAGGAAAAAATGAGCATATAGGTTTGTTCATTATCATGCCTAGTTTATATGGTCCAAATTTCAGAACAGGCAGATGAGCGAAGCAAAAGATATGAAGGTGCAAAGTTAGCCTTCTAGGCATATTGAGATGGTTCCCATAGTCAAATCTGCACAAGATAAAGTTCGATCTTGTTAGAAGATCTAACGGTAAGCGCTTAATCGTATGTTGAAGATCCAATGACATGCAATGAAGTCAATATGTCAAAGGCACCTGCAAGTGAACGCGCTAGTGAAAAGTGTCACAATCACGGAGCTTGAACAGTAAATCTACGGTGCAGTTCAAAATCAAATAGTCAATGATCAATGCGAGGATACCAAGTGTCTCAATAGTGGGAACTGACAACAATGTGTAGAAGGCACATGCTAATGCCAAGTGTCACATTATCGAGAGCTAAGCAGAGATAAAGATCGATCTTGTTAGAAGATCGAACGATGAGCGTATGATCGTGCAATAAAGTTCCAATGGAGCGAAGTGGACTCAATTGGATAAAGTGCTCGATGTTTATCGTCACAGAGGAGAGTTAAAAACTGAGCTAGTTTGATGAGATCGATGGAGCATGTATGTTCCAAAGACTCAGGAAGCAACGAAATGAGATAAAGAGCTCGATGTTTAATGACAAGACAAAAGTAAAGTTCGTGCTAGTTTGAAGATCTAACAGCACGCAAGAGCTCAGATCAAAGTATCTAACAGGTATGTTTTAAAGTTGAATCATTAAACCCTGAAAGCGTACAAAGATCCAACGGAGCGCGTTAACTTATCAGAGATTGATCTAACGGACGTGTTTTAAAGTTGAGCAGATTGAATGAAGATATCAAATATCTTTTATATCAGTATTTAAAGATATGGTCATCCGAACGGTCAAGTGGGGGAACTTGCAGTTAAGCCGTAAATTACAACACAGACAACGAATTTGATTGCTTTAATCGATCAAATTTGTGTAATATGGCATGTGCATCAAAACTAGAGCCCAATATATGCTAAATATAGTAATGAGACCAAGAATCATGGCAGTGGAGCATGAGTTCAAGACGCGGGAAACTTGCAATTAAAGACAAAAAATTAAGTCCAATAGAACTGAGCGTGATGTGTTAGCAAACAAGTGTGAACATAGAGAATATATGGAACCCTAGATCAAATGCTTATATATGTCATCTAGGATACAGTCAAATGTTGTTGCTATTGCTGGAGTTATTGAATTGTGTCAAATCGAGAAATATAGAGACACAAAGATAGAGGGGCAGAGAAGAGAAAGGGAAGAGAAGAGAGATGAAGTGTGAAGCATGAACAGTTATAGATAAGACCTATAATAGAGAACAAAGAATTGGATTCATTTATGAATCTATATTGTAATCTGGAGTTATAGCTCCATAGTAGGATCTGATTGGTGGGTGCCATCAGATAAGCTGAGTTGGTGCTCAGTTAGGGAGTGGGTGCTTCCTTAGAGTAGGTGCTCTTAAATCAGGGGATTGGTGTCTCCTTAGGGTTGGTGCCCTTAAACATTGTAACCAGTGAAGTTCTTTATTGTGAGGTTGGATTAGAATAGTAAATTCTAGCAGTTATTCTCATGGTGGTTTTTCTCATATTGGGTTTTCCATAGTATATCTAGTGTTGTGTCTATTTGTGTGTATGTGATCTCTGCATATAGTTTTAATCTACATTAACAAATTTATAAAATGACTAAGTTAATCAATATACTAATTCACCCCACTCTTAGTATATAGTTGTGTTCCAACAATTGGTATCAATGCCCTGATTCCTTAAAAGAAACTTAATCAACTCAAGTAGATCTTGGACGGTGAACACAAATGGCATAGAAGAATGGGTCATGTCAACTTTGATAACCTAGTCAAAGTGAGCTCAAATAAGTGTGTTAGACACATGCCTAAGATAACCAAACCTACAAACACTATTTGCAAAGAATGTCAACTAGACAAACAGATAAAGGTCAAATTTCAAACAAAGGAGTATGCAACTACAAAGCCTCTAGAATTAGTTCATACTGATCTTTGTGGTCCTACTAAGACAAGAGGATCTAAAGGAGAGAGATACTTCATGTTATTTGTGGATGATTACTCAAGAATGACATGGGTAAACTTTTTAAAGGGCAAGTCACAAGCATTTGAGAGATTCAAGATCTTTAGGACCATGATGGAGAATGAGATTGGATGAAAAATCAAATGCTTAAGATCTGATACAGTTGGAGAATTCACCTCAAATGAGTTCATAGAGTATTGTGAGAAGCATGGAATCAAAAGACATTACTCTGCAGCAAGGACTCCACAATAGAATGGAGTTGTTGAAAGAAAAAACAAGACAGTCAAGGAGATGGCCACAACAATGCTAAAAGAGGTCAAGTTACTTGATGGATACTGGAGAGAAGCAGTCCAAATAGCAGTATATATCTTGGACAGAGTTCAACTACGGGTAAACAGTGGCAAAACTCCCTATGAACTATGGTATGGAAAACCTGCCTCTGTTAAGTACTTCAAAGTGTTTGGAAGCAAATGCTATATCAGAAGAAAGGAGGACAAATTGGGAAGCTTTGAGTCAAGATGTGATGAAGGAATATTTCTTGGTTATTCCACCCAAAGCAAAGCCTACATATGTTACAATAAAAGACTACACAAGATTGTAGAGAGCATCAATGTCAAGGTTGAAGAATGTTTGAAACATGTTAAACATGACAAAGAAATTTGTATTGAAGAATCAAATTTTGAAGAAGCAGTAAATGAAGAGGCCGAGGAAATGAATGAAAAGGCACCTGCAAGATTTGTTCAAAAGGATCATCCTATAGAGCAGATAATTGACAATAAGAATGGAGTTCAGACAAGGCAAAGAGTCACACAAAAAAGAAGCAAGTAATTTTTGCTCTAATGTCTGAAATTGAGCCTAAGAGCTATGTTGAAGCCAACAAGGATGAGAATTGGCTAAAAGCCATGGATGAAGAACTACCAAATTGAAAAGAATAAAACTTGGGAATTAGTTCCAAGACCTGCAAACAAGAATGTAATCAGTACAAAATGGGTTTTTAAAAACAAGTTCAATGAGGATGGAACTGTCATAAGAAATAAGGCAAGATTGGTGTGCAAAGGATATGCACAAGCTAAGGGCATATATTTTGAGAAAACATTTGCTCCAGTTGCTAGATTGGAAGCCATAAGAATGTTTCTAGCATGCTTTGTTTATAAGAAGTTCAAAGTCTATCAAATGGATGTTAAGTCTATTTTCTTGAATGGGAACCTAGAAGAGGAAGTTTACATAGAGCAACTTGAAGGTTTTTCGCTGTTAGAGGAAGAAGATTATGTATGTAGACTGAAAAAAGCTCTGTATGGTCTAAAACAGACACCTAGAGCATGGTATTCAAGATTAGACCAGTACCTACAACAAGGAGTCAACAAAGGATGTGCAGACAACAATTTGTACTTCAAATCAGAAGGTGAGCATGTGTTGATTGTTGTTGTTTATGTAGATGACATCATCTTTGGTGGTAGCAACAATAGAATGTGCAAAGAATTTACTAGACAAATGCAAAGTGAGTTTGAGATGTCTATGCTTGGAGAACTTTCTTTCTTCATTGGTCTACAAATAACACAAATTGATGAAGGGATCTTTATAACTCAAACCAAGTATGCTAAGGAAATGTTCAAGAAGTTTGGAATGGAAGATAACAAACCAGTTAGTACTATCATGATTTCTAGTTGTAAATTGAGCAAAGAGGATGAGTCGCTTGATGCAAATCAGACTATGTATAGATCAATGATAGGTAGCTTGTTATACCTAATTGTATCAAGACCAGATATCATGCAAGCAGTGTGCATGGTTGCAAGATTTCAAGTTGCTCCTAAAGAGTCACATGTCAATGCAGTGAAAAGGATCTTTAGATATATCAAGAGCACAATTGACTATGACCTATGGTATCCTACAAGTGAAGATTTCACTTTGATAGCATATACAGATGTTGATTGGGCAAGAAGTGTGGATGATAAAAGAAGCACTAATGGTGGCGCATTTTTTCTTGAAAACAGACTTGTATCATAGCTGAACAAAAAACAAGAGTCAGTTACTCTTTCTACAGCAGAAGCAGAGTATGTTGCAGCAGTGGCATGTTGCACTTAAATTTTGTGGATGAAGCAAACACTCAAAGATATCGAGGTAGAGTACAAATCACCTATCTCTATTCTTTGTGACAATTCAAGTGCTATTAATATATCAAAGAATCTAGTGATGCATTCCAGAACCAAGCACATATCAATCATCACTTCTTAAGAGAAAAAGTTGCAAATCAAGAGGTCACAATGGAGTATGTGCCAACTCAGGATCAAATTGCAGACATATTCACCAAACTTCTTCCCAAGGAATAATTTGAGTATCTGAGATAGAAGTTGGGAGTAGTGGTTCCTACATCACATCACTAGATCCTAGTGATAGGGCATGAGTCCAGGGGGAGTCTCACAGAAGCTTTGTTAGCTCTAGAAGAAGAGAGAAAAAGAAACTCAAGTATACATAATTTTGCAAAATTTTAATGAGTTGATGGTTGCAGATGCTTGGACAAACTCCTTTATCTGATAAAGGGGGAGAAACATTTGGACAAATAGTGAGAAAGAGTCCCTTTGCCATAGATGTCAAAGGGGGAGAAGTGCAAATGCTCTCTGCAAAAGTTTGGAAAAAAAGTGCAAATGCTAAATAAGATCAGAGCATGTGTCCAAATTGAGTTTAGGCAAATGTGTCATTGCCTAAGGGGGACCAAGCAAATGCTTTTTGCAAAAGTTTGGACAAAAAGTGCAAATGCTAAATAAGATCAGAGCATGTGTCCAAGTTGAGTTTAGGCAAATGTGCCAATGTAAGAACCCTTCCCTAATTTACCTTGATTTTTTCAACTTTAGTTGTTTGACATTTCGTCAAACATATCACATGTAATGGGACTGAACTCTGATTTATGAATATAAATGGATTTTATTGTTGCATTTATGATAAACCAAAGAAAAAATATGATGCCAAACAACACTATAAAACATAAACCAATAATGAACATAATCTGAGCCTTATTCTTTCTTGAATGAAATTAAATCAGACTTCTAGTACTGATTTCTTACAACAACAAAAGTATATTGACCGATTTTCAAAAGAGAATGCAATATAACCATCAACACTACATACTCGAATGCATAGGTGTTATTACAGCTTGGAAAATGTACATGTAATGATGATTACAACTGAAGTATGAAAGATATCAGATCTGCAACAATTGATATAAATTTTCAGCGTTCAAGATGTCACAATAACCTACAATATGGATCGATTGGCTTGAAAATTGGAGGCACAAACTACTATACTAAAAATGTAGAAAAATGGTGCCAAAATATTCCTCAAACCCTTGCCATAAATAAACTGAAAATGATGCTCAAAAACCTGATCCAATCTACAACTTCCTTGTCAAACCCTAGGCGTCCAAGATGGCAAATTTTCCATATCCAATCAATGACACCTCCAAAAATTATAATTCCACTTGATTTGGATACCCAATATCCTCAAAGTAAGTCACCCGCCTTGAGAAAATTCAAGAAAAATCAAATGCTGCTCCAAATCCTCAAATCTCAAAAAATGGGTATGAAAACCTAGGCTGCCATGAAAGAATAATTCAGATCTGCAAATAAACTCTTCTTCCTTGGCTACAAACTGTGATTAAGCACAAATAGAAACCCCATATGATTCCTCTCAACCAAAGTGGTATTGTCTTTTCGTCCAATCCATGATTTCAAGGGTTTTCGTCCTTAGAATAAGCTAAGCAAGTATGAACTAGCTCAACAATGGAGAAATATCAAGTATCATAAAATCACATAATGAACCCTTGATGTGGTAGAGTGACCTTTTATAAACCTCCATAACAAGTTTGGACTTCAAAATCCAATTAATTCTATTTTTTGGAAAACTCTAGAACCTCCAAGGGTGGTGTCCCATTTTGGGGGAAATTAATTTATTTTTATTTTCTAATTTTTACTTTTTCCCCAACATAAAATTATAACATAAAGTCACTTTTATAATTTTTTCTATTTTTCTCATAAAGTAACTTTATAAAAATGACTTTATAAAATAACTTTGTAAAAAGTCATTTAGTCACCTTGTTGAAAATAAAACTCCTTCATGGTACAAATCATAATTGCCTAGCAAATCATTCTCTTAACTCCATCGTTAGCCTACGGAAATGCTGGAATAGGCTAACCCAAAACTCTGCAATATCTCTTAGGAAAGAAGGGACATTACAGTCCTCCCTTCCCGGGATTGCTTGCCCTCAAGAAATCGCATACCACCACCTGGATTCCAAATCCATCTCATGAAAACTCTACCATGCGAACGCTGCACCATTCTAATTACAACTGTAGACCAAAATTGCACTCTGTCCTCTTGTGATCCAATGACCAAAGCATCATCACAATAGTAGGATGTCAAAACATAAGCATACTCATTGAGCCCTCCATGAATGGTATAGTCCATCATATTTGAATCAAATCCAATGGTTATGAAGAGATCAAAGTGTCCCAATGTACTAGCTGTTGACAATTCTTCCACAGGTCAGATTGTCTCTTGCCATTTGGAAAGCTCACGTCTCTAGCCAAGGAAGAAAGAATACATTTGGGAAGAAAGAAGGCTTGATTTTACATAGCTTCAAAAAAGTTCAAAGGACCGTTGAAATTTTTTGAAGGGACACTGAAGAAATTCGAAGGGTATGTTATCCTTCGGAAAAGGTTCTCTGCAGGATATCTGAAGGAATGAGCTTTGCAATAAGTCTGCGGGAAATTAGCCAAGAATAAAGAGAAGACAACAAATATCCTTCAGACTTTTTGTCCTAAGGAATTCCTTCGGACTTTTTAGGAGAATTTGAAAAGATAAGGGTCCGCAGCCTCCAAAAAAGTCCGCAGGAAAATAAAGACAAAGGAATAAGGACACCTGCAAAAAACCCGGGTGCCCTACAATTTTTTTGAAAAGCCACAGAGGAAGGACAGATGCCCTTGCGGAGGGCACTTGGTTGATGACAAGACCATTCCAACTTTCTCAAAGGGCACAAAGGACACAAGCCCTTGTGGAGGGCACTTGGTTGGTGGCAAGACCTTTGCAATTTTTTCGAAGGGCTTTCTGCCGGTGGTTAAGACAAAGACAAAGGACTAATTCCTTCAGACTTTTTGTCCTAAGGAATTCGGAGAATTTACAAAGAGAAACCCGATAGAAAAAATACACAAAGGCAAAAAGAGCAAAAATTTTTTTTGACGGATATCCTTCAAATTTTTTGCCCGAAGGATTAATTCGAAAAAGTGAGAAGCAAAAAGTCCGCGGAAATTCAAAAGACAAAAATCCCGCAGGAAAAAGAAGAGAAATTCAAAGGATACAAAGCTCGTGGGAAAAGTAACAAGGACAATTCAAGCAGAATAATTGTCCAAAGGAATTCCTTCGGACAATTTGTCCGAAGGAAATCCTTCAGAGGGTTTGAAAAGCCAAGGTCCGAGCACAGATAAGCCAAGGAACAAATAAAGACAATTCCCGCGGGACATTTTGTCCGTGGGAAAGTGAAGTGTAAATAAGCCGAGACAAAATACATGCAAAGGGAAAGTCCGTGATATAGCATAGACCAAGCAGAAGACATTGACAAAGACCAAGGAAGTAATTCCTTTGGGCAGATTGTCCGAAGGAATTCCTTCAGAAGATTTGCCGTGGGAAAGAGGAAAAACCAAAGTCCGAGGCAAATACATAACATGGGCAGAAAATAATCCGAAGCAAAGGACCAAACACGAAAAGACCGCAGAGTAGACAAATCTGACGAAATAAAATGACAAAGGGAAAACCAAGGGAAAAGATATAGACAAAACAGCCAATGAACGCGTTCTACAACATGCAAACTGCCACAAACAAACTTAGACACATCCGAGGCACGCGTGAACATGCCAAAAAAAATTAAGAATATTGTTTTTTAATCTATAGTTGACCTATAGTCAAAGACTGCCGTAAAAGGCATGAAAAATAATAAACGCAGGGGGTTAAATCATTCAAAAGGCATGCAGTGACTTCCAAATGTTCCAACTCAACGTCCAACAGTTCAAGTCGGAGTGCTAATTTTAGTCTCCGTGGATTCCATGCAAGCAAGGGTTGTTTATAGTGGACTAGTCAAAGCTTCAGTTGACTGTTTGTTGAAGTCACGCTTCTTTGTGGATTTCATGCAAAGGGAGATTTTCAAAAGTTCCAACACCTTAAGTGGAGTTCCATTTTTGGAGGTGCGTGTAGCATGATGCATGTTGAAGAACAGCTCAAACTAAAGACCACCATCCATATTTCAATGCCAAATGGTTCTTCATGCAAGACAAAAGACAAGAAATGACATATTTAGAACGATGTGATAACACAAATTGAATTTAGGCTAATGAAAGAGTGGACTTCTCTTCTATTTTCAGTGCCACCTCTTGGCTTGTATTTTTTCTATAAGTTGGCTTTTAGCCTTGATTAAATCATCCCTCTCTTGGCAAAACCAGACTCTGCCATTGGTGAGTTGTGTAACCTCTTCAATCAATAGGACTGTACTTTTAGATTTCAAGTGCTGACATAGTGTATATTCATTCAGCAATTTGCATATGTGGTAGATTTCTCTCCCTTCCCAAATTCTGATTCGTACCTAGTTGCTAGCTTATCGTATCATGCAGATCATGTTAAGTGTTCTTTATGTCTTTTACTGAAGCTGTAAGTGGATGTTCGGTGGATGCAAAGTGTCTTGTATCAAACCTCTCTCCATTGTTTTCCCTCATGTTTTGGTCATTGGATTGAACCTTCTCATGAAATACTTATGCATAGTGGTCGATTGAAATCGAAGGTCTTCCTTTTCCCTTGTTTGTTCAGTGTTCAAAGTTCCAAGTAGAGTGGATCAATCTTTTGGTGTATCACCGTTATTAGGTAGGATTTCCCCTTAAAGTTTCCTTCTCCCTTTTCCATGGTAGTCCGCAGCACAGAGTAGAGATCCTCATTGATACATCTTACAGGAACCAGTGTTCTCTGGAGGTTCTTCTCACCATTGAGGCACCCACCCTCAGAGAAGATCCCATTGTTTCAACCGGATAGAGGATTGGCCATTTCATGCACGTCTTCGATTTAGGGCATAGCTCCAGGTTGACAACACTAGCAACACCAAACAATTCTCCAACCTCTGTAGAACTCTCATGGCTATGTAGAGTACTCCTCACAAGTGCAAGACAATGTGTAGTCACTCCTAGTGGGTTGCTGGTATAGAACTGAACAGCAGCTTCCCAACTGAAAATGTGACCCAAATGAATGTCAATGTCATCACCAATGCCATATGGTGATACAGCGTCATCCATACGCCATCCTCTAATGATGAAGAGATGATCAAAACCTCTCCAAAGCACCCAAACTACTGCTGTCCTCCAAATGTCCTGTAGGATATCCATGAGCAATATAGTAGGACAGCCATCTCCTATCGAAGTATGAAGATAGTCCTCATGAACTAGGGCTAGTACATCTATGCAAACCTGCTCACCTCCATATCTAATGCCATAGTTCCACTTCACCGCCAAATTATGTACAATACATGCACATGTCTCCATCGCATGCATAAACAAATCTAGGGAATAGAGCCACTACATAGTCTACCCAAGAGTCATCAACATGATGGAATTATATCTCATTATAAGTAAACTCCTCAAGTTCTCCATGAATGACCAAAGGCTCAACCAAATCTGAATCACCAATGTCTCCATCTATACATGTAGGTATACTACTAGTGATTGATCCACTAGGTGTGTGCTCCATCATGCAATCCAAGTGTATGTCGTGCCTTGAATAATCCTGATTATGCAAAAGTGAAGGACTGCTGTCCAAAATCAGAAAATCAGAATTGTTGTTATGACTTTTAATAGTGCCTTCCTTCACCTCTCTTTCCATGAATGAATGCTCATTCATTAGTGTAGGTCCAAGGGATGTCTTCACTGGAAAATCAAGTGTGTTATGTGCCATAATTTCTGTCCCATGGCTGCAAGACAAATCCCCATGTGTATAGATCCCCTTTATCTTCATGACTTCACTCTTTGCTTGCCAAACTCAACTCCAAACAAAGTGACTCATGAACCTTATGATAAATCATTTGTATTTACACAAACTGAACCACTTATGACTCCCTCTTCGTGTGAACTTCCATCATAGTGGCTGGTCCACTTTCAAACAAAGGCAATTCATGATGCAAATCAGGTACATGAACAAAGTCATACCTCTCCAAATCTGCATACTCTTCTTGCTTGCTTTTGTCAAGAGTCTCCTCCTTTGTTTGCTCCATCACTATGTATTCTTCCCTTGGAAGAAGCAGAAATCTAAAGTAAGATCTTTGTTGTTCCTTTGCTTGATCTAGTTGTTTGTGACGTTCCTTGATCCCTTGTAGGTGCTGAATTGCTTGGGGAGCAATCAACCTTACTTCCTTAGCTCTTTGCAACCATCCATCACACAATCTTTGAGTTCCTTCCATGTTTGATATGAAAAATCAGATTGTTTGCAACTTGAATCCACAATAGTTATCTCATGTTTAGTCATCACATCTTGAGTATCATCAAGATCACCCTCATATGATTCATCTATCACCTCATGGTTATGTGAGGGTAATGGAGTGCTTTCCATAATCAGAAAATCAGGACTGTCATCATCAAGTGCTGGTCCAAGAGTTGTACCCAGCTGAAAACCAAGTGTATTGCTTAACAACTATCCCATGGTTGCAAGTTGTACCTTCATTGACCTTCAACTATTGCCCTGCTAATTGACTTTGATTCAATTTGTCCAAGTCAATTTTCTCATTACATAACACATTGCCTTCATATATATTAACAATATCACCTTCAAGGTCACCCAACTCAGAATTTGATTCCTTGCAACTACTATGTAGAGATGTTGAGACAATGCTATGCTCAAATAATGGAACATCGAAAGAGTCCATACCTTCATGTGGCTGATCAAACACTGCTGGTTTGGCAAACTCCATAACAGCATACCCTTCAACCTCATTGTTATCATGGAAACTCATGTGACCCTTGCTTGTGGATGCATGAAGTGATTCTTCTTTGTCCATATCATCATCCTGCTAAGGTGAACTTGTGTTGATTTCCTCATTGTTTGTCTCTACTTCTAGACCAATACAACACTGTTGTTCAAGCTTTTCTGGAACACTGGTAAGCTGCAAATCACCATGAAACAGTTCTTCTTTCCTTGTCACAACTTTTCCTCTACTCCAATTCTCTTCTTCTTCTTCTAGGTTACCCACAAATTGACTAAATGTGAGGATATCCCGAATTTCCTTAGGAAGAGAGCAATACTCATGAAAGAGGGTATTAATTCTCTCCACTGTTGGTGAGACATAACTTGCATCACTTTGATATGCCATGGCTAACTCCACAGGCTGGCAGGAATTTGGCTCTAATACCATTGTAAGAACCCTTCCCTAATCTGCCATGATTTTCCCAACTTTAGTTGTTTGACATTTCGTCAAACATATCACATGTAATGGGACTGAACTCTGATTTATGAATATAAATGAGTTTTATTGTTGCATTTATGCTAAACCAAAGAACAAATATGATGCCAAACAACACTATAAAGCATAAACCAATAATGAACAGAATATAAGCCTTATTCTTTCTTGAACTGAAATTAAATCAGACTTAAACTAGTACTGATTTCTTAGAACAACGAAAGTATGTTGACTGATTTTCAAAAGAGAATGCAATATAACCATCAACACTACATACCCGAATGCATAGGTGTTATTACAGCTTCAAAAATGTACATGTAATGATAATTGCAACTGAAGTATGAAAGATATCAGATCTGCAACAACTGATATAAATTTCCCGCCTTCAAGATGTCACAATAACCTCCAATATGGATCGATTGGCTTGAAAATTGGAGGTACAAACCACTATACTGAAAATGTAGAAAAATGGTGCCAAAATATTCCTGAAACCCTTGCCATAAACTGAAAATGATTTTTAAGACCCTGATCCAGTCTGCCACTTCCCTGTCAAACCCTAAGCATTCAAGATGGCAAATTTTCCATATCCAATTAATGACACCTCCAAAAATTATAATGCCACTTGATTTGGATACCCAATATCCTCAAAGTAAGTCTCCCACCTTGAGAAAATTCAATAAAAATCAAATGCTGCTCCGAATCCTCAAATCTCAGAAAATGGTATGAAAGCCTAGGCTGCCATGAAAGAATAATTCAGATCTGCAAGTAAACTCTTCCTCCTTGACTACAAATTGTGATTAAGCACAAATAAAAACCCCATATGGATTCCTCTCAACCATTGTGATATTGGGTTTTCATCTAATCCACGATTTCAAAGGTTTTCGTCCTCAAAATAAGCTTAAGCAAGTATGAACCAACTCAACAATGGAGAAATATCAAGTATCATAAAATCACATAATGAACCCTTGATGTGGTAGAGTGACCTTTTATAAACCTCCATAACAAGTTTGGACTTCAAAATTCAATTAATTCTAATTTTTAGAAAACTCTAGAACCTCCAAGGGTTGTGTCTATTTGTGTGTATGTGATCTCTGCACATAATTTTAATCTGCATTAAAAAGTTTAGAAAATGACTAAGTTAATCAATAAACTGATTCACCCCCCCTCTCAGTATATAGTTGTGTTCTAACAAGCACAACAAAAAAAACATCACATTCATACGTACCTAAAAGAATACTTTTTAACATCCTTTTATCATTACACTTTTCAAGTGAATTTCATATACATGCAAGGTGTTATAAACAACATTCCATAATGTTGTTTATCACACGGGATTATGTTACTTATGGAAAACACATTAACAAAATAATAAGCAATCTCATTTATTGTAGTTCGCCTCTAGCAAGGTCCAAAAGTAAGCAATCTCATTTATAGTAATTCACTTCTATCAAGGTCCAACATTACTAATAAGAGTTTTCGAGCCTACAAAAGGATTTATGAAATTTCCAACCTTAAAGTCATGTTTCTAGAACCTGGGCTCATTTCATTGAGCTGCCTACATATCCACTGAAAAATAAGGGTCAAATGTAGTTCTTATTTAAATATGTAATTGTGCAATGGAGATTATCATCTATTGCAATCCCAACTTGCAACACACCTTTGCAAGGTATCTATAAAGAACAACACAATAACAATTGAAATATGAAATTATACCTCAATCATGCAGCTCAATTTACCTCAAAAATGTAAGTGATGTGCCCCAAATGATAAGTTGAATGTAGAATGCTTCTTAGATGCTTGAAATGTTGGATTGCTTTGTGACTCAAGACTTGGACAGCATGTTGGCATGGATTGGTTGATTTGTTTGGACAAGATGATAGCATGAAAGATTTACCAATGAAGCTCTCTTCCCATAAGTTAACATAAGATTAAAATGAATTCCCCAAAGATTGAAAGATGGATTTGCATGGAAATATGGTTGTTTGTATAGAAGATGATGAGGGAATTTCCTAGGAATATAAAATTCCTAGAGAATTCTAGAGAGGAAAGATGTGGAGGAATCTAGAAAATGTAGAAGAGTCTAGAATTCATTAGATAGGAACTAAGTTACCAGTTTGTTTTTGGTTCTAGTGTGGGTTCGAAGAACCCAGTTCGCCGGTACGGCGATTTTTTTTCCTTGGGTTCGGTTTTGGGTTTGTCCATAAAAAAATATATTTAAAAACTTGAATATAGAAATTATAACTTGATACATAGGAAATTAGTGCTTGCTGGTGTGTTGCCTCATTTGTGAAAACCTCCTATGCACACGGAATACTCACAATTGTGCATAACCACAAATTCACTCAATGAACATAATGGTGAATAGAGCATGCAATTTGATGCCTTGTTTGAAGAGAAACAAAATGCCATATATACATCTTTCCCTCTAAGTTTGGGTTCAATATTATTCTCATAGATACATTGTTTGCTTTATAAATGTTCCAAAAGTTCATTTTAAGAGGCACATGGTGTAGTATGTGCATGCCCAAAGGCTTAATACAATACCAACCACCTTTTAATAAATTTGTCAGCGAAGGTGCTAAGCACCTAGCCTTATAATTTCTAAGACAATCAGCTAGGCCACAGGCCATAGAAGCCACTTTTAAGAGCCCACGGTTTGTAAAAGAAGCACATGCCTTCCTCTATCCATGTGCAAGCAGGTATTGTGCAAGTGCAGTTTGTGTGGCAGTTGTGTCTATGTGTTTACAGACTATGTGAAGCAGTGTGCAAAAAAAAATCATTGCAAAATACGTGCAAAACAGTCAGGGTTGGCTAGCAGAGTCGGTGCATTGTAACAGTTTGTTCATGTGAGAGGAACTCACAGTGCATTACAAAGGTAGGTTGCCAAGGCAAAACATTCAGTTTGTAGGGATTCAAAAAATCAACTTATAGTGGCAAGCAGTTGAGCGTTGTAGCACAGGAGTGCAGTAGGCAGGGAAAGGTGCATCATGATTTAAAGATAGGCATGGTACAACCCTAACAAATCCAAAAGACAATGTTTTATATTTATTGCATTTATAGCTTTATATGGACGAAAATAGAAAGATGATGTTTTTGACTTTTTTTTCCGCAGCAGCCTACTAGTGTGTTGCCCCAATGCCTAGGGACGAACTTTGGGCATTGGGGCAATGAAGAACCCTGAACCAAAACCTGATTTGCACGGTTCTCCTAGGAAGAACCCCCAACACACCCAGGTGCCTGTTGACCATTTTGGCCCTGTAGGCCAAATTAGTCTCCTTCTTCCCTGTTGTTCTGACCTAGTTCAAATTTGATTTGCACAAGTCTTTCGGCAAAAGGAGGAACCAGTTCAGTGGTTCGACGTCGGGGTCCAATAGCATGACCTTTCCAAGAACTTTGAACTTGAACTTTGAACCATTGTTGGTTCAATGAGTTGGTTCAGGTCGGAAGGTTCAAAGGGGGTCTTCCAAAGCCCGAAGGACAAGTGCCCTTGCAGAGGGCAGTCCCAGACCCAAAAGTACCCTTGTGGAGAAATCAAAAGGGTGATTTTCCTTCGGAAATGTTAAGGCAAAGGTTGAATTTCTTCAGGCAAAATGCCCGAAGGAATTCCTTCAGACATTTTGTTCGAAGGAATTCACCCGACATAAAAGCCCGACAGAAAGTGGTAAGCGGGAAAGACAAAGGAAAGATTTCCTCCGGACATTTTGTCTGAAGGAATTCCTTCGAACATTTTGTCCAAAGGATTTGAAGAGCAAGTCCGCCGAAGGAATGTCTGAAGGAATTCCCTTGACAGAAAAGCCCGACAAAAAGCAGTAAACGGAAAAGACAAAGGAAAGATTTCCTTCGGACATTTTGTCCGAAGGATTTGAAGAGCAAGGCCGCCGAAGGACCCCGAAGGGCAGGTGCCCTTGCGGGGGACTCTCGGCTACCAAAAGGAGGACCTTTCTCAAGGCCCGAAGGGACACCTTCCCTTCGGGAGGTTCCAAAGACAAAAGCTAGAGGAATTGACCAAGGGGTGATGGGCCTATGGACGTCAAAGTTGAGCATCATGGACTAGCCGTTGGGATCCAGACGTCCGATGACATCCCCGCAAATGTCAAGTTCAAGACAACAGAATAGCCGTTGGCTTTCAAATGGCGACGGGCGCGCAGACGTCAATTTTACGACCATGAAGTAACCGTTGGTCTTTAAATGAAAGGCACGAACCCGAAGGAATTCAAAGGCTTAAGGCCAAAAGGAAGAGACCGCCGAGAAGGGAGCCCAAAGAGCCAAAGAATTAGCAGAAGATAGCCCTCGAAGGCCAAAGGAGCCAGATAAGACAAAGCCAGGAAGAGACAAAAGAGCCAAGTGCAGAAATGGACAAAATAGTCCAAGTGGCAAAGGAAGGCGTCGACTCAAGGAGTTACTCTAGTGGTTGACACATTATCTGCCAAGTAGTCATCAAGGAGCGCAAACAATGAACGGCGCGACCCATTTTTCTTCACTTTGCATTGACGAGCAGACAAACCGCATGAATGCCTTGAAGGAGCGGTCTTGTTTGAAGACAAACGACGCGGCCTATGTTTTCACGCATGACGTTTAATGTATTTAAACACCTAAAGTCAAAATCAGAGCCGACACAACATTCTCTTTCAGTGGCTTCCTCTTCCCAATACTCTCAGCACACGTAGGCCACTTGTCAAAGGGCGTCAAAGTCTTTTTTTCCAAAAGGGGCATCTTTTGCTTTCTCTTTCTCTATATATATTGTAATCTCTCATTTTGAAAAGGGAGCTCTCTCTTAGCTGGTAAGGCAGAGCCCTGCCAAAATTTACCTTGAATAAAAAAGAAGCATTTTTGCCTCCATTTGAGCTTGCACTTTTGCATGTATATGGCTTTGTCTTGTGTTAAGCCATTTTCCCTTATGCTTTCACAGAATGATTCCAGCATGTCTAGTGTATTGTGAGTTCTTTTGCAGGGTAGCCAAAAGTGTCTACAACAGAGTATAGGTGCATGTGAACAGGCTGCCATAGTGTGTCTTAGAACACCTCTGGTAGTTCTTCCTCCCTGTATCTCCAGAGGACCCCTAGCTCACTGATGCAGGAGAATTTCTCATATCAAATGAAGTGTACATCAACTTGTTCTTGGTGGAAAGTGTATGCTCAAGCTAAGTAAATCGAACTTTTTGGTGCATCACCCTCTTAGTTTAGGTTCTGTTTCAGAGTCTTTCTCTCTTTTCCACCCCCCCATTATATATATATTAGCAAATGTACTAGAATAAATCAAAGATGCATCAACGGGAGCTAGCCCTTATCTAGAAACTCTCCCCTCAGTTTTGCCAGACCCACAGGCAAGAGAGGAGTTTCCATTGTGCTGCGTGGAAGACAGGAGCTCAGCCACCTGTCAAGGGTGCAATCCACAGCGTCAACAGTGCCTAGGGACGAACCCTGGGTGTTGGGGTAATGAACTGAACCCCGAACCAAAACCTGGTTCGCACCCAACCTCCCAACGTAGGCATATTCCGACGAACCGGTAACATTGGATAGGACTAATGATGATTAGTGAAGATTAGATGTAGGATTAGTGATAGGATTTGTAGGAGAGTGGGGGTAGTTGAAAGTAGGTGGGGGATGAATTAAAAATGAGAAAATAATAGATAAAGAGGAGATTTGGTGATAAGTGACATGTGATTAGAAGAATTAATTAGGATGGAGGGAGTTAGAAGGTTAATATGTAAGTGTGTGATGAAGGGGATGATAGACTAGAACTAAGATGAATAATAATATAGTATTAATTAGTGAAATTAGTATTGGAATTGACGTGACGGAGGAGCAAGTAGATTTGAATGTATACATTTTGCCTCTCTTTGAAAGGGCATTGCAACTAGAAGTAATGGTCATTTAAAGAAAGACAGTCGTGGAAGTTAGTAAGTTAAAGGACAAATGATCCCCCTTGAGGGGCCGTATGAGGAGGTATGAGACAAATGGCCACTCGAAAAGAAAATGAGGGGTGGGACATGCAAATGAACAAAAGGAAGGGACATGATGCAATGACTGAGATGACGGAGAAAAATGATGGAGAAGCTAGACAATGAGTAATTTGCCAGAAATTGACGATGCCCTTGGTAGATGCGTATGCGAGGGAGCGAAATCAACAGTGTCGTGACTGTAGACATGCCCCAAGTGAGAACAAGACGTAATGGGATGATGATAAAAGGATGTAGCTTTAGACATACCCCGGGAAAGGAAACATGTTGGGAGAGCTGCAGCGTTGGATTGGATGATTGGCCACAAGCTTTATACGTATCCTAGACAAGGACTCATGCCAAGGAGAGATGTGGGCAAAAGAGATGATGGGCCGCAAGCTTTAGATGTATCCCATGCAAGGACGCATCCCAAGGAGAGATGCAATCGAAAGGAATGATGGGCCACAAGCTTTAGATGTATCCTAGGCAAGGACACATGGCAAGGAGAGTTGCAGTCGAAAGGAATGATGGGATGCAAGCTTTAGACATATCCCACACAAGGATGCATGCCAGGGAGAGTGTTGCAGTTGAAAGGGATAATGGGCCGCAAGCTTTAGACATATCCCAGATAAGGACACATGCTAGGGAGAGCTGCAGTCGAAAGGGATGATGGGCTGCAAGCTTTATATGCATCCTAGGAAAGGATGCATGTAATGTCCCCTTCTCAAATCTGATCTCACAGTGACCGTTGGCCTAGTTCTGGAAATCCATAGGCTATTCGGAAGGTGCAAATTAGGGTTTCCTATTTTTTAGGATGTCCTTGCTCGGAGTTTTGATGGCGGATTCTTTTTGGGTTTTTCGAGAGCTTCGCGGGGGTATGTTTGTTTCGGCTTTCTGAGCATTTCCAGGAATTTACTATTTTTAGTAAATTCTATTTTTGGCAGCTAGCAGGTTTGTCTCAAAGAGTTAACTTTCCCTTCAGTTGACTCATTCAATTTTGGGCTTCAGAATGCGGTCTTGGAGAAATAAGTTAATTTCACTTAAAAATAACATTATATTTTAATGTTATGACCTTGGCCTAGTCGAAATAACATAATGTTATTTTAAAAGGTGGACTTGAAGGGGGGCGCCATCATTGCATGGAAAGGGGCGCCACTTTTGGAGATAAGGCTTCAAGGGAGGCCAACTGAAGCCTATAAAAGAAAGCATTGGGTTCTCATTTGAGCATCTTGGTCTACTACATGGTTATGCTGCCGCTTTGGCTCTGGAATTGCTTAGGGGAATGAAGGCCTCCCAGCTAGGGCATCGCTTCATGCTTGCAAGACAACATCTAGTGGTGATTCAGTCATTGATATTTATATTTATTTGTGTATTGATCTCAGTTATTTCATTGTTCGTTTATTTGGTATTATTAGTGTTTCAGTTATTGTATTTTGTATAAGGCAGATCTAGGTTTTTATTCATAAATCAAAAAATACAAAAAAAAAGGTTCTGGGTATTAGTTCATATTCTTGGCTAGGCTTAGGCGCCCCTATTCTCTAATTTATAGAATTTTTAAAGCTTGCAATTAATTTCTAGAGCAAATTTCCCTATTCAGCTGGGACGCCCCTTTTTGGGCTGCATTGGAATCCGTGTAACAATTCTTGGATGCAGATTAGGTCTGATTTTTTATGCTAACTTGGGCGCCATCTTAAGGAAGGGACTTTGCAACCGAAATCAGGAAGATTGAACAAGTTTTGCATAAGTTATGAACATCTGATAATTTAATAGGTTGCTGGTTTTTTTTTCTTCCTAAGAGCAAAATTGTATTCAAAACTGAAATTATTATATTGCTCTTGAATCTTTCATTGTTGGGCATGACTATCCATGATATGGATAATATTCTATGATGTAATGCTAATCCTTCTACTCCTGACAACATTGATATACAGATCCTTCTTATTTTGTAAAGCTGTCAGTAGTACTGGCAGCGATTCTTTACTTGTTCAAATCTGATTACAAAAGTTCAGTTCCTAATAAAGTTATTGTATTAGTTTATAGCTCCGCCCTATGGTAGCTACTTTCCCTATTGGGGTTAGTAAGCACATTCTGGGTGTAGAGCTCCGCCCTATGGTAGCTACTTTCCCTTCTGGGGTTAGCAAGCACATGCTGGGTGTGGAGTAGTTTCATTCTTCAGTATTTTCCATTAAAGCATTGTTAGTAATTTCACTCCGTCATATGGTGGCCCTTTACTCCGCTTTGGATTGGGAAGCACATACTTGATGTAGAGTTCCTTTGTTTTGTAATTTACACCGTCTTATGGTCGCCCCTTACTCCGCCTTGGATTGGGTAGCACATACTAGACGTCGAGTTCCATTTCTAGCATTTAGAGTTGTTTCAATACGTTTGGGTTTATCTTCTAACCTTAACGATATTTACTTGTAATGTTGAAATCCAATAACTAAAAATTTAAAAAAAAAATTGGCTCGGGATATTGCAGTGGTATCAGAGCCACGTACCCTGCCATCCTGTGAGCAAAACATCTATGAGTGACAGAGAAAAGAGATATATTGCAAGAGAAGATAAGAAAATTGCAAAACAGTTCCAGTGGTATCAGGTTCCCGAAGGTCAGACAACTTCAGAGGTCTTGAGGGCTCATTGGGAGTCTTCTCAAAAAATAGATATGGCAGAAGGTGAGAGATCAGTCGGGGGTAACGAGAGTTTTACCAACCCTAGAAATGATAGTGGGAAGGGTAGAGAGAGATCACTAAGTCCCGAAAAGAGATTTGAAAAGAAGATGGATGCCTTGATGGATATGGTATCCCTCATGTTGGGGAAAGTGGGTCAGAACCCAACTCTCCAGAACAATTCCGAATATAGAGGAGAGCCTAGTGCCTCTAATCAATTTGATGGAAGTGTTGCTCAACCTGTTTCAAACAACACTTACATTTCGTCAAGGCCCTTCAAACCCACCTTCGTAGCACCAGTAAACACCCAACCTGATACTGAAGAGAATTCTTCATTTGTGGAACAATTGAGACGTGGCCATGCGGAGTATGATTCTCTCCCTGATGACATCAAAATGGATATGTCCTATAATGAATTTATAGATCATAAGAGAAAGAGTAAGGGACAAGGGAGAAATTATGACCAAAGAAGAACTCCAGCACAAGGAGACTTGCATCAAGCTATCAACAAGGTTTTGCTTTCCCACTTTGACGGAAGTGATAGTAATTCTGCTCGAGCTTGGATTCAGAAACTAGACAACTATTTGGCTCTTAGGCCAATGGCTGAAGAAGGCGCGATTAAATTCGCTACGCTACACCTAGATGGGGTGGCGCATGAGTGGTGGTACCATGGCCTAGTCACCTTGGGTCATAGATCAATCACTAGATACGATGAATTCACCAATAGACTCATTGAGAGGTTCGAGAAGGACCTAGAAGTGCATTTTAGGGAGTTGGCGCAGTTGAAACAGTATGGCACTGTTGATGCCTACATAGCTGAGTTTCAAAGACTTTCAGTTATGGTCACTGGAATCACTGAGAGAAGATTAGTGATCTTATTCAGCGAAGGTTTGATGGAGCCACTCAAGGGATGGATCAAAGCTTTTGATCCACCATCCTTACAAGAAGCCATGAAAAAAGCTAGAAACATGGAGTGGGCTGCTCCCAAAGCAAAGTTCCATTCCAAACCATCATTCCACAAGAAGGATAGAGGGAAAAGGTTTCATCAAAAACCTTACCAGAAGGAGTTTAAACAGCAGAAACCTCTTGGCACAAGATTGGATCCAGAGACTATCAATGAACTCCGAAGAAAGGGGTTATGTTTCCGATGTAGAGACAAATGGTCTCCAAAACATGTTTGCCCAAAGGGAGTCAAATTTCACCAGATTGAGTATTATTCAGCTCGTGAAAGTAACTCTGATTTTTCAGACCAGCAGTCTGATCCCGAAGATAGTGAAGAGGAAAGAGCTCCGGAAGAGTCCGAAAGTGAAAAAGAAAGTGGTGGTACGTTGGCTCAACTTTCGAGCTTCCAAAAGAATGAGTCTTTCAAAATTCGGGGGACGATCAAAGGGCAGCGTATAGTTGCTTTAATTGATACTGGAGCAACCCATAACTTCATTGACGAAGCTGTGGTAGCAAAGAAGGGGTTGCAAACAGAAGATTTTAAAGGGTTCAAAGTCATGGTTGCTGATGGGTTCCACATCTCTTGTACCAAAAGGGTTCCCAACATGTCAATGCAATTGGGAAATTACGAAGTCAAAGATGACTTTTATGTGGTTAATATTGGTGATACGGATGCTGTCCTTGGCATTCAGTGGCTGCGATCTCTTGGAGAGATCTCTTTAAATCTGAAAACCATGGAACTCAAGTTTCAATCCTATGGAAAAAAGGTGGTGTTGAGAGGAATGTCAAATGGTGGCCCTCGGATTGTGTCATTCAAAAGGATGGCAAGGTTGATACATCATGACCAAGTGGACTGGGCTGCGGAATGCATGGTTCTTCCAGCTAGTCCTGCTAAAACAAAAATAGAGTATCCTCCTGATATTCAGTCTTTACTGTAATGCCCCCTTCTCAAATCTGATCTCACAGTATCCGTTGGCCTAGTTTTGGAAATCCGTAGGCTATTCGGAAGGTGCAAATTAGGGTTTCCTATTTTTTAGGATGTCCTTGCTCGGAGTTTTGATGGCGAATTCTTTTTGGGTTTTTCAAGAGCTTTGCGGAGGTATGTTTGTTTCGGCTTTCTGAGCATTTTCAGGAATTTACTATTTTTAGTAAATTCTATTTTTGGCAGCTAGCAGGGTTGTCTCAAGGAGTTAACTTTCCCTTTCAGTTGACTCATTCAGTTTTGGGCTTCAGAATGCGGTCTCGGTGAAATAAGTTAATTTCACTTAAAAAATAACATTATATTTTAACGTTGACCTTGGCCTAGTCGAAATAACTTAATGTTATTTTAAAAGGGGGACTTGAAGGGGGGCGCCATCATTGCATGGAAAGGAGCGCCACTTTTGGAGATAAGGCTTCAAGGGAGGCCAACTGAAGCCTATAAAATAAAGCATTGGATTCTCATTTTAGGATCTTGGTCTAATACATTGTTATGCTGCCGCTTTGGCTCTGGAACTGCTTCCGGGAATGAAGGCCTCCTAGCTAGGGCATTGCTTCATGCTTGCAAGACAGCATCTAGTGGTGATTCAGTCATTGATATTTGTGTTTACTTATGTAATGATTTCAGTTATTTCATTGTTAGTTTATTCGGTATTATTAGTGTTTCAGTTATTGTATTCTGTATAAGACAGATCTAGGTTTTTATTCATAAATCAGAAAATACAAAAAAAAAAGGTTATGGGTAGCATTTCATTATCTTGGCTAGGCTTAGGCGCCCCTTTGCTCTAATTTATAGAATTTTTCAAGCTTGCAATTTATTTCTAGAGCAAATTGCCCAATTCAGCTGGGACGCCCTTTGGGGTTTGCATTGGAAATTGTGTAACAAGTTTTGGATGCAGATTGGGTCTGAATTTTGATGCTAACTTGGGCGCCATCTTAAGGAAGAGACTTTGCAACAGAAATCAAGAAGATTGAACAAGTTTTGTGTGAGTTATGAACATCTGAAGAATTTAATAGCTGGCTGGTTTTTCTTCTTTCTAAGAGCAAATTCTTCTTATTTTGTAAGCTGACAGTAGTACTGGCAGCCATTCTTTACTTGCTCAAGTCTGATTTCAAAAGTTCAGTTTCTATTAAGTTATTGTATTAGTTTTAGCTCCGCCCTATGGTAGCTACTTTCCCTATAGGGGTTAGCAAGCACATTCTGGGTGTAGAGCTCCGCCCTATGGTAGCTACTTTCCCTTCTGGGGTTAACAAGCACATGCTGGGTGTGGAGTAGTTTCATTCTTCAGTATTTCCAATTAAAACATTGTTATTAATTTCACTCCGTCATATGGTAGCCCCTTACTCCGCCTTGGATTGGGTTGCACATACTTGACGTAGAGTTACTTTGTTTGTAATTTACTCCGTCTTATGGTCGCCCCTACTCCGCCTTGGATTGGGTAGCACATACTAGACGTTGAGTTCCATTTCTAGCATCTAAAATAGCAGAGCTGTTTCAGTACATTTGGGTTTATTTTCCAACCTTAACGGTATTTACTTTTATCTAAAAAATTGAAAAAAAATTGGCTCGGGATATTTCAGTGGTATCAGAGCCACGTATCCTGCCATCCTGTGAGCAAACCATCTATGAGTGACAGACAAAAGAGATATATTGCAAGAGAAGATAAGAAAATTGCAAAACAGTTTCAGTGGTATCAGGTTCCCGAAGGTCAGACAACTTCATAGGTCTTGAGGGCTCATTGGGAGTCTTCTCAAGAAATAGATATGGCAGAAGGTGAGAGATCAGTCGGGGGTAACGAGAGGTTTACCAACCCTAGAAATGATAGTGGGAAGGGTAGAGAAAGATCACTAAGTCCCGAAAAGAGATTTGAAAAGAAGATGGATGCCTTGATGGATATGGTATCCCTCATGTTGGAGAAAGTGGGTCAGAACCCAACTCTCCAGAACAATTCCGGATATAGAGGAGAGCCTAGTGCCTCTAATCAATTTGATGGAAGTGTTGCTCAACCTGTTTCAAACAACACTTACATTTCGTCAAGGCCCTTCAAACCCACCTTCGTAGCACCAGTAAACGCCCAACCTGATCCTGAAGAGAATTCTTCATTTGTGGAACAATTGAGACGTGGCCATGCGGAGTATGATTCTCTCCCTGATGACATCAAAATGGATATGTCCTATAATGAATTTATAGATCATAAGCGAAAGAGTAAGGGACAAGGGAGAAATTATGACCAAAGAAGAACTCCAACACAAGGAGACTTGCATCAAGCTATCAACAAGGTTTTGCTTTCCCACTTTGACGGAAGTGATAGTAATTCTGCTCGAGCTTGGATTCAGAAACTAGACAACTATTTGGCTCTTAGGCCAATGGCTGAAGAAGACGCGATTAAATTTGCTACGCTACACCTAGATGAGGTGGCGCATGAGTGGTGGTACCATGGCCTAGTCACCTTGGGTCATGGATCAATCACTAGCTACGATGAATTCACCAATAGACTCATTGAGAGGTTCGAGAAGGACCCAGAAGTGCATTTTAGGGAGTTGGCGCAGTTGAAGCAGTATGGCATTGTTGATGCCTACATCGCTGAGTTTCAAAGACTTTCAGTTATGGTCACTGGAATCACTGAGAGAAGATTAGCGATCTTATTCAGCGAAGGTTTGATGGAGCCACTCAAGGGATGGATCAAAGCTTTTGATCCACCGTCCTTACAAGAAGCAATGAAAAAAGCTAGAAACATGGAGTGGGCTGCTCCCAAAACAAAGTTCCATTCTAAACCATCATTCCACAAGAAGGATAGAGCGAAAAGGTTTCATCAAAAGCCTTATCAAAAGGAGTCTAAACAGCAGAAACCTCTTGGCACAAAATTGGATCCGGAAACTATCAATGAACTCCAAAGAAAGGGGCTATGTTTTCGATGTAGAGATAAATGGTCTCCAGATCATGTTTGCCCAAAGGGAGTCAAATTTCACCAGATTGAGTATTATTCAGCTGGTGAGAGTAACTCTGATTTTTTGGACCAGCAATCTGATCCCAAAGATAGTGAAGTGGAAAGAGCTCCTGAAGAGTCTGAAAGCGAAAAAGAAAGTGGTGGTACGTTGGCTCAACTTTCGAGCTTCCACAAGAATGAGTCTTTCAAAATTCGTGGGACGATCAAAGGGCAGCGTATAGTTGCTTTAATTGATACTGGAGCAACCCATAACTTCATTGACGAAGCTGTGGTAGCAAAGGGGTTGCAATCAGAAGATTTTGAACGGTTCAAAGTCATGGTTGCTGATGGGTTCCACATCTCTTGTACCAAAAGGGTTCCCAACTTGTCAATGCAATTGGGCAATTACGAAGTCAAGGATGACTTCTATGTGGTTAATATTGGAGATACGGATGTTGTCCTTGGCACTCAGTGGCTGCGATCTCTTCAAATCTGCAAACCATGGAACTCAAGTTCCAATCCGACGGAAAGAAGGTGGTGTTGAGAGGAATGTCAAATGGTGGCCCTCGGATTGTGTCATTCAAAAGGATGGCAAGGTTGATACGTCATGACCAAGTGGACTGGGCTGCAGAATGCATGGTTCTTTCGGCTAGTCCTGCTGAAACGAAAATAGAGTATCCTCCTAATATTCAATCTTTACTCACCAAGAAGAGTAAAGTGTTTGCTGATTTACCTCCTGGACCACCTCCTGATAGAGGTTCGGAACACATCATTGAGCTCAAGGGGCAAAACCGGTGATCATAACTCCTTATCGGTATCCGAAGAGGCAAAAGGACGAGATCGAGAAGAATATTCAAGAACTCTTGAAGATAGGCTTCATACGCCCAAGCAAGAGACCCTTTGCTTCTGCAGTGGTTCTTGTGAAGAAGGATGGTACCATGCGCATGTGTGTGCATTATCGTGCTTTGAATCAAAACACCATCAAAAACAGATATCCCATACCCAGGATAGATGAGCTCATTGATGAGCTACATGGTGCCAAGTTCTTCTCAAAAATTGATTTGAGATCGGGTTACCATCAGATTCGAATGAAGGGATTGGATGTGGAAAAGACAGCTTTCAGATGTCACTATGGCCATTTCGAATTCTTAGTCATGCCATTTGGGTTGACTAACGCTCCGGCTATCTTTCAGTCTTGCATGAATCGTATTTTTCAGAGTCATTTAAGGAGGTTTGTGTTAGTATTTTTTGATAACATTCTGATTTACAGCAAGACTTGGGGAGATCATCTTAAGCACTTGGAGGAAGTGCTTAGTATCATGGAATCTGAGAGCTTGTTTGCAAAAGCTTCCAAATGTGAATTTGGGATGACGGAGTTACTATACCTTGGCCACATAGTCAGTGTTGAGGGAGTGAAGGTGGACCCAGAGAAGATCAAAGCAGTAGTTGATTGGCCACCTCCTGAGAGCTTAACTCAGTTGAAAGGTTTTTTGGGTCTATGTGGGTTTTATCGGAGATTCGTAAAGGGGTATTCACAGAATGCTGCTCCCCTTACTGATCTCACCAAAAATGGAGCCTTTGTTTGGTCAGAAAAGGCTCAAATTGTTTTTGACAAGTTCAAGAAGATCATGAGCTCGTGTCCGGTTTTGGCAATACCGGATTTCTCCAAGCCATTCGAGCTGCAATGTGATGCATCAGGTGAAGGAGTGGGGGCTGTCTTGATGCAAGATAAACACCCTATCGTGTTTGAAAGCAGAAAATTACGAGGTGTTGAAAGGACATATTCAATCTATGACAAAGAAATGCTTGCTATTATGCATGCATTAGCCAAGTTCAGGCAGTACTTGGTGGGGAACAAGTTCGTGGTTAAGACTGACCACAATAGCCTCAAGCATTTCATGCACCAGAAAGATCTAAATGAGAGGCAACAGAAATGGGTGAGTAAGCTTCAAGCTTACGACTTTGACATTGAATATGTAAAAGGAGAAAATAATATCGTGGTCGATGCTCTCTCCAGGAGACCTCATCTTAGCTCATTGTGTGAACTTACTGCCGATTGGAGAGACATGTTGCTTGCTGATTATGCTAAAAATCAGTTCGCAACCAGCATTCTTGAGGGTACTTTTCATGATGAAAGGTACAAGATGGTTGAGGGATTGATATATTATAAGGGAAGAATCTTTCTGGTGGCTGATTCTAAGCTGAAGAAGAAGATTCTCTTGACTTTTCATGATATTCCAGTTGCTGGTCACCAAGGTTTTTTCAAGACATATCGGCAGATCCGAGAAAGGTTTTCTTGGAAGGGATTGAAAGGAGAGGTACAACGCTACATTCAGGGGTGTCCTGTTTGTCAAGCGAATAAAAATGAGCATACATTACCAGCCGGTTTACTGCAACCACTCCCTATTCCCAATCAAAAATGGGAAAGTATCTCGATGGACTTCATCACAGGGTTGCCCAAAGCCCAAGGGAAGGATTGCATCTATGTAGTGGTGGATCGGCTAACCAAATTTGCTCACTTCTTCGCCATTACCAGCACTTTTTCTGCAGCCCAAGTTGCAGATCTGTTTTTTCGAGAAATGTTCAAGCTGCATGGATTGCCAAAGAACATCGTGAGTGATAGGGACAGCAAGTTCCTAAGTAAGTTTTGGCAAAAAGTCTTCAGAATGAGTGGCACTGTGCTCACCCCAAGCACTAGCTACCATCCCCAAACAGATGGGCAAACTGAAGTGGTGAACAAGTGGTTGGAAGGCTACTTGAGAAATTATGTGTCAGAACAGCAGAGAACTTGGGTCAAGTGGCTGCATATTGGTGAGTACTGCTACAACTCTACTTTTCATATGTCAATTAAGATGTCTCATTTCTTGGCACTTTATGGGTATGAGGCACCTAGTTTTGCAGATTTAGTGTTTGGTGACAGCAAAGCACCCCTAGCCAAAGATTTGTTGTAGCATAGTCAGGACATAATGAAATTCTTGAAAGATAATTTGCAGATTGCACAAAATCAACAAAAGTTGTATGCGAATCAGAGGCATGTTGAGCGTTCTTTCGAGGTTAGAGATATGGTCTATCTTAGATTACAACCATATAGGCAGTCTACTCTCAAGAAGAGTGGAGCTGAGAAGCTCAAACCTCGCTTTTATGGGCCCTTTAGGGTCATCAGAAAAGTTGGAGCAGTAGCTTATGAATTAGAGCTACCTTCTGATAGCAGAGTGCATAACGTTTTCCACGTGTCTCGTCTCAAGAAGGCACTTGGACATAATGTGATTGCTTCATCCTAGTTACCACCTTTGGATGAAGAGGGACAGTTGGCTCTAATTCTAGAGATGCTTGATGTTCGATAACGTTCTTTGAGGAAAAGAACCATCAGAGAGTACCTGGTAAAGTGGAAGGACCTACCTATGGAGGATGCAACTTGGGAAAATGATGAGATCTTGCATCATCCTAGTTTGCGATTGCTTGAGGACAAGCAATTTTGGGAAGGGCGGACTATAATGTCCCCTTCTCAAATCTGATCTCATAGTATCCGTTGGCCTAGTTTTGGAAATCCGTAGGCTATTCAGAAGGTGCAAATTAGGGTTTCCTGTTTTTTAGGATGTCCTTGCTCGGAGTTTTGACGGCGAATTCTTTCTAGGTTTTTCAAGAGCTTCGCGGAGGTATGTTTGTTTCGGCTTTTTGAGCATTTCCAGGAATTTACTATTTTTAGTAAATTCTATTTTTGGCAGCTAGCAGGGTTGTCTCAAGGAGTTAACTTTCCCTTTCAGTTGACTCATTCAGTTTTGGGCTTCAGAATGCGGTCTCGGTGAAATAAGTTAATTTCACTTAAAAAATAACATTATATTTTAACGTTGACCTTGGCCTAGTCAAAATAACTTAATGTTATTTTAAAAGGGGGACTTGAAGGGGGGCGCCATCATTGCATGGAAAGGAGCGCCACTTTTGGAGATAAGGCTTCAAGGGAGGCCAACTGAAGCCTATAAAATAAAGCATTGGATTCTCATTTTAGGATCTTGGTCTAATACATTGTTATGCTGCCGCTTTGGCTCTGGAACTGCTTCCGGGAATGAAGGCCTCCTAGCTAGGGCATTGCTTCATGCTTGCAAGACAGCATCTAGTGGTGATTCAGTCATTGATATTTGTGTTTACTTATGTAATGATTTCAGTTATTTCATTGTTAGTTTATTCGGTATTATTAGTGTTTCAGTTATTGTATTCTATATAAGACAGATCTAGGTTTTTATTCATAAATCAGAAAATACAAAAAAAAAGGTTCTGGGTAGCATTTCATTATCTTGGCTAGGCTTAGGCGCCCCTTTGCTCTAATTTATAGAATTTTTCAAGCTTGCAATTTATTTCTAGAGCAAATTGCCCAATTCAGCTGGGACGCCCTTTGGGGTTTGCATTGGAAATTGTGTAACAAGTTTTGGATGCAGATTGGGTCTGAATTTTGATGCTAACTTGGGCGCCATCTTAAGGAAGAGACTTTGCAACAGAAATCAGGAAGATTGAACAAGTTTTGTGTGAGTTATGAACATCTGAAGAATTTAATAGCTGGCTGGTTTTTCTTCTTTCTAAGAGCAAATTCTTCTTATTTTGTAAGCTGACAGTAGTACTGGCAGCCATTCTTTACTTGCTCAAGTCTGATTTCAAAAGTTCAGTTTCTATTAAGTTATTGTATTAGTTTTAGCTCCGCCCTATGGTAGCTACTTTCCCTATAGGGGTTAGCAAGCACATTCTGGGTGTAGAGCTCCGCCCTATGGTAGCTACTTTCCCTTCGGGGTTAGCAAGCACATGCTGGGTGTGGAGTAGTTTCATTCTTCAATATTTCCAATTAAAGCATTGTTATTAATTTCACTCCGTCATATGGTAGCCCCTTACTCCGCCTTGGATTGGGTAGCACATACTTGACGTAGAGTTACTTTGTTTGTAATTTACTCCGCCTTAAGGTCGCCCCTACTCTGCCTTGTGGTCGCCCCTACTCCGCTTTGGATTGGGTAGCACATACTGGACGTTGAGTTCCATTTCTAGCATCTAAAGTAGCAGAGTTGTTTCAGTACAGTTGGGTTTATTTTCCAACCTTAACGGTATTTACTTGAATGTTGAAATCCAATATCTAAAAAATTGAAAAAAAATTGGCTCGGGATATTTCATTTACTCACTAAGAAGAGTAAAGTGTTTGCTGATTTACCTCCTGGACCACCTCCTGATAGAGGTTCAGAACACATCATTGAGCTCAAGGAAGGAGCAAAACCGGTGATCATAACTCCATATCGGTATCCGAAGAGGCAAAAGGACGAGATCAAGAAGAATATTCAAGAACTCTTGAAGATGGGTTTCATACGCCCAAGCAAGAGCCCCTTTGCTTCTGCAGTGGTTCTTGTGAAGAAGAAGGATGGTACCATGCGCATGTGTGTGGATTATCGTGCTTTGAATCAAAGCACCATCAAAAACAGATATCCCATACCCAAGATAGATGAGCTCATTGATGAGCTACATGGTGCCAAGTTCTTCTCAAAGATTGATTTGAGATCGGGATACCATCAGATTCGAATGAGGGGATCGGATGTGGAGAAGACAGCTTTCAGATGTCACTATGGCCATTTCGAATTCTTAGTCATGCCATTTGGGTTGACTAATGCTCTGGCTACCTTTCAGTCTTGCATGAATCGTATTTTTCAGAGTCATTTAAGGAGGTTTGTGTTAATATTTTTAGATAACATTCTGATTTACAGCAAGACTTGGGGAGATCATCTTAAGCACTTGGAGGAAATGCTTAGTATCATGGAATCTGAGAGCTTGTTTGCAAAAGCTTTCAAATGTGAATTTGGGATGATGGAGTTACTATACGTTGGCCACATAGTCAGTGCTGAGGGAGTAAAGGTGGACTCAGAGAAGATCAAAGCAGTAGTTGATTGGCCACCTCCTGAGAGCTTAACTCAGTTGAAAGGTTTTTTGGGTCTATGTGGGTTTTATCGGAGATTCATAAAGGGGTATTCACAGAATCCTGCTCTCCTTACTGATCTCACCAAAAAGGGAGCCTTTGTTTGGTCAGAAAAGGCTCAAATTGTTTTTGACAAGTTCAAGAAGATCATGAGCTCGTGTCCGGTTTTGGCAATACCGGATTTCTCCAAGCCATTCGAGCTGCAATGTGATGCATCAGGTGAAGGAGTGGGGGCTGTCCTGATGCAAGATAAACACCCTATCGTGTTTGAAAGCAGAAAATTACGAGGTGTTGAAAGGACATATTCAATCTATGACAAAGAAATGCTTGCTATTATGCATGCATTAGCCAAGTTCAGGCAGTACTTGGTGGGGAACAAGTTCGTGGTTAAGACTGACCACAATAGCCTCAAGCATTTCATGCACCAGAAAGATCTAAATGAGAGGCAACAGAAATGGGTGAGTAAGCTTCAAGCTTACGACTTTGACATTGAATATGTAAAAGGAGAAAATAATATCGTGGTCGATGCTCTCTCCAGGAGACCTCATCTTAGCTCATTGTGTGAACTTACTGCCGATTGGAGAGACATGTTGCTTGCTGATTATGCTAAAAATCAGTTCGCAACCAGCATTCTTGAGGGTACTTTTCATGATGAAAGGTACAAGATGGTTGAGGTATTGATACATTATAAGGAAAGAATCTTTCTGGTGGCTGATTCTAAGTTGAAGAAGAAGATTCTTTTGACTTTTCATGATATTCCAGTTGCTGGTCACCAAAGTTTTTTCAAAACATATAGGCAGATCCGAGAAAGGTTTTCTTGGAAGGGATTGAAAGGGGAGGTACAACGCTACATTCAGGAGTGTCTTGTTTGTCAAGCGAATAAAAATGAGCATACATTACCGGCCGGTTTACTGCAACCACTCCCTATTCCCAATCAAAAATGGGAAAGTATCTCGATGGACTTCATCACAGGGTTGCCCAAGGCCCAAGGGAAGGATTGCATCTATGTAGTGGTGGATCAGCTAACCAAATTTGCTCACTTCTTCGCCATTACCAGCACTTTTTCTGCAGCCCAAATTGCAGATCTGTTTTTTCGAGAAGTGTTTAAGCTGCATGGATTGCCAAAGAACATCGTGAGTGATAGGGACAGCAAGTTCTTAAGTAAGTTTTGGCAAGAAGTCTTCAGAATGAGTGGCACTGTGCTCACCCCAAGCACTAGCTACCATCCCCAAACAGATGGGCAAACTGAAGTGGTGAACAAGTGGTTGGATCGCTACTTGAGAAATTATGTGTCAGAACAGCAGAGAACTTGGGTCAAGTGGCTGCATATAGGTGAGTACTGCTACAACTCTACTTTTTATATGTCAATTAAGATGTCTCTTTTCTTGGCACTTTATGGGTATGAGGCACCTAGTTTTGCAGATTTGGTGTTTGGTGACAGCAAAGCACCCCTAGCCAAAGATTTGTTGCAGCATAGTCAGGACATAATGAAATCCTTGAAGGATAATTTGCAGATTGCACAAAATCAGCAAAAGTTGTATGCAGATCAGAGGGGGGTTGAGCGTTCTTTCGAGGTTGGGGATATGGTCTATCTTCGGTTACAACCATATAAACAGTCTAATCTCAAGAAGAGTGGAGCTGAGAAGCTCAAACCTCGCTTTTATGGGCCCTTTAGGGTCATCAGAAAAGTTGGAGCAGTAGCTTATGAATTAGAGCTACCTTCTGAAAGCAGAGTGCATAACGTCTTCCACGTGTCTCGCCTCAAGAAGGCACTTGGACATAATGTGATTGCTTCATCACAATTACCACCTTTGGATGAAGAGGGACAGTTGGCTCTAATTCCAGAGGAAATACTTGATGTTCGAGAACGTTCTTTAAGGAAAAGAACCATCAGAGAATACCTGGTAAAGTGGAAGGACTTACCTATGGAGGATGCAACTTGGGAAAGTGATGAGATCTTGCATCATCCTAGTTTGCGATTGCTTGAGGACAAGCAATTTTGGGAAGGGCAGGCTGTAATGTCCCCTTCTCAAATCTGATATCACAGTAACCGTTGGCCTAGTTCTGGAAATTCGTAGGCTATTTGGAAGGTGCAAATTAGGGTTTCCTATTTTTTATGATGTCCTTATTCGGAGTTTTGATGGCGGATTCTTTCTGAGTTTTTCGAGAGCTTCGCAGGGGTATGTTTATTTCGGCTTTCTGAGCATTTCCAGGAATTTACTATTTTTAGTAAATTCTATTTTTGGCAGCTAGTAGGTTTGTCTCAAAGAGTTAACTTTCCCTTCAGTTGACTCATTCAATTTTGGGCTTCAGAATGCGGTCTTGGAGAAATAAGTTAATTTCACTTAAAAATAACATTATATTTTAACGTTATGACCTTGGCCTAGTCGAAATAACATAATGTTATTTTAAAAGGTAGACTTGAATGGGGGCGCCATCATTGCATGGAAAGGGGCGCCACTTTTGGAGATAAGGCTTCAAGGGAGGCCAACTGAAGCCTATAAAAGAAAGCATTGGGTTCTCATTTGAGCATCTTGGTCTACTACATGGTTATGCTGCCGCTTTGGCTCTGGAATTGCTTAGGGGAATGAAGGCCTCCCAGCTAGGGCATCGCTTCATGCTTGCAAGACAACATCTAGTGGTGATTCAGTCATTGATATTTATATTTATTTGTGTATTGATCTCAGTTATTTCATTGTTCGTTTATTTGGTATTATTAGTGTTTCAGTTATTGTATTTTGTATAAGGCAGATCTAGGTTTTTATTCATAAATCAAAAAATACAAAAAAAAAGGCTCTGGGTATTAGTTCATATTCTTGGCTAGGCTTAGGCGCCCCTATTCTCTAATTTATAGAATTTTTAAAGCTTGCAATTAATTTCTAGAGCAAATTTCCCTATTCAGCTGGGACGCCCCTTTTTGGGCTGCATTGGAATCCGTGTAACAATTCTTGGATGCAGATTAGGTCTGATTTTTTATGCTAACTTGGGCGCCATCTTAAGGAAGGGACTTTGCAACCGAAATCAGGAAGATTGAACAAGTTTTGCGTAAGTTATGAACATCTGATAATTTAATAGGTTGCTGGTTTTTTTTTCTTCCTAAGAGCAAAATTGTATTCAAAACTGAAATTATTATATTGCTCTTGAATCTTTCATTGTTGGGCATGACTATCCATGATATGGATAATATTCTATGATGTAATGCTAATCCTTCTACTCCTGACAACATTGATATACAGATCCTTCTTATTTTGTAAAGCTGTCAGTAGTACTGGCAGCGATTCTTTACTTGTTCAAATCTGATTACAAAAGTTCAGTTCCTAATAAAGTTATTGTATTAGTTTATAGCTCCGCCCTATGGTAGCTACTTTCCCTATTGGGGTTAGTAAGCACATTCTGGGTGTAGAGCTCCGCCCTATGGTAGCTACTTTCCCTTCTGGGGTTAGCAAGCACATGTTGGGTGTGGAGTAGTTTCATTCTTCAGTATTTCCCATTAAAGCATTGTTAGTAATTTCACTCCGTCATATGGTTGCCCCTTACTCCGCTTTGGATTGGGAAGCACATACTTGACGTAGAGTTCCTTTGTTTTGTAATTTACTCCGTCTTATGGTCGCCCCTTACTCTGTCTTGGATTGGGTAGCACATACTGGACGTCGAGTTCCATTTCTAGCATTTAGAGTTGTTTCAGTACGTTTGGGTTTATCTTCTAACCTTAACGATATTTACTTGTAATGTTGAAATCCAATAACTAAAAATTTAAAAAAAAAAATTGGCTCGGGATGTTTCAATGCAATCGATGCATAATAGGGAGAGTTGCAGTCAAAATAGGATGTTTAGACTATTGGACAAAGTTTGAATAAAAATTTGATGGGTTGCAACTCAAAGTGTATGTTCAGAGGGGATAAAATGTCATGTCAGAATGAAAAATAGAGGATTCAAGTGACCAATGGATGAAAATGAAGAAATGATTACGGTGGTCGAGCTATCCTCAGGCACTTGAAGTGATTGAACACTGTCTACATAATCTTAAAAGACCTTAGGCCAATGTAGTTCTCCCAAATGGAAAGGAGTTATGTGACGATAGATGATAGGATAGATCAGATGATGACAATGTCCCAAGGATGCCCCAGGGTGATAGATTAGGACTGATGAGGATGATGGATGTTAACAGAAATGTTAGATTAATGATTATTGTGATTGTTAGATATGATTAGAGGAAGGATAGATGATTGGCGTAGATAGATGAGTGACTTAGATTGAGTTGATTGGGTAGATGATTGGGATATTTGGTGTGGGTGTTGATGTGATTTAGATGTTTTAATAGATGTAAGTGATGATTTGTGCTGCCATGGTCTTGAGCCATATGTTATTGCAATCCTTTTTAATGTAACATTCGGCAATATGCACCATGATACATGTATGTAGCCATGATGAGGTTTTGCCAAAGTGCATATTAGACTGATGCAAAAGATACAAAGATCAAAACAAAGTATACAAGTACCACGTAGCGTAATGCACCATTGGTATAAGGAACCAAGAAGACATGTTTGCCGTATGCTATTGCAAAGACGATAAAGACAACATAATAAGATAAATGACACACAAAGATATTCACAAAATTCATAATCAAAGACATAGATGTAGACAAGCACATAAGCATAGATGATTAGACAAGAATATATACATGATACAAGACATCTAAATGAGTCAAACATCATCAAAAATCACACAAAGTAAAATACATAAGTATCTACATGCAAATTATGTGATCAGTGTCTTGGCAATTGCCCTGACAAAAGCCTATGGGATGAGTGACTAGGTTATGATTCGATGTGATTGTGTGTGCCCCCAACCAATGATATGAGCCATGAAAATTAAATTTGATGGACGATTGCAATGATTTGTTGGATAAGGACCGATAATCTTGTTTTGATCAAAGTTTTGACTTGACATGTGAGGGTTAATGAGATTTGGACAAGGTGTTCTTGAGCAAATTTAACTTTGATATGAGAGCTAGTTGATGTTGAGATAGGCTAGAGTTAATGTAACCCTAAGTTTGACTTGTTGACTTGGACAGTGAGCTTAAAGCTCATAATTTGGACCTCATTGATTTTGACAAGTGCTATGTTCAAATTAGCAAAGATGTGGTTTGACTAAGTTTGACTAGGTCGTGGTGGATCCTAATCAAGGTTGATTTGGACAAGATTAGATCAAATAAGAGATTAGAGGGATTTGCTCAAGTTTGGATAGGTTGACAATGATGGGGTTGATAATGTGATCAGATAGTGAGATTGACTTATGCAAAAGAGGTGACTAGATTTGACCACTAAGCAAGCTTATAGGATTGGGATGAGTGATAGTAAATGAGTTGGACTAAGTCTTATGAGGTTGAAATGGGATAATAATGACATAGTGACAGTTATGATGTAAATTTGGACTAGGATTTGTATTTTAGATAAAGATATGTATTTTTCTTAGGACATAGAACAAGAAGACTGGGATATTTGGATTTTCTTGATTTTATGATTTTTTGGCTTTTTAAGAATTTTCTGATTTTTAGGATTTTTTCGATTATGTATGTACAAAAGGGGTTTACTAGCAAAGGGAAAACTCAGGCTTAGCAACCAGGATGAAGAACAATGGTGGATAGAATAGTGAAAGGATTTCGGTGATGCTCAAAGGGGATGAGGGACGATGAGGAATGAACTATGGATCTCCAAGGACTATGTCGTGTGGGAACCACATGTCTAGTTGCCCGAATGTTGTTTGGAGGACATGCCAAGATGCTTCCAAAACATGTCTCAAGAAATCTTATGCTCCCTTATAAAGGTCAAGATAGGAAGAAAGGATGGACACAATAGGATGAGAAACATGATGGGTAAGGATGCTTAGGATTGGTAGGGATGGTCGGCGGATGGATAAGTTAGATACAGATGGTGTTGACGCAGTGGATTGCACCCTTGACAGGAGGCCGAGCTCCTGCCTTCCATACGCAACAATGGAGACTCCCCTCTTGCCTGTGGGCCTGGCAAAATTGGGGGGAGAGTCTCTAGATAAGGGCTAGCTCCCTTTGATGTATCTTTTAGGTCCTGTATTCCCTATTGCTAACAAATAAATGAAAAAGGGTGGGGGATGAAAAGGGAGAAGGATGCTGAAAACAGAACCTAAACCTAAACTAAAAGGTGATACACTAGAAAAATTGATACACTTAGCGTGAACATACACTTTTCACCAAGAAGAAGCTTCCATACACTTCATCTGATGTGGGAAACTCTTCTGTATCAGTGAGTCAGGGTTCCGTGGATATACAGGGAGGAAGAACTACAAGAGGTGTTCTGAGACACTCTATGGCAGTCTGTTCACATGCGCCTATATTCCTGCTGTAGACACTTCTGGCAGACCTGCAGAAGAAGAAACTTCACAATGCATTAGACATGCTGGAATCGTTCTGTGAAAAGCATAAAAGAAAATGACTTAACACAAAAGGAAAACATAGACATGCGTGAGTGCAAGTTCAAATGGAGGTAAAATTGCTAAGTCTTGATTCAAGGTAAAATCCGACAGAGTTCTGCCTTACAAGACCGAGAGATTTTTGGGCAGAGCTTTTTCTTACGGGCTAAGAGATCCCTTCTCTCAAAATGAGAAGTTTTACAATATATAGAAAGAGAAGAAGTAAAGGCACCCCTTTGGAAAAGACTTTGGTGCTATTTGACAAGTTGGCCCATGTGCGTTGAGAGCATCGGGAAGAGGAAGCCGCTTGATAGATAATGTTGTGTCGGCTTCTACTTTGACTTTGGCGTTCAAACATTAATGTGAAAGCATGGGCTGCGCCTCTTTTTTGCAAACAAGACTGCTCTTTTAAGATATTCATGTGGTTTGTCTGCTCATAAATGCAAAGTGGAGAAAACAGGCCGCACCGCTTACTGTTTGCACCGTTTGATGACCACTTGACAAGTACTGTTCCAACTACAGGAATAAATCCTTAAGTCGACACCTCTCTTTGCCACCTGGACCGTTTTGTCTGTTTCTGCACTTTGTCTCTTCCTGGCTTTGTCTCTTTCTGGCTCCTTCGACCCTCGGGGCTATCTTCTTGGCGGGTCGCTGAGTTCCTTGGGCTCTTCTTTAAGCTTTTCAAGATCAACGGCTATTTCACGAGCCTTAAATTTGACGTCTGCGCACCCGTCACCGCATTTGAACTTCCAACGTCTAGTTTGCCATGCTTGATTTTGACGTCTTCGGGCCTGTCACCCCTTGGAATTCCTTCGGCCTTTTCCATTTTTTTGGCTTTCTTCTGCTCCCTTCGGGCTTTTGCTTTGGACCCTCTCGAAGGGAAGGTGACCCTTCGGCTTTGGAGAAGTGTCGTTCATTTTGGCCGGGAGTCCCCCGCAAGGGCACTTGCCCTTCAGGGTCCTTGGGCTCCTTGGTCTTGAAATCCTTCGGACAAAATGTCCGAAGGATTTCTTCCTTTGCTTTTCCGCTTATTTCCCCGGGTCCTTTCACTCGGCCACTTTTCCCACGGACTTTCTATCGGCCACTTTTCCCGCGGACAAAAAGTCTGCAAGAATTACCTTGCTCGTTCCTTTCCCTCGGAGTCTTTTCTGTCTCGCGGCATCTCCCGAATTTCTTCAGACTTTTGTCTGAAAGGATTCCTTCAGACAAAAAGTCCGAAAGAAATTGCTTGTCTTTTGCCTCGGCCCTTGTCTTTTGTGGCGGGATTTTCTTTCGAAGAAATTCTCTTCTTTGCCTCAAACAAATTTCCAAAGGAAACTTACCTTTTCGGATTTTCTCTGTGGCCTTTTTGCAAATGTTCCCTGCCCTCCGCAAGGGCACTTGAGTCCGGAACTGCCCTCTGCAAGGGCACTTGGAATGGTCCATTTTGCGCCTGTGTCGAGAACTCGTCTCTGCCTGCAAAGTCCGTAGAAAACTTACCTGCAGAGTCCGTAGAAATGTCTGCAGAGACCGTAGAAATCCCTACAGAGTCCGTAGAAACTTCCAAGACTTGTGCAAAACCAAAAATGTACTGGCTCAGAACAACAGGGAAAAAAGGGGGGACCGATTTTGGCCTATAGGACCAAAATGGTCAACAAATGGTTGGAAGTTGAGAAATGTGAAGCAGATGGGGTCGAGGAGGGATTTTAGGATATGACTGTGGATGAAGTGGATTTTTCCCTCAAGTGTCAGGGTACCCACGTACAATAGATTATTTACATGACACTAGAAACAATTTTCATCATGGTACTTGCTCAAGGCACTAGAGAATTGGTTTTCACCATTGGACAAATTATTTATTTTCATTTTTTCATTTTTCTTTTTTTTTACTTTTTTTGGAATAAGATTGTACAAGTATGAAGTCGTTTGATGTCATCTCTTCATGCGGGGAATGTGAGAGATGTGGGATGTTGACGACGTTGATCTACAAGCAAAGCTGGTCCTGGAGAACTACCATGACCTTTCTTGACTCTTGATTTTGATTCCTCCGAACATCTTAGCAAGGTATCTTCATAGCCCCTATGAGAGATGATGTTGCCTAGGAAGATTATGTATGATATGGATTGGATTAAGACTTAGAATTGATGGTGGTGTATATGACTTGGATGGTCTGATCGTGATGAGAGGCATAATTGTCTAAATATTGGAAATTGGGATTAACAATCACACACTGTTGAGGATGTTGGATGTGTCGTTCATATTATGTGCCACATGACATGTTGCCTTCGGAGGATTCCAATGATGTATGCTTCTGTTTGTTCCCATTGAGGATGGGAAGGAAATGATCAATGATGGATGAAGGTGAAGGGGATAGATTGGTGATATCAATGAGTGGATAATGGGCAGCATGATCCTCATAGAGGTTACTAGGAGACCCAATTTCAATTTTGGAGAAAATGTCCACGAGATTCACATAAGGATCACTAAGGTTGTTGCATTGATCTATATGATAAGCATCCAAGGTGGTGTCAAACTCATTCTCATAATTATCATCTGAGAAGTCATCTTTAAGTCCCATAGTTGTTTGTATGACTTCATCTTCTTGACACATATCAAGAGACATGCCTTCTAGTTGGTTGATATTTGAATTGACTGTACAAATAGAGACGTTCTCAACGAGGTTGGTGTTGGCATGATCTTCGACCTCTGTAAGGGATGATGTTTTTGATGTGGAATCCGATTGGTTCAGATGCTGATGATAGATTTGATCATGCTACTTATGCTGACTCTGATGCTGATTCTGATGCTAATGTAGATGATATTGGTGTTGTGCTTCTATCAGATGATGTTTGGATTGCGGCCGCAAGTAGGCCCTATTGGACATCGTCTGCTAGTATCCTCTTCACTTTTTGTTTGGTGATGGAGGCTTTAGAATGAAGTGATTTTTGGAAACGAGGGATCTGATGTAATGGACAAAAGGTGAATGGTGAAGGATGGGTTCATCTTTGTCGAAGATGGGTTTGTTGTTTTGGCCTTGGTTTGGAAATGGAATGGTTTGATCATGATCAGGAAATGAATCTTGATTTATCCCTTGTTTACTCTTGGACGGGGATTTATCTGGTTTGTTCTTGATTTTGATGTTGCCATGGTTGATTAGGTCTTGGATGCAATTTTGGAAATTGTGGCATATATTAATAGAATGCCCCTGGGTCCTATGGTATTGACAGTATTGGTCATTTCTATACTAGGAGGGCTTAGGTTTGGTTGGATCAAGAGGCTTTATGTGTAGGTAGATGATTGTGTTTGCGGTAGCTAGTTGATGAAAGATGGCTTCCAAGGATATAGGGAGAGGAGTATATTGTCTCTCTTCACAACTTGGCTTGGGCGTGGAAGCATTTGACTCTAGACCAAGTGATTGCTTGGGGTATAGTAATGCCATGATATAGTGGGATTGTGTTATTTGATGTGGCTTAAGGGATGGACTAGTATTGGATAGGGTTGCCAAGATAGAGTTCCCTTTGCTAGTATGATGGGGAAAGTCATGATTAAGACTGACTGGTGGAAGAAAGGTTTGACTGTGACTAGCAAGCTCAGAGGCTGGGAGTGGACTGAGGTTGATGTGGATGGACGGGATGAATCTTGCCTATGAGGCAATTTAGTTTTGAGGGGTCAAAGTCAGCAGGAAGTCAGGCACCCATTTCTAGGAGCCGCAAAAGGAATGTATTCTTGTTGGAAAAGAGATGTTTCTCAAATAGAGTGGTATCCAAATCTGTTTGGGAGGCAATGGATCATGATGGGAGAAAATATGGATGATGTGATTTGTCGACCTCAATCAACTGGTGCAGGGGATTGAATGAAAAAGATTGAGATATGATAGTGGGATGTTTGGGACATACTCAGAGCTTGCACTATTTGATGAGGGATTGCTTCTAGTTTGATTTCCTGGTGTGAGACGTTTAATGGAATGTGATAGGTGTCAAATGGATGAGATTAAGCAAATCAAATTAGGACTTGTGCTAGCTAAATGTTTGACATTTGGACTTGATTGGAAGTTTGACAAAAAGCTAAGACAAGCTCTTGGATTCGACTAAGACGAGGGCTAGATTTTGACTAGTTAAAGAGATGCAATTAGGTCTAATAGATCTTTGATGGTGTTGACTTAATTTAGACTAGCTCGAGTGATCAAATGATCTTCTCAAGTTGGATTGGATGACTTAGATGATTTGATTTGTAGTGTATGACTCAAACATGACTAAAGTTTAGATTCAAGCAAACTTATGGTGACTTTGCCAACGTGGACCGAGGTAAGTGTATGGTTGACTTGGTTGGTGATCAAGGATGATTGCAAACTTTTTGACGTGACTAGAGATGATTGGTTGACAAGTATGGGTGTGGACAAGCTTAGACTACAGGTGATATTGTTTGACGAGGTAATAATGGGATTGGACTTTATGTGGGGGTTGATTTATTCCTTCCCTGGGATGATGAAGGGATGCCTAGGTCTTGGTTGGACTCGGATGTGGATATTGATGCGGTTCTTGTTATTGAGCAAATTGACAATGGTAGGGTGTGCTACCCTAAATTCAACTTGGTTAAACGAGTTTGATATTGATTTGATTGACGATGGGTGGCAAGTTCAAATCGACAGAATGATGGGTGATAGCAAGATGACGATGGGTGCTAGGTTCAAAACAGTAGAATGACAAGATGACGATGGGTGCTAGGTTCAAAACAGTAGAATGACAAGATGACGATGGGTGTTGAGTCTAAACCAGTAGGGTGATGAGTACTAGCAAAATGACGACAGGTGCCAGATTCAAACCAGCAGAATGACGAGTTAGACAAGATGTCAACTAAGGGAGGGTGTACCTAATTAAGGACTAGCTCAAATGACAATTTGGATAGGGTTGCTCGAGTTTGGACAAGGGTGATAATGATGAGAAAATTTGTTGAACTATGGCAACTAAGATTGAGACGGCTTTGATTATGTCAAGAGGGATGACTAGGTCTTAGATGAATTAATGTTTAGGCAAGATTAGACACGATTAAGACAAGTGATATGGTTTGACTAAGACAAGATGATGATGATTAAGGAAGCTTAGGTATGATGATGGGTGATAGGGTTTTGACTAGGATGAGGTTAGGACAAGACGATGATTGACTTGTGAAGATTGGATACGGAATTGGATTATAATTGACCTAGGTTTTGATTTCTTGACAAGGTAATTGTTTTGTGTGTAGGTTTTAAGGTTTGAAAACAGTATTGGTCTTGACAACACACAAACAAGAGCAAGCAACCCACAAACAAGCCTATAATTAGTGACTGACACAGGAGTGAATTTCAACACCTAGCCCACTGAACAACTTAAGATGAGAGGTGACTAGATTGGTCTCCCAATCCTCTCTCACCATTTGTACATGGTGAGTGATCTAGGGATGTTGTTTCCCCTGCCCTGGATGCTTGTTGCAGCGGAAAGGTCTTATTATACGTTAAACAGACTCTCTAAGGGAGTCCCCTAAACATCTTGTGGTATGTGGGGCCTAAGTCTGTGTAAGGTGTTGTCTGGAGTCTGCATGCTGGAGTGTTACCTCCTCACCTCATGGTATCTTGTATAGGGAGTTACACTTAGCTTAGAAACAGTTGTCCTTAATATTTATACTCCATTGGAACAGAAAGTGTGGTCTTGTGCATGGTGGTGAAATCCATGTCACAATCCCCCTAAGACTATGACAAGTGCGTTGGGACCAATTCCACGTCACATTGCCCATAGAAAGAAAAAAGAGGTTTATCGACTATTTTTGATCCCTAGGTATCACCCTACGGGTGCAAGGGGAGAGAATACGCAATCTTATCTCCAAGGGACAAGCAGGCAATCAAAAATTAAACTAAATTAGTTGCAATTTAGACACACAAGAAAGTTGATTAACCCCGATTAAAATGTGTCAAGAAAATATAATAAAGCAATTTCAAAATGCCAATTCCTTGACAAGCGCCCTGCAAGACAAGTGATTAGTAGTTTTACATTTATTTGGCTACTTTGGGGGTAAACCTATACAAAAATGGAGTTAGAAAACAAAACTGTTTTTTGGCCAAAATCGACAATTAGATGGATTTTATAAAAAAAGTTAAATTTCAAAATTTTCAAAAAAAAGTTAAATCTACAAAAAACACAATTAGATAGTGATGCTGCGTATCTGAGAAGCAATGTCTCAACTATAAAATCAAAATCACAAAACACAGTTACACAGAATTGAAACATACAGAAGATCCGACACAAAAAGTTACCCCTGTGCAATGTCGTGGCTGATTTTCATGATGTCACATTTCAGTTTAACAATGTCGCATCTTGCAAAACACAAATTCACACATGCACACCAAAAACCACAAATAGAACAAAATCGCACAATTTGATAGAAAAATCACAAATCTGGTTAACAAAAGCGCGATTTCGTGCAAATATGACAACCAACACAGAAAATCCTGATCTGAATTATAAAATAGCTATATTTGATTTTCCCATCATCTAATGCAAGATATTAAATATAAAACGATTAATACACCTATTTATCGTTAGCTTGAAAATCAAACAATGACATTAAACATGTAACATTAGATCAAAAAACACAAGACCATCAAATTCGTGTTAGTTTATTCAATATTGCATTTATCTATTGTAACGTCCCCAAATTGGGACAAGCAAGTAATAATGGAATTGGGCACAAACTCCAATCAAAAATCTCAAAATAATACAGTAGACCAGCCACTTTAGGTCTAACAAACAACCGCCACACCTCTCCAAGTGAACCAAATGTCAAATGCCACTAGAACAGAATTTAAACTACAATAACAGCCCTTAATATGCACTCCAACAGCTGAGAATATACTCTAAAAGATGATGCAAACAATTGTAATAAATACCTGAAAATAATGATCACCTTGGCTGAAAATATATATCAAAATTTCTACCGAATATAGGTCTTCCTTCCCAATCACCCAATTTGATGTGAACCCTTAAAAATAGCTAGCACAATAAGGTAAAAAACAACAAAAAATTCCAGACATTGAAATATATATTTAGAGCCCAAAAATGGTCACTATACCAAAGAAAATCAATTCGCCACACTCTCCAAGTAAGCTGGAAAATTAGTAAATAAATTTCCTTCACAAAATCAAAATATCAAGCGACCAAATGTAGCCAATACCCTTCACCAACAGCTGGAAATTAGCAGAAAATATTGTAAATATTAGGAATAATATTTATCCAATGATTTAGGGCCAACAAGCACCTCAACCCCTTGCAACTCCCCTTCCAAGTGAGTCACCCCACTTCTAATTTTTATTGCAATAAATTCTAGATTTATATATCTTAATTTTGCTCACAAAAAGACTTTCAAAACCTTGTGATTTAATTCCCAAAAATTCAGAATTAATATTATAAATATACCTTGTCAAATCTTAGTCTAAAAACCCTCTGAAGATGCCCAAAACCTTCTCTAACTAACTAGCCCTATCTCAAAAAATTATAGAAAACAAATCAAATTATTTTCACTTACCAAAAATTCTCCAAATGACCTCCAAAAGGCTCCTAGGGCAAGTCGCCCAAGCTGAAAAAATAGTATAAAATATTTACAATATTTTATACTTCGCAATGTAATATCCCAAAAGGGGATATTTGGATATAAAATTGTTTATACCTTGAATCCACAATAAAATGAAATCTAAAATAAACAAATTCAGCCACCCTAGCTCCCAAATATTTATTCAATAATAAATTTGCCTTTCAAACCCTAGGCGTCACACTTCATACACTACTAGGTTCGCGTAACAATATAATCTATTGTTTTCTTTCTAACAACATTATAAATTTATTATGTTCTCATGAAAATATAATCTATTGTTTATTAGAATTAACAATATTCACTATTTTTTTTCTTATATAAAAATATAAAAATTGTTTCCTAACAGCAATATATACTATTGTCTTTACTATATTTTGTTTTCAAAAGATAACAAACACCATGCTCCATTGTTTTCATTACATATATTATTATAAATGCCTTGGATAACAAGTATTCTAGGACTATATATTTCACCCAAGTGTTTTATCACATGATATAGATCCTCGTATTCTACACAAAGCCTTCACTCTACTAAAACATGAAATTATTTTTATTATCCATAATTTCCAAGAGACGGGGATGGGGACAAGGAGACATGAGTACCAGTATTGGTACACCATTTTTTTGAAAATAGGAGATGGGTATAGAGAGACGAATATATATATATATATATATATATATATATATATATATATTAAAAATACTAAATAGTAATACACCAAAAATAAATTTTTACAAAATAAAAAGATAAACAAAAATAGTAATTATATTCAAATTAAATAATAAATTTAAAATAAAAATAAAAATTTAAACTTAAATAAAATAAAAATTAAATTTTAAAAATTAAAATAATAAATTATAACTAAAATTAAAAAAATAAATAAATTATATTATAAAAATTAAAAAATAATAAATAATAATCATTAAATTATTGGTGTTAAATATTAAAAATTTAAAAATTTAAAACAAATCTAATAACTATTATAAAAATAAAAACATAAAAACCTAAGGTTAAAATTAAATAAAAATAAAAAAAAATTTAAATATTAAAATTTTAAAACTTGAAACTAAAAGTTAAAAAGTAAATACTAAATACTAAAAACCTAAGAGGCAATGATAGCATTGTCGTAGGCTCGAACACTCCAATCATTCATGCAGCAGAGAGTCCAATTCAAGATCTTGAAAGACATGACCCTAGGGTGGCTTGGAGTCTAGACTGTAATTCCGTAATGAGCTCTATTCCCTTGTTACTTCCCATGATAAAAACCTAAAAACGATAGTTTGGGGGTTGTGTTTTCGCTCATATTTGACGATCGAGAACCAACTCTTGTGGAAGGCAACAAAGTCAAACTCGGCGAAGGTGTCATAGATACATTAGATGGAGTTATTTTTACTGGCATCTGAGCAGTGGATAGATGCATCAAAATGATTGCCACCAATGTTGTGTGATTCTCGTATGATGAAGGTTTAAAAAAATCGCATTAAAGTTATAAACTTAAATTTTTTCCCTTCGACTATATTTTTCGACCATGATTAGACGACGATAACTACAAACTTTTAAAAAACGTGTTTTAGGTTTAAAAAAAGGTACATGTCTTTTTCAATAGGAAATGGCCAAGAGACGTGGGCAGTCTTCGACATACATCTCCAAGTACGAGAGATGTCTCCATATCCGAGACAAGTCCCAATACCTGAGATGCATCCCAAGAGGCAAGGGACGCATCTCCCTACAACATTGTTATTATCCAAGAACATAGGGATGCTTTCACTATGACCTACCAATTTTATTTATAATAAGCTTATTTGCACATGCATAAATATTCTCTTTGATAACCACTGCAAGTTAAGATGAGCACATACAAAAACTCAATAACCAACCTTTATACCACAACCCTAGTAATGTCTTCATGCAATTGATCTAGGAAGGAAAGTGACAAATTATTGTTTCATAATCATATGTCAATGCCTATCTTGCTATGAATAGAATTAGATGGCTCAATGTTATCTTTTAGGCATCTTGGCAAAAGACATGGTGTTCCAGGGCCACACTATCATACTATCAAAGAGCAATTCCCTAGTCATCCATAACATTTAAAAGCATCATGAACTAGATTGTCATGTCCCCTTTTTCAAATAAGCTAAGGAAATAATAAAAATAATATTTTAAGTTGTTCTAGTGACTTACTTTATTAAAAGGACAACTTAATATTATTTTATTATTAAAAGTTCAAGTCTAGTAAAGTGTTTTTAAGAGAGGGCTTAAAGTGATGTTATTGACTCTAAGCATGGGGTGCAAAGTGATATTACTTTAAAAAGTTCCTAAGTCACTTTGAATTATATTTTAGGGAAAAGGAGAAAATATATCATGTCCCCCTTTTGGACATAGAATGAATGAAGACTCTTAGCCTTGTTTCCCAAGGGCTAAGGGAAGAAGAAAGAAAGGGGAAACATTTGGGGTTTTAAGGGCAATTTGCAAAAAATACTTTATTGTTTTAATTTTCACTTAAGTTGTGCTCTCTTGAGGGTCATGGGGGCCCATGAGTTTAAGTGGGGGTTATAAAAATTGCTCTTTTAATAGTTGAAAAAGGTATTCCCTCTAAAATGAAATGCACCCCTTAGGGGAATTGATATAAAAGAGAGTGGAAGATCATTTGGAAAGGTTATGCAATTATGATATTTGAATTTTGAGGTCTAAGCGCGAAAAGCTTAACCTAAGACTTGGAGACGAAAACCTTCAAGGCTAAACAAAAATTAGGATTGAGACCCTCTAATTTATGATTAGGACATCATCATTTCAGAGGTTGCAATTGAGCTTGAATATTCAGAAAATATTGGGAAGTGTAGCAAATACCTTGGGAAGTGTAGCGAATACCTTGGGAAGTGTGGTGACTTGCTTTGGGGGTTCTCACCAAGGGTTTTAGGGTTGTTTATGGGTAGCAAACTAATTCGTTTGTCGAAAACCCCTTATTTAGGGCTGCATTAGAGTTTCCCTGTTGAAGACCCCTTGCCCTAGGGTTGAGTGGATTGTTGAAATAAATTATTATTCTTTACCTACCCTTGCCCCGCTCCACTCAACTGCAGCCACCAAACAAAATTAAATGCTACAATTTGAAATTTGAAATTTGGGAGCCATTTGAAATTTTTAGGGGGAATGACGCAATAGGTGAAACTGTCAACAGAAGTGGACAAAATTAATAGAAGACAAAACAGAAGAATGTGTGCAAAAGAAAATAGACGTAGTAGCAACAGTCAGAGGAATAGCAATAGCTAGTGGAGAAGACAAGGCCAAAGATTTTCTGTGCAGCAACAACAGTCTAAAAAAAGGCAACAGCTTGGAGAAGACAAAGTAGCAAAACCTAGCAACAGAGTGTGGAAGACAAAAGAAGCAGAATAGAAGAACACCAATAAGCAGAGCAAGAGAATGTTCTTTGCTGATAATAGCCAGATCATTAACCATTAGTGAGCAAGGAGGACAAAATAGAGGGTTTTAGTAATAATTTAGTAAACCGTTGTAGCTGTTTGTAAAAGAGTTTTCAAAATCAATATATATGCATTTTGTGTGTTTTAGATTATCTCTGCCCATACCCTATTTCAATCTTTTGTTGTGTTACTGTGTTATTTGCTTGCTACCCACCTGGGCTTGCACATTAATCTGTATTTTCTGCCAACAACTGGTATCAAAGCCTATAGGTTGTAAGCCCATTTAGACATGGCAACAGGTAGTTCTAGTTCATAGCAGCAAGCCCCTACATTTGATGAAAAGAACTATGATATGTGGATCATCAAAATGAAGACCATATTCAACTCTCAAGAGCTATGGGAGTTGGTTGAAGGTGGATATAATGAGGTTATAAACCTAGCAGTCTTCAATGCATTAACCCAAGCACAAAGGAATGTGTTGAAGTAGAATAGGAGAAAGGATTCCAAGGCACTCAACTACATACAAATGGCACTAGCTGATTAATCTTTCTTAAGATAACAACAGTTGTCCATTCCAAACAAGCATGGGACATTTCGCAAAATGCCTATCAAGGGAGTAACAAGATGAAGCTTGTTAAGTTGCAGTGCTTAAGAAGGGACTTTGAGACCCTACAAATGAAGGAGAATGGGTCTATCAATGACTTCTTAACAAAGACAATGAATATTGTCAACCAAATGAAGACATGTGTTGATACCTGTTGACGCTGTGGATTGCACCCTTGAGAGAAGCCCAGCGTTCTCTCAAGGGTGCAATCCACAGCGTCAAAAAAACTGTTGATGCTGTGGATTGCACCCTTGAGAGAAGACTGGGCTTCTCTCTTCCACACGGCACAATGAAGACTCCTCTCTTCCCTGTGGGTCTGGCAAAATTGAGGAGAAAATCTCTAGATAAGGGCTAGCTCCCTTTGATGCAATTCTGAGGTCCTGGATTTCCTACTGCTAACAATGGGGGGGTTGAAAAGAGAGAAGGGTTACTGAAAACAAAACCTAAACTAAATGGTGATGCACCAAAAATGGTTGATCTACTTAGCTTGAACATACACTTTCCACCAAGAAAAAGCTGATACACACTTCATTTGATATGAGAAATTCTTCTGCATTAGTGAGCTAGGGGTCCTCTGGAGATACAGGGAGGAAGAACTACCAGAGGTGTTCTAAGACACACTATGGCAGCTTGTTCACATGCGCCTATACTCTGCTGTGGACACTTCTGGCTAACCTGAAAAAGAAGAACTCACAATACACTAGACATACTAGAATCACTCTGTGAAAGCATGAAGGAAAATGACTTAACACAAGACAAAGCCATAGACATATGCAAAAGTGCAAGCTCAAATAGAGGCAAAAATGCTTCTTTTTGATTCAAGGTAAATTTCGGCAGAGCTCCGCCTTACAAGTTGAGAGATCCCCTTCTCAAATGAGAGTTTACAATATATATATATAGAGAGAGAGAGGAAGCAAAGGCGCCCCTTTGGAAAAGACTTTGGCATCCTTTTTACAAGTTGGTCCATGTGCGTTGAGAGCGTTGGGAAGAGGAAACATTGAAAGATAATGATGTGTTGGCTGCCAGTTTTGACCTTTAGTGTTTAAAATATATTAAACGTCGTGTGAAAACATGCGCTGCATCGTTTGTCTGCAAACAAGACCCCTTCTTCAAGATAGTCACGCGGTTGTCTGCCCATTAATGCAAAATGAGAAAAAAATAGGTCGCGTCGTTCACTGTTTGTGCTCCTTGATGACCACTTGGCAGAGACTGTTTCAACCGCTGGAATAACTCCTTGTGTCGACACCTTCTTTTGCCACTTGGACTGTTTTGTCTATTTCTGCGCTTGGCTCTTTGGGCTCCTTTCTTGGCGGGTCGCTAAGTTCACTCTTGACTCTTGTCTTTTTCCAGCTTTGTCTTTTCCTAGTTTTGTCTTTTGTCATCTCTTGGCTTTTTCTGGCAATCTGAGCCCCCTAGGGCTATCTTCTATCAATCCTTGGCTGGCTCCTTAGGCTCTTTTTTCAGCGAGCTCTTCCTTTTGGCCCTAAGGCCTTTGAATTCATTTGGGTTTGCGCTCAAGCATTTAAAGATCAATGGCTATTCTATTGCCTTGAATTTGATGTTTGCGGAGACGTCACCAAACGTTTGAACCTGAACGGCTACTTCGCTATGTTGAATTTTGACGTCTTCGGGCCTGTCACCCCTTGGTCAATTCCTTCGACTTTCCTTCCTTCGGCCTTTTCCTCTTGTCTAGGCCTTTGTCTTTTAACCCTCCCGAAGGGAAGGTGTCCCTTCGGGCTTTGAGAAAGGTCCCTTTCACGGTCGCTGAGAGCCCCCCGCAAGGGCACCTGCCCTTCGGGGTACTTCGGGTGGCCTTGGTCCTCAAATCCTTTGGACAAAATGTCCGAAGGAATTCCTTCGGAGATTTTGTCCAAAGGAAATGTTCTCTTCAATGTTTGGCTTTTGTTTCAGGCGAATTCTTTTGGGCGAAAAGTCCGAAGGAATTCCTTCGAACTTTTTGTCTGAAAGAATTTGCCTTGTTCATTTTGCCGCGGGATTTTCTTCCGAAAGAATTCCTTGTTTGTTCTTTACCTTGTGAATTTCTTTGGGCAAAATGTCTGAAGGAATTCCTTCGGGCATTTTGCCCAAAGAAATTCAACTTTTTGGCTTTGCCTTTTCCGAAGGAAAACTCGCCCTTTTTGCCTTGTCTTTTGATTCCTCCACAAGGGTTCCCTGCCCTCCGCAAGGGTACTTGGATCCCATCAAATAGCCCCATTCGGCACCTGCCTGCCCTCTGCAAGGGTATTTGCTCTTCGGAGCTCTGTAAGAGACTTGTATTCTTGTTGGCCCATCCCCTTGCCGAAAGTTTGTCTAAGGTATTTGCACAAAGCGAAAAGCTCCATATTGAACCGAAACCTGCAGGTTTTTAGATCTTTCAATGTTTTGTAGAACAGGGCTTATTGCAAAGAAAAATGAGATTTTGTAGAATGTGGGTACATGACTAGACTGAGGGTTCAGAATGGTAGGGAAGGAAGGAGACCGATTTTGGCCTGCAGGGCCAAAATGGTCAACAATACCCTTGAAGATCATAGGATTTTAGAGAAGGTGTTGAGGAGCCTTCCAATTAGATTTGACCCTATAATGGTTGCAATAGAAGAGTCAAAATATTTGAGGCAAATGATGGTGGATGAGCTAATGGGTTCCTTGCAAACCCATGAACAAAGGATGAATAAGTCAACCACCTTCCATGAGCAAGCATTCAAGGTCAATGTGAATGTGAAAGGAAGGGGGAGAGAATCAAACAATAGAGGAAGAGGAAGAACTTGCAGCAGTCAAGAAGGTGGAAGACAGCCATCAAGAGTCACATGGAAGAGGAAGAGGAAGGAGCAGACACTTCTAGAGGAGGATCTACACAAAGGTATGACAAGTCTAGCATCCAATGCTATTATTGCAAGAGTTATGGACACTATGCTAGTAAGTGTAGAAAAACTGACTATGATATGAATATACAGAATTCAAACTTCTCCAAAACACAAGAGGCTAAACCTAATAGGAATGAGAAAGGTGGAAGCTTGTTCATAACATGCAACATTGCCAAGCAAAGTGGTAAAGAAACATGGTACTTGGATAGTGGTTGTCGCAACCACATGAGTGGGAACAAAGAGATGTTCAACCACACTGATGAGACAATAAACTCAGAGGTGAAGATGAGAAATAATGAGAAGGTTCCTATCATGGGCAAAGGCAGCATATCTATTCGCACCAAGCAAGGTGACAAAAGACAAATTCAAGATGTATATTATGTGCTCGGGTTGAAGCACAACCTAATCAGCATAGGGCAGCTTGTCCAAAAGAGGTACAAGGTCAAATTTGAGAATGGTGAATACATCATCTTTGATAGGAGTGGTTGCAATAGGCAAATTGCAACAATCAAGATGACAAGCAATCAGATGTTTTCGTTGAGAATGCAAAGTGAGCTCACAGCAGTGTTCAAAATAGTGATAGTAGATGAATATACTCTTTGGCATCTTAGATATGGGCAATTGAGCTTTCCAGAGTTGAACCTTCTTCACAAGAAGCAAATGGTGAGAAGGCTGCCTCTTATAGAACATCCAAACAAAGTGTGTGAAGGATGTATATTGGGGAAACAACATAGGAGTGTATTTCCCATGGGTAAAGCATGTAGAGCTAGAGCTCCTTTAGAGCTGATACATTTAGACTTGTGTGGTCCAATGAAGACCCCCTCTTTATCCAAGAATGTCTACTTCATGACTTTCATAGATGATTTCAGTTGGAAGATATGGGTCTACTTCTTGAAGAATAAATCAGAGTTATTTGAGACATTCAAGCAATTTAAGGCCATGGTGGAGAAACAAAGTGGCCACTACATCAAGATTTTGAGGACGTATAGAGGGGAACAATATATCTCTAATGAGTTCAGGAATTTTTACAAGAATCATGACATCAAGAAGCACTTTACAGCCAGGTATACATTGCAGCAAAATCGTGTGGCCGAGAGGAAGAATAGAACCATCCAAGAGATGGCAAGGAGCATGCTAAAGGCAAAAGGTTTGCCTAATGATTTTTGGGCTGAGGTTGTAGCAACAAACGTATACTTGTTGAATATTTGTCCAACGAAAAGTTTTAGGAATACGATCCCTCAAGAAGCATGGAGCAGCTGGAAGCCAAGTGTTGAACACCTTAGAGTGTTCGGTTGTGCAGCATACGCACATATGCCCAAGCAAAGGACCAAATGGGATGGCAAAGGTGAAAAGTGCATTCACAGGGTATAGTGATCAATCAAAGGCTTACTTGTTGTACAATTCCATCACCAAAGAACTCATAATCAGTCAAGATGTTCAATTCATTGAGCATGAAGCTTGAGAAGAGAGATGAGAAGAGCAAGTGCAAAGAAGGGCTAGTGGACCTGTTGACAATTCTTCCACAGGCCAAAAAATTGTCAACCTTACTATTCGGAAGATGGTCTTATGGTACTAGTTTGTCTTGTGAATTAGTTTTGGGTACTGAATAATGAAAAGGAAAAGGTTTTGCAAAGTTCAATCAAGCCTAAATGCATACCTATAGCCACCCAAGGAGCCATCCACAGCAAGGTATCAGCCAAGGAAAGAGCCTACAGCCAGGTAAAGTTTTGATCATTTAAAGGATTCGAAGGGGCGTTTGTGGTTTTTTAGATTTGACAATGTCCACCTACAACCATCCTTAAGGTTAACCTACAAGCTTATAGGTTCGCTTATGAATGAAGGCAAGTGTTTTCTTTCGGACACCTACGGAATACAGGTTTGTTTTTTAGACTTACAACAACTATTCTCTTTCCCAAGTGCTTTCTTTCCAAAGTGTTGTCTTCTCAAAATTTTGTAGGACTAAGAGATGGACAATTTCCTCAGACTTTTTGTCCGAGGGAAAAGATTTTTCAAAGGACTTGGGAGAAGTCCGAGAGAATTTCAAAGAGACAATTTACAAAGTATTCAATTCCTTCGGACTTTTTGTTCGAAGGAATTAAGGAGACAAAAAACCCGGGTTCCCTACAAAAACCCTGAGTGCCCTACAAAAACCCTGAGTGCCCTACAAAAAACTCGGGTGCCCTTCAATTCTTCCAAAAAACCAGGTCTGGAGAGACAGAAGCCCTTGCAGAGGGCACTTGGTCGGTGATAGGACCTTTCCAATTTCCCTGAAGGGCACAAGGAAGGACACAAGTCCTTGTGGAGGGCACTTGGTCAGTGGCAGGACCTTTCCAATTTTCCCGAAGGGCACAGAGAAAGGACACAAGCCCTTGCGGAGGGCACTTGGTCGGTGGCAGGACCTTTCCAATTTTTTCGAAGGACATTTGGCCTGTGGTAGAATAAAGACAAAAGAGACTAATTCCTTCGGACTTTTTGTTTGAAGGAATTTCTTCAGACAAAAAGTCCGAAGAAATTCGGGACAAAGAAAACCCTTATGGAAAATACACAAAGGCAAATAGAAAAAAAATTGGAGGAAGGATATCCTTTGGACAAAAAGTCCGAAGGAAGTTCGAAGGAATTCCTTCGGACTTTTTTGTCCGAAGGATTAACTCGAGAAAATTGCATAATAAGAAGTCCGAGAGAATATAGCCCGAAGAAATACAACCAAGGTGAGGCTAGGGAGATAAACAGAAAAGTCTGCAGGAAAAATTTGTGAAATGAAAATTACGAAGAAAATCAAAGGGAATAAGCCAAGAAGGAAATCCAAAAGGTCCGCTAGAAAAACAAATGTCTACAGAAAATAAAAAGCCAAGACCAAGGTGAAGTCAATGAAAAGCCAGGAAATAAAATCCGCAGACATAAAAGCCAAAGACAGAATTCCAAAAGAATAATTGGACTTGGATAGAAAATAGAAGTCCGCAAAAAATGAATAGACAGACCAAAATAAAAGGAAAATCCATGCAAGCAAAGGCTATTTTTGCTTGACTGGTCAAAGCTTCAGTTACTAGTTGTTGAAGTCAAGCTCATCTCCGGATCAACTCGTGCTTTCAAACGTTTCAACTCAGCTTCCAACGTTTCAATTCGAGTTCTAATTTTAGCATGGCATGGATTTCATGCATGCTCTCATTATCTCGTGCTTTCAAACGATCAAACGGCTCAAGAGGAAGTCCATATTTGGAAGTGGACGTAGCATTTTTGCATGATAAGAGTTTGACTTTCAACAAACTCACCGTCCATTTCCTCTAACGCCAAGGAGCTTCACGCAAGGCAAATAGACTTTTTGTAAATGCTGAGTTGGACAGATTTAGCCTCTCTCCTATTTTTCAAACGCCAACTCTTGGCTATTGTAATTTTCTATATAAGTTGGCTTTTCAGCCTTGAATTGTATATCTCTCTTGGCAAGACCAGACTCTACCATTGGTGAGTTGTGTAACCTTTTCAATCAATAGGACTCTACTTTCAGATTTCAAGTGCTGGCATAGTGTATATTCATTCAACAATTTGCATATGTGATAAATTTCTCTCCCTTTCCAAATTCTAATTCGTACCTAGTTGCTAGCTTATCATATTATGCAGGTTATGTTCAGTGTTCTATATGTTTTTTGTTGAAGCTGTAAGTGGATGTTAGGTGGCTGCAAAGTGTCTTGTATCAGACCTCTCTCCATCGTTTTTCCTCATGTTTTGGTCATTGGGTCAAACCTTATCATGAAATATTTATGCATAGTGATCAATTGAAATCAAAGGTCTTCATTTTCCCTTGTTTGATTCAATGTTCAAGGTTCCAAGTAGGGTGGATCAACGTTTTGGTGTATCACTATCATTAGGTAGGATTTCCCTTTCAAGTTTCCTTCTCCCTTTTCCATGGTAGATTTGCAGCACAGAGTAGACATCCATTTATACATCTTACAGGAACTAGCCTTCTCTGGACGTTCTTCTCACCATTGAGGCACCCACCCTTGTGAGAAGATCCCATTGTTTCAACCGGAGAGAGGATTGACCATTCCAATACGTCTTCGATTTAGGGTGCAACTCTAGGTTGACAAAAAAATTTGGCACGCCCAGTGGAACCATGAAAAAGTTCTTTGCATAGAGTTTTCGCAGCAACAGAGAATATTCATTTACATCCAGTTGCAGAGTTCATAGCATCATTTAGGCAATCTGTTCATGCCAAAAGTTACCACAAGATCAGCAAGTAAAGGTATTCCTTTTGAATTTTTAACTTATAAGAGAGCAAGGTCTAGGAGGGCAAATCCATATCCTTAAAAGGAATATTTACCTCCCCCTCATCCTATCGTTCTAAACACTGCAATCCCCACCATCTAGATGGCCGTTAGAAATCAAGTGTTTGCTTTATTCAATAAGGGAAGTCCATTGAATCTAGCACAGTTAGACGACATTCATGTATCTGCCCTCAAAAGTATTCCATTCTTCTCATGAGAAAATCAAACAGCCCCTATTGAGCATATCCAAGATGTGGCTAATCTTTGTTCAGTTCAAAATATTGTTGAGGATAATGTTGCTATCAGATTGCTAGCTGCTTTTTCAAAGGAAAAGCATTACAGTGGTATAAAATCCTCACTTAGATCCATTTCCACATGGGATGAATTGGGTGCAGCCTTAGTTAAGCAGTTTGAAGACAAATCTGATCACTTATCTTTAGTTGAGCAATTAACTACCATACAGAGAGCTTCTCATGAGTTCATGTCCGATTTTAATCTTCAATTCCATAAGACATGGACCAGGATACCGGTTCTGATTAGGCCATCCCCTGAATATGCATTTTTGTATTTTTTGAAAGCTCTCAATTTTGACATTAGTGTGATGATACAGTCAATGAGTGACACTACTTAACTAGATGCTTATGACGTTGCAATAAGGACATAAAATAGTTTGATACAAGCATGTAAGCTTTCTCCAAGACCTCCAATGCCCATATTTCTAGAAATAAGTTCTATACCAACCCCTCAAGTTCCTCAAATTCCATCCTTGGCTCCAATTCCAGCACCTCAAGTTCTTATTGCAGCCCCTACTAGTCAATCTAGTGAAATAGGAGAGTTGAAAAGTTTGCTACAATCTTTTGGAAATGAAATAATATAGCTCAAAAGGCAACAATTTCAGTCAAATAGGCCCTATCAATAGCAAAATCAGAACAACTATCAGCCCTTCAAAGATCAAAGGTCTCCTTATTAGGATTTCTGAGAAAATAGACCACCCTATCAAGCACAAGGAGCCATAACTCCAGCTAAGCCATATGTTGCTCTTGATCCGAATGCTCCTTCCATTTCAAAAGCCATTGTTCCAATCTCACCTCAAAATAATTTGGTGCAAGATTTAAGTTCGCAGCCCTCAAATCCCAATGATGTTCAAAACCAGAACTTGGAATCACCGAACATCACCATGCCACATGACACAAGAAGAGTTCTCTTTTCAAGGGGGTCAATAACAAGATACATGTTTGACATCACAAAGAGCGACTCAAGGGCAGCCTGATGCTATTAATGTAAATTGGTAGGTAGATGATCATGTCGCTTTTACTCAAGATGTTAAAACTAACGTTTCAAATGGTCAAGTTGCAGCTATAATCTATCAGAGAACTAAAAGAAGAGCTGTTGAGGAAGCCCAAGCAGTAACAAATACTTCAAGTGCTCCTAGTATTATTGCTCAAGGTACAAAAGAGCATCTTGTTCCCACAACGCAAAAAAATTAGAATATAGAGGTTAGTAAAGTGCAGCAAATACCTCTAATTCATGAGTAGCAAGTACCATAGAAAGTGCAATCAAAGGTTAGTGCATCTCAGTTCAGTATTGTAGATCAAATGAAGAAGTCTAACATCAACATTAGCATGTGGGATTCTCTTTCAATTCAAGGGCAAAAGGATAAACTCATTCAAAAACTTTCAGCTCTTGAATTGTCTCCAAAACCGGTTTTGAAATAAGGTGTCGTCTTGACAAATTCAGATCAGCCAACTAAGCAATAGGTGCAACAAGGAAATAAAATATCAAAAGTGGACAAAACTGAGGTAAAAACGAAGATAACTCCCTCTTTTTATCTTTCTTTGATAGTGGATGATACTTTGGTTCATAACTATATGGTGGATAGTGGAGCTAGCAGTACAATGATGCCCAAATAAATTGTAGACAAGCTCGTCCTTGTTATGAGTCAAATACTAAAGGGGTATTGCAGTTGGATGGTTCACCAGCAAAAATGGTAGGCATTATCAAAGATTTGAAATTGACATTACATTCCTGTCCTAATGTTACTATTCAACAGGGCGTTGTAGTGGTGGACATGCCTTCTTATTTCGTTGTCTTTCAAGGGATTTCACCTCAAAGATTGGGGGATATTTATCAGTTGATTGGACCTATTTGTTGTTCAAAACCAGATATGGTACAAAGGTAACAATTCATTCAGAGCCTATTGCACGTTTTCATATGGAGCCTTACATGCCAAATGCGGTCAATGCCAATTGTATCATCTCAGATGAAATACTACAAACTAGTGATGTAGAAAAGGACTCGCCTTTGGATGGAGTTCCAAATTTGTTTATTGATGAGTGGGCTTCCACCTTGCATGAGCATGATCCCTACAAGCTGATTGAAGGTCTTGGTGTGTATTGTTTTCATGAGAATGATGCACCAATTTCAGCGATAGTCAAAGAGGACGAATCTAATGAAGGCTTGTGGCAATTATACTTTGATGGATCAAGAAATAAGCATGGGACCGGAGCTGAAATGATGTTAATTTCTCCTACATAACAAACGTATTTCTCCTCTATTAAATTTCAGTTTGGCTATTCAAACAACGTTACTGAATACGAAGCATTAGTCCACAATTTGCAGTGGGCTAGGAAGATGAAAGAAAATTGTTTGCAAGTGTTTCGAGATAGTGAACTTGTAGTCCACCAAGTAAGAGGTTTGAATATATGCAAGAATCTGTTGCTTAAATCTTATAGACACAGAGTTTGGGATTTACTTGAAGATTTTCAAGCTTTTAATATCAGGCAATACTAAGAGATAGGAATAAACACGCTGATAGGTTGGCTGCTGTTGGGGCACAATTTGATATTTCAGCTAATGTTAAAAGTGACATTTTTTAGTCACATATAAAGGTAACGTTGTAAGGCCCTCTGTTCCAGATAACCAAGAAAATTGGCAGGTGTTTGAAAATGACAATCAAATTGTGAAATTTTTGCAAGAAGACGCTGAATTTTCTTTAAGAAATCAGTTGAAACGCTTACAGCAGTATGGTGATCAGATTGTACAACTGAAAACTAATAAGCTACCCAAGGGATTGGCCACTCTTGAAAATATTTTCAGTGAAGATGATGAGCTAAGGAAAGAAAAACCATCCTTGTCAACAAAGGAAGAGCGCTATGCCAATGTAGAGATTGCAGTGGATAAGATTTTGAAATTGGGCAAGGTATGCACTCCTCCACAAAAGAAAGCTTTTATTGATTATGCACAAGTTTTGCTGATATATTCGCATGGCAGTATAATGATCTCAAAGGTTTTAATCCAAGTTTGGCTCAACACACTATTGAGTTAGAAGACGAAACTAAACTAGTAAGACAAAAACAAAGGCTAATCAATCCAAAGCTTGAGCCTTTGATGAAAGCTGAGCTTCACAAGCTCATAGAATCAGCTATTATATTTTCAATCAAGCACTCAACTTGGGTGGCGAACCACGTTCCAATAAAGTAAAAAAATGGTGAGATTTGTTTGTGTGTTGATTTCCGTGATTTAAACAGGGCTTCACTTAAAGACCACTATCCATTGCCATCAATGGAACAAATTTTACAGCTTGTTGCAGGTTCAAAGAGGTTTTTCTTGTTGAATGGATATAGTGGTTACAATCAGATTTTGGTCAAAGAAGAAGACCAATTTAAGACAGCCTTCACGACTAAGTGGGGGACATTTGCATATAGAAAGATGCCATTCGGTTTGTCCAATGCTGGAGCAACCTTTCAGAGAGCCACGGATATGGCCTTCCAAGGCCTTCTTAACAGGTTTGTGTTTGTTTATTTGGATGACATAACAGTATTTTCAAAAGATGTAGAAGATCAGATGGTTCACCTCAAGCAAGTTTTTGAAAGGTGTAGGCAATTTGGGATATCTCTAAATCCCAAAAAGTGTGTATTTTCAGTTCATCAAGGTAAGCTTCTTGGACATGTTTCAAAGCACGGTTTAAACATAGATTCTGAAAGGATTCAATCCATTCTTGCACTCTCCTTCCCTGAGAACAAAAAGGCTTTGCAAAGTTTCTTTGGAAAAATCAATTTTATAAGGAGATACATTTCAGATTTCGCTACTCTAGCTAAACCACTTACAACGATGTTAAAGAAAAATCAGAACTTTTGTTGGTCTAAGGAGGGAATAACAGGATTTGAAAATGTTAAGAAATCCATAGCAAGTGCTCCTACGCTTTTAAATCCAGATTTTATGAAATATTTCATTTTGTATACGTATACTAATGTGGACACCATTTCAGGTATTCTTATGCAACAGAATCATGAAGATTTGGAGCAGCCAATAGCTTTTTACAGCAAAGGCTTGCAGGAGTATGAGACAAAGTATTCTTTTGTTGAAAAACATGTCCTTTCAGTTATAAGATTTTTGAAGAAATTTAGGCACTTGTCTAATAATAAAATACTTCTAATGGTTGCTCATCCAAGCATCAAAGAATTTCTTCTAAACAAAGACATAAATGAGATGAGCGCTAATTGGATAACCAAAGTAATGGAATATGACGTAGAAATTAAAGTTACAACGTTGGTTAGAGGCAAAGGACTTTGTAAACATCTAGCTCAGGACTTTCAAGAAAGTAATGAAGCCATTTTAGTGTCAAATGATGAAGAGATTGTTGCTGTTCACATCTCACCTTCCAGCTAGTTTCATGATTTGGTAAGCTATCTGCAAGATAGTTGTTACCCTTCTCACCTAAGTGCTTCAAAAAGAAGGTATTTCAAATTGCAATCAATTCCATTCTTGCTCATTGATGGCGTTTTGTTCAAAATGGATATCAATGGAATGTTACTAAGGTGTGTGGAACCAAGCCAAACTCAAAGATTACTTGAAGAATTCCATGATGGACATGGTGGAGGACACTTTTCTGCAAGAACTACAGCACTTAAAATCATTAGAAGTGGGTACTATTGGCCTACTCTATTTTGCGATTGTCATACATGGGTTAGGAAGTGCAAACAATATGCTATGTTTGTAGGAGAAGTCAAACTTGCAGCCCTGCCCCTTCAGCCAATTGCAGTGGATCAGCCTTTTGTCCGGTGGGGATTGGATTTTATTGGTCTCATTAACCCTCTTTCAAGTTCAGGGCATAAGTGGATTCTAACAGCTACGGATTACTTCGCACGTTGGACGGAAGCAATTGCATTGAAAAAAGCAAACGAAACTAGCATTCTTGATTTCTATGAAAGTTTGCTTACTAGGTTTGGAGTTCCTTCGACCATTATTTATAACAATGCAATAGCTTTTGTGGGATCTAAGATCATCCAATGGGCTGTCCAACATGAGTTTATCTCAGCACTTCATCGAACTATTATCCACAAGGAAATGGCCTTGCTGAATCTACAAACAAGAACCTCTTAAGGATCATACGAAAGACTATTGAAAACAATCACAGGCCATGGCATCTCAAGTTGAAGTCAAGTGTATGGGCTGATAGGATCAGCTACAAGAGGTCAATAGCCAACTCTCCCTACAAGCTAGTCTATGGTAAGGAAGCAAGGTTACCTATTTCTCTCGAGTTTCCAGCTTTGGAACTAATGCATCAACTTGAGTTGTTGAAGAATGAGCCTATGGAGATCAAGTATGCAAAGCTTATGGAGTCGGAAGAGACAAGAAATCAAGCCATGCTAGCAATGGAAAGTCATCAGGCATAGGTGAAAAGAACATTTGACAAAAGAGCATCCTCACAAAGCTTTAATGAAGGAGATTTGGTCCTCAAGTGGGATGAGGATCGAGCCAAACCAGGAAGGCACACAAAGTTTGATTCCCTTTGGAGTGGTCCATACACGATCTTCAGTTGCAAATCCCACAACGCCTTCCAACTTGCCAAGATGGATGGTCAAGAGCTTCCAATCCCAGTCAATAGAATACATCTGAAACATTGCTATTGAAGAGCAAAACTCAATGTACATAGTTGTTTTTGCTTCCCTCCAAGTGCTGTTCAAGCATAGTAGTTTGCTTCAGTTTTGTCCAATAAGTGCTTGTTTGCACATTTGCTTCTTAGTTTTCCTGCTTTCGTGTGTTTCCCTTCTTATTTTGAAGGAGGAAGGTTACGTCAGCCATGGTCAAGAAGAGATTTTCAGTCAGAAATCAGGTTTATCATTGTTTTGGGAGTTCGAATAACATGTACATGGTCTGAGTTCTCAAGCATAGCAGGCATGTTGGGCCAGTTGAGTCACCAGAAATGTTGACAATTCTTCCACAGGCCAAAAAATTGTCAACTTTACTATTCGGAAGATGGTCTTATGGTACCAGTTTGTCTTGTGAATCAGTTTTGGGTACTGAATAATGAAAAGGAAAAGGTTTTGCAAAGTTCAATCAAGCCTAAATGCATACCTACAACCACCCAAGGAGCCATCCACAGCAAGGTATCAGCCAAGGAACGAGCCCACAACCAAGTAAAGTTTTGGTCATTCAAAGAATTTGAAGGGGCGTTCTCGTTTTTTTAGATTTGGCAATGTCCACCTACAACCATCCTTAAGGTTAACCTACAAACCTGTAGGTTCGCTTATGAATGAAGGTGAGTGTTTTCTTTTGGACACCTATGGAATACAAGTTTGTTTTTTAGACTTACAATGACTATTCTCTTTCCCAAGTGCTTTCTTTCCAAAGTGTTGTCTTCTCAAAATTTTGTCAGGGTAAGAGATGGACAATTTCCTCGAACTTTTTGTCCGAGGGAAAATATTTTTCAAAGGACTTGGGAGAAGTCCGAGAGAATTTCAAAGGGACAATTTACAAAGTATTCAATTCCTTCGGACTTTTTGTCTGAAGGAATTAAGGAGACAAAAAACCCGGGTTCCCTACAAAAAGCACGGGTGCCCTACAAAAAACCCGGGTGCCCTTCAATTCTTTCAAAAACCCAGTTCCAGAGAGACAAAAGCCCTTGCGGAGGGCACTTGGTCGGTGACAGGGCCTTTCCAATTTTCCCGAAGGGCACAGAGGAAAGACACAAGCCCTTGCGGAGGGCACTTGGTCAGTGGCAGGACCTTTCCAATTTTTCCGAAGGGCATTTGGCCGGTGGTAGAATAAAGACAAAGGAGACTAATTACTTTGGACAAAAAGTCTGAAGAAATTCGGGACAAAGAAAAACCCAATGGAAAATACACAAAGGCAAAGAGAAAAAAATTGGAGGGAGGATATCCTTTGGGCAAAAATTCCGAAGGATTAATTCGGGAAAATTACATAACAAGAAGTCCGAGAGAATATAGCCCGAGGAAATACAACCAAGCTAAGGCTAGGGAGATAAACAGAAAAGTCCGCGGGAAAAATTTGTCAAACGAAAATTCCGAAGAAAATCAAAGGGAATAAGCCAAGAAGGAAATCCAAAAGGTCCGCAGAAAAACAAATGTCCGCAAAAAATAAAAAGCCAAGACCAAGGTGAAGTCAACGAAAAGCAAGGAAATAAAATCCGCAAACATAAAAACCAAAGACAGAATTCCAAAAGAATAATTGGACTTGGACAGAAAATAGAAGTCCGCAGAAAATGAACAGACAGACCAAAATAAAAGGAAAATCCATGCAAGCATAGGCTATTTTTGGTTGATTAGTCAAAGCTTCAGTTGACTGGTTGTTGAAGTCAAGCTCATCTCCGAATCAACTCGTGCTTTCAAACGTTCCAACTCAGCTTCCAACGCTTCAATTCGAGTTCTAATTTTAGCATGGCATGGATTTCATGCATGCTCTTGTTATCTCGTGCTTTCAAACGATCAAATGGCTCAAGAGGAAGTCCATATTTGGAAGTGGGCGTAGCATTTTTGCATGATAAGAGTTTGACTTTCAACAAACTCACCGTCCATTTCCTCTAATGCCAAGGAGCTTCATGCAAAGAAAATAGACTTTTTGTAAAGGTTGAGTTGGATGGATTTACCCTCTCTTCTATTTTTCAAATGCCAACTCTTGGCTATTGTAATTTTCTATATAAGTTGGCTTTTCAGCCTTGAATTGTATCCCTCTCTTGGCAAGACCAGACTCTGCCATTGGTGAGTTGTGTAACCTTTTCAATCAATAGGACTCTACTTTCAAATTTCAAGTGCTGGCATAGTGTATATTTATTCAACAATTTGCATGTGGTAGATTTCTCTCCCTTCCCAAATTCTGATTCGTACCTAGTTGTTAGCTTATCATATTATGCAGGTCATGTTCAGTGTTTTATATGTCTTTTGTTGAAGCTGTAAGTGGATGTTAGGTGGCTGCAAAGTGTCTTGTGTCAAACCTCTCTCCATCATTTTCCCTCATGTTTTGGTCATTGGATCGAACCTTATCATGAAATATTTATGCATAGTGATCAATTGAAATCAAAGGTCTTCTTTTTCCCTTGTTTGATTCAATGTTCAAGGTTCCAAGTAGAGTGGATCAACGTTTTGGTGTATCATTATCATTAGGTAGGATTGCCCTTTCAAGTTTCCTTCTCCCTTTTCCATGGTAGATTCGCAGCACAGAGTAGAGATCCATTGATACATCTTACAGGAACCAACCTTCTCTGGAGGTTCTTCTCACCATTGAGGCACCCACCCTCGTGAGAAGATCCCATTGTTTCAACCGAAGAGAGCATTGGCCATTCCAGCACGTCTTCGATTCAAGGTGCAACTCCAGGGTGACAACAGGACCCTTTATTGAAACTGAAACAAGTGGTACAGCCATCCAAGCACCAAGTTGGACTCCTATTTCACAAAGAGCTGACTCATCTAGTAGCAGCAGCCATCAAGGAGGTCGAGTTATTCATGAGTCAACATCATCCTCCTTCAACTCAAGTCAATGCCTAGCAAGGACAAGAAGCTTGCAAGAAGTCTATGATCAGTCAAGGTATGAACAAAACGAAGTTGAAACTATGAACTATGTTCTTTTTATCAGTTGATCCTATATACTTTGAAGAAGCAGTCAAGGACAGCAAGTGGTGTGAGGCAATGGATAAAAAAATGCACGCCATAGAGAGAAATCAGACTTGGGAGTTAGTTGACCTAACAAAAGGAAAAGAGGTCATAGGAGTCAATTGAGTGTACAAGACAAAAACCACTCCGGAAGGCAAAATAAAGAGGCATAAGGCAAGATTAGTAGTGAAAGGCTATAAGAAAAGGCCCGGACGTGATTACAATGAGATGTTTGCCCCTGTAGCAAGGCTAGAAATAGTGAGGACAATCATAGCCATTGTTGCTCAATACAAGTGGAAGGTGCATCATGTAGACACTTATAATTGGCCACCAATGGCTTCATACCAAACTTTAGACCAATTCTTACCAACCTTTGCAAATCAAACCTAAGAATCATTAAACGTCTCAAATTTGGTTTCATAATATGTAATTTGGCCTATAAACCTATTAAATGGGCAATTGCACACATCAAATTAATTCAAATCTTGCAAAATGCTAAAACACCTAAATAGAATTAACTAAAATGCAAAACCTAATTAAATTCCTAATTGAATCCTCCTTGAGAAATTAAATAAATTATCAAAAAAGAAATTCAAAAATCAAAGAATATCCTAAGAATTCATAATTACCTTTTTATAAGTTGTCAAATATCCTAAAATATCTCAACATGCCTATTCATTATTAATCGTGACCATTTGACACCTTTTAACTCTACTGAGGTTAATTAACTCATTAAGGTTAGGTTTGAACCCATTTCAAGCTCTAACTCACCTTGGTTGGGGTTAGTTTCTAAACCTATAAATACAAGCATTTGCCTCTTCATTTAGGGGGCTTGGACATAGTAATGTTATAATGTTGGTTTTGGAGCAAGATTGCAAGCAATAGTGTTATAAGGTCAAAATCACAAGCCAAGCCATCAAGCTATATCAAGCAAGCATGAGCCAAACAATGGTGCCAAGGAGAGGAGCCACACAACTCCATTGCCACAGACTTCTTGAGTACAAGCCAAGCAAGCCAAATGAACACATCATTTGGAGCATTCAAGGAAGGTAAGGAAACTTGTAAGCTCTTTGCATTTTAGTTGAGTTTTATTTTTTGTTGCTTGTTCACTAAGCTCCCCCTATGATATAAGCATGGAGGTGTTCAGCTTGTTAGTGTATCTTTCATTTGATTGTTTTATATGAAAACTAACACTTGATTTAACCTCTCCTCCATCGTCAAATTCCTAGTATCACAAATGGCACGCCTGGTGGGACATTAAGCACCCCACGTAGTAAGGAGATGAAAATGCAACTCATAAATTGACAAATGAATACTTGAATATCTTCAAATTTGCCCTTTTAGCTTTGATTTTGTCATATTTTTAATTCTTGAATTAACTCGGATCTACACAGAGACTGACATCAGTGAGGTTTACCGACATCGGTTCTGCCTAACTGGGATCGGTTCTGTGTGACTGTCGTCGGTCGGTATGTAGGGCGAAACTTGGTTTACAAAAATTGCATTTTGAATCTTTTTAGTATTCCTAATCTTGATTTCTTGGTTTCAATAGTATTTAAACTCTCTCTATAATCCCTGTGTTTCAAGAAGTTTTTATCAACTTTTGGACTAACCTAACGTTTTCATCTTGTGTGGTTTTACCTTCGAATTCACAAGTGACTGACATCGGTCTTAAGTGTTAGTCGACCGATATCGGTCCTTCAATGCCGTCATCGGTTCTCTTTGAGACCCACCGGCATCGGTTGCCTTAAAACCGACATCGATCAGTTTTGACCAACCACGGTCACTGTGTTTTCAAAAATAAAAACCCGAGAGCTACTTTTTCAAAGTCCATTTGCTCACCGTTAAAAGTGCTTCAAAGCAGGAGACTATCTAACCATTGCAGGTCCTAGGCTTGATTGGAACACAAAATTGCAAGTTTAAGTAGTTTTAACATTTCATTTTGGGTACCTAAAAAGAATTAGCTAAGTCATTCACAGTTCATTTTGGTGCTAAAATGAACATGTTAAATCTTGACCATTTGGTATTTGGTGTTTAAAAAGAATTAGAATGGCCAAGTCTTGAGCGCTTATTTTTGGTGTTTAAAAACGAACTTAAGCTGAATCTTGAACATTTGGGTTTTAGGGCTTAAAATGAACATAGATGATTTTTCTTGAGTTGGTTTTTGTGCAAATATCTTTCAAAATCTTTCGCACTTAAGCCAAGGGGCCAAGTAAAGAACTTTGTCACATATTTCAATTTGGTGCTTAAATATATACTTCAATCGCAATTTCTTGAAACTGTTTGTTGATTGTTTATTTTCGCAAAATGAATAGCGCGTGTATGCTCTCCCCCCATCCCTTATAAGGAACTTGGGTGACTAAAAGCACCTTTTCATTGCATTTGTGCCTTAGTCCAAGGCATGGAAAGAAAGTTTAGGCTTTCCCCAAAACCCATATGGTTTGGGTGATATAAAAACAACTCTAAAATATTTTCACTTGTCTTTTATTTTCATGTAATTTGGCTTGTGAAGGCAGTGTCATTGCCTCTCATGAGTTCTCTAGGAAAGCATTTCCCGGGGCTTCATCTTTTTGCAATGTTTCAACCCTACTCCACAACAGGTTATACAAATTAGGGTACGCTTACTATGAGAGCCAAGGGGTTGAATGGCTAACTTCTCCTTTCATAACGAAGGCCCGAGTCAAGTCAGGTCAACCAAGGGATTCAACTAAGCAATCCATGGATGGAATCGCCATGCAAAGGTATAGATCCTTGCATGATAAGTTGATCGGTATGAACTCAATTGACATGATGCTTCTCTTGTGTTAGCCACATTTGAGATCAATCTAGATGGTCGTAAATTGCAAGTTTTACTCAACCCCACTTTGTCACACCTTGATAGGATCTAGGACGATATACTTAGTTGTATTTTGTCATTTATTTTTTTATTGCTTGGTGTTTTGTGTCTAAAACTTTGTTTGTTATACCACGTAATAAACGGGTTTGTTTGTCTACACTACTCCGTTGTTTGAGGCGTTATGCTGTCCATTTGACACCGTGCTTTAAAAAAATTATGTCAAAAATGTTGTGTCACTTGATTGAAACGGGTAATGTTACGCTGCCCAAATCAAATCAAGTTTTGAGCCTTAGACGTCTTTGAAACAAAACATTGTTTGTACCTTTTGAGAGCACTAACGTCGTTACGCTGCTCAAATTGTTTCAAAAGACTTGTCTTGTCTTGTGTCCAAATTGTGATGTTTACAACCAATCACATGTGTCTTGTGGGATCTTTGTTTTACTGCAATCATGTTGTTCAATTTTGCCTAGCTTGTTGGTCAATAAAGCCTAAGTTTTCCTAGAGTTGAGTTTTTAATTAACTTTTCTAAGTTCGGATCCAAACATTGATTGATTTCTATTTAAGCCTCGTTTCGTAGGGGCTAATACACAGACCTTTCCCTTTTGAGTTGTGTAACTTAGGTTAATTGATTACCCAAATTTGGAAATTATATTGTTTGCTTTTGTTTGATAAAATCAGTCTATCTTCAAATACCTTTTGTCTAGTGCCTTATCCCAATTTGATCACGTTTATGTCTAGAATCAAGTGCTTTGTTTATGCCAAAGTGTTCCAAATTTGTTAGATTAAAATCATCCTTTTGTTTCAAGTCTAGCTTTTGATGCCGAGTTTGGCCAAAAGTCCTAGCATATGTCTTGTTTTGAGCCCAGCTTTTGACGCCGCATTTGGCCAAACGACCTAACAACTTTTCCCTTTCCTAGTTTTGACCTATTTAGAACATCTTTGGACCTAGAGTTTGGCATCTTGTTTTTAGGTCATTTAACTTGACCTTGTTTGTGTGAAGCATTTAACGTTAGACATTTGATGTTATATTGTTTTTACCAAGTTTTTGCATAGACCTTTTCGGAGATACAACTCCACTCCTTTTTGACCAAGTTAGACCTAGTTGAGCCTTTTGTCTTTTCAAACATAGCTTTTTAGAGTTTGTAGAACTCTATCCTCTTGTCGTGAAATATTTGCCATTGATTTGACCATGTCTCACTATACACGTAGTGGAGTCATGTATAATTTAGGATATGGAAATGTTGTCACGCAAGAGGACTTTGATCAAGACCCTTATGAAAACGATATTGTTTGGGAGTTGGATTCTTATCGACCTTACAACACCCAATCAGCAGAACAAAGTTAAGATCTTTTGGCCCATTATTTCATTAGCACTCCTTCATACACAGAGCAAGACGAAGAATAGATGACTCGATATTTGGCTAGTGTACTTTTGGTTGTGGAAAACGTCCAATAGCAACCTTATCACATTACAATGCCATTAGCCTATGATACTAATAGAGTTGCGGAGGTAGGGCATGAAAACTTGCCAAGTATAGTAAGAGAGCCTTACAATGTGTCTTACAACAAACAGGCCTCTTCTAGCAACCCTAATGCCATTGTATCGATGTCGTATCAAGATCCGCATATGCTTGTCACACAAAGAGGCCTCATGGAGGACCACTTCATTCAAATGCAGACAACATACTAGACATATCAAAACCTAGCGCGTAACTTGAATAATATGACCATGTCAAACGCATCTCTAATTAAGTTAGCTCCTTCAATAGGAGTCTTACTTGAGTTGACAGGTCAAGAAAATCAGGGTATCAACCTAGTTACGCAAAGCACTTCAAGAGAAAACATGTTCAGTACCCTAACTATTGAGGAAGTGTTTTTAGCTTCCACGCAAAACAGTGAGCAGAATATAGTGGACAATACACAAGTAATGTCCAATTTAAACCAAAGTGGTGTCAGCGCACAAACAAATAGTCAACCACAAAATGTGCCTTTAAATAACACTGCGAGCGGTTCGCAAACTCAGGGGGTAGGAGTTTCTACTTCCCAATCTCAGCCAACTACCTCTAATCCTCAACCAATTGCTTTTCAAGCACCCAACATCAAGGATTAAGTAGTCAACCAATGACCAGTGCCATACCACAACAAAATGTGATGAATCTTACTCCACCCCAACAGGGGATGAGTAACATTCCACAACAACAGGGACTGTCCAATGTACCCATGCAGCAGAGGTGAAACATATTTCCACCTCAATAGGGGGCAACCAATGTTCCACCTCGCCAGGTAGCAACAATCATACCTCTTCAATCGTAGACTAACATGCCAATCCAAAACCAAACGATGTCTAATCAACAACATACTAGTATTGGTCAGCGACAGATGCCGAATCTCCAACATGTGTCCACTTTCCAACAAGGATTCGCGCAACCAAGAGGTTCCAATGTTCCTCCAATACCTATTAGGCAATAATTGCCTTTCGTGTAAAACGTGCCTTAAGTTCAACAATAGCGTCTTGGTTCACAAGTTCCCCTCAATCAGCGAGGTATGACTAGTCGGCAGCATGTCCCTATTCAACCTCAACAGGCACAGTATGGCCATAGACCTCCATCCCAACCACAATATTCCCAACATTAGGCTTATATACCCAATCCCAACCAAAATATTGCACCACAGTATGTGCAATTTCAACAATCACACCCTAATCCGTGCATGTGTATTCCTGGTCCATTTCCTAACCAATCCAACATTCCCCAACAAATACCTCCATCATACCTCGGTCAAAGTAATCCACTTGTGATCGCATAGCCTTCACCTCAAGCTAATGATCCCACTAGTTTCTTCGCACAAGAGCTGCAACAAATGAAGGATGCAATTGCCCTCATCCAAGTAGGGAAGCAGATCAAAAAGTTCACGTTGGACGATGTGTGTTCTTACCCTTTCAACATGGAGTACTTGCAGATACCATTTCCTCCAGGGTACGAACCAAAAAAGTTTGACAAATACAAGGGGAAAGGTGACCCCAAGGCCCATTTGATAGAATTCTTTGTTGCATGCCAACCAATGGCCTATAGCGACATATACCTATTGTTGCTTCTAAGAAGCCGAGCAGGGCAAGCATTGGAATGGTTCCTGAAGTTGCTCAAGAATTCAGTATCTGATTTTGACGATCTTTTGAACAAGTTTGTGCAACACTTCTCTTACAATCTCGAACACGAGATTTCATTGGTAGATTTGACACAAGCAAAACAAAAGGCTGGTGAAAGCTTCACAAGCTATCTGTAGCAATGGAGAGCCCTTGCAAGCCGATTTACCCATAGTCTATTGGATAAGCAACACGTGTTTACCAAAAATCTACACAGCGAGATATCTTACAATTTGGAGTTGCAGTGTGCATATACTTTTAAAGAGATCATTGACAAAGGTTTGTTGATCGAAAGAGACCTTATTAACAAAGGGATCATTAAACTAGCCTCATCAAATCAGAACTAGAACAATGGCCAAAATCAAAACCAAGTCCAAGTGCAAGAGTAACCGAGTCGCGACATGTCCAAACAGTGCAAACACCATCTGCACAGCATATGCCACATATGCATATAACTCCTAACCAACAACCTCTTCAACAAACACAAGCACAACAACCTGGACCAATGCAACAAATTGTAATGTTCCCTTCTCAAATCTGATCTCACAGTGTCCGTTGGCCTAGTTTTGGAAATCCGTAGGCTATTCGAAAGGTGCAAATTAGGGTTTCCTATTTTTTAGGATGTCCTTGCTCAGAGTTTTGATGGCGAATTCTTTCTGGGTTTTTCAAGAGCTTCGCGGAGGTATGTTTGTTTCAGCTTTCTGAGCATTTCCAGGAATTTACTATTTTTAGTAAATTCTATTTTTCACAGCTACCAGGGTTGTCTCAAGGAGTTAACTTTCCCTTTCAGTTGACTCATTCAGTTTTGGGCTTCAGAATGCGGTCTCGGTGAAATAAGTTAATTTCACTTAAAAAATAACATTATATTTTAACGTTGACCTTGGCCTAGTCGAAATAACTTAATGTTATTTTAAAAGGGGGACTTGAAGGGGGGGCGCCATCATTGCATGGAAAGGGGCGCCACTTTTGGAGATAAGGCTTCAAAGGAGGCCAACTGAAGCCTATAAAAAAAAGCATTGGGTTCTCATTTTAGGATCTTGGTCTAATACATTGTTATGCTGCCGCTTTGGCTCTGGAACTGCTTCGGGGAATGAAGGCCTCCTAGCTAGGGCATCGCTTCATGCTTGCAAGACAGCATTTAGTGGTGATTCAGTCATTGATATTTGTGTTTACTTATGTAATGATTTCAGTTATTTCATTGTTAGTTTATTCGGTATTATTAGTGTTTCAGTTATTGTATTCTGTATAAGACAGATCTAGGTTTTTATTCATAAATCAGAAAATACAAAAAAAAAAGTTCTGGGTAGCATTTCATTATCTTGGCTAGGCTTAGGCGCCCCTTTGCTCTAATTTATAGAATTTTTCAAGCTTGCAATTTATTTTTAGAGCAAATCGCCCTATTCAGCTGGGACGCCCTTTGGGGTTTGCATTGGAAATTGTGTAACAAGTTTTGGATGCAGATTGGGTCTGAATTTTGATGCTAACTTGGGCGCCATCTTAAGGAAGAGACTTTGCAACAGAAATCAGGAAGATTGAACAAGTTTTGTGTGAGTTATGAACATCTGAAGAATTTAATAGCTGGCTGGTTTTTCTTCTTTCTAAGAGCAAATTCTTCTTATTTTGTAAGCTGACAGTAGTACTGGCAGCCATTCTTTACTTGCTCAAGTCTGATTTCAAAAGTTCAGTTTCTATTAAGTTATTGTATTAGTTTTAGCTCCGCCCTATGGTAGCTACTTTCCCTATAGGGGTTAGCAAGCACATTCTGGGTGTAGAGCTCCGCCCTATGGTAGCTACTTTCCCTTCTGGGGTTAGCAAACACATGCTGGGTGTGGAGTAGTTTCATTCTTCAGTATTTTCAATTAAAACATTGTTATTAATTTCACTCCGTCATATGGTAGCCCCTTACTCCGCCTTGGATTGTGTAGCACATACTTAATGTAGAGTTACTTTGTTTGTAATTTACTCCGTCTTATGGTCGCCCCTACTCCGCCTTGGATTGGGTAGCACATACTGGACGTTGAGTTCCATTTCTAGCATCTAAAGTAGCAGAGTTGTTTCAGTACATTTGGGTTTATCTTCCAACCTTAACGGTATTTACTTGAATGTTGAAATCCAATATCCAAAAAATTGAAAAAAAATTGGCTCGGGATATTTCAGTGGTATCAGAGCCACGTATCCTGCCATCCTGTGAGCAAACCATCTATGAGTGACAGACAAAAGAGACATATTGCAAGAGAAGATAAAAAAATTGCAAAACAATTTCAGTGGTATCAGGTTCCCGAAGGTCAGACAACTTCAGAGGTCTTGAGGGCTCATTGGGAGTCTTCTCAAGAAATAGATATGGCAGAAGGTGAGAGATCAGTCAGGGGTAACGAGAGGTTTACCAACCCTAGAAATGATAGTGGGAAGGGTAGAGAAAGATCACTAAGTCCCGAAAAGAGATTTGAAAAGAAGATGGATGCCTTGATGGATATGGTATTCCTCATGTTAGGGAAAGTGGGTCAGAACCCAACTCTCCAGAACAATTCCGGATATAGAGGAGAGCCTAGTGCCTCTATTCAATTTGATGGAAGTGTTGCTCAACCTGTTTCAAACAACACTTACATTTCGTCAAGGCCCTTCAAACCCACCTTCGTAGCACCAGTAAACGCCCAACCTGATCCTGAAGAGAATTCTTCATTTGTGGAACAATTGAGACGTGGCCATGTGGAGTATGATTCTCTCCCTGATGACATCAAAATGGATATGTCCTATAATGAATTTATAGATCATAAGAGAAAGAGTAAGGGACAAGGGAGAAATTATGACCAAAGAAGAACTCCAGCACAAGGAGACTTGCATCAAGCTATCAACAAGGTTTTGCTTTCCCACTTTGACGGAAGTGATAGTAATTCTGCTCGAGCTTGGATTCAAAAACTAGACAACTATTTGGCTCTTAGGCCAATGGCTGAAGAAGACGCGATTAAATTCGATACGCTACACCTAGATGGGGTGGCGCATGAGTGGTGGTACCATGGCCTAGTCACCTTGGGTCATGGATCAATCACTAGCTACGATGAATTCACCAATAGACTCATTGAGAGGTTCGAGAAGAAGGACCCAGAAGTGCATTTTAGGGAGTTGGCGCAGTTGAAGCAGTATGGCACTGTTGATGCCTACATAGCTGAGTTTCAAAGACTTTCAGTTATGGTCACTGGAATCACTGAGAGAAGATTAGTGATCTTATTCAGCGAAGGTTTGATGGAGCCACTCAAGGGATGGATCAAAGCTTTTGATCCACCATCCTTACAAGAAGCAATGAAAAAAACTAGAAACATGGAGTGGGCTGCTCCCAAAACAAAGTTCCATTCTAAACCATCATTCCACAAGAAGGATAGAGGGAAAAGGTTTCATCAAAAGCCTTATCAAAAGGAGTCTAAACAGCAGAAACCTCTTGGCACAAGATTGGATCCGGAAACTATCAATGAACTCCAAAGAAAGGGGCTATGTTTCCGATGTAGAGATAAATGGTCTCCAGATCATGTTTGCCCAAAGGGAGTCAAATTTCACCAGATTGACTATTATTCAGCTGGTGAGAGTAACTCTGATTTTTCGGACCAGCAATCTGATGCCGAAGATAGTGAAGTGGAAAGAGCTCCTGAAGAGTCCGAACGCGAAAAAGAAAGTGGTGGTACGTTGGCTCAACTTTCGAGCTTCCACAAGAATGAGTCTTTCAAAATTCGTGGGACGATCAAAGGGCAGCGTATAGTTGCTTTAATTGATACTGGAGCAACCCATAACTTCATTGACGAAGCTGTGGTAGCAAAGAAGGGGTTGCAATCAGAAGATTTTGAAGGGTTCAAAGTCATGGTTGTTGATGGGTTCCACATCTCTTGTACCAAAAGGGTTCCCAACTTGTCAATGCAATTGGGCAATTACGAAGTCAAGGATGACTTCTATGTGGTTAATATTGGAGATACGGATGCTGTCCTTGGCATTAGTGGCTGCGATCTCTTTGAATCTGCAAATCATGGAACTCAAGTTCCAATCCGACGAAAAGAAGGTGGTGTTGAGAGGAATGTCAAATGGTGGCCCTCGGATTGTGTCATTCAAAAGGATGGCAAGGTTGATACGTCATGACCAAGTGGACTGGGCTGCGGAATGCATGGTTCTTCCGACTAGTCCTGCTGAAACGAAAATAGAGTATCCTCCTGATATTCAATCTTTACTCACCAAGAAGAGTAAAGTGTTTGCTGATTTACCTCTTGGACCACCTCCTAATAGAGGTTCGGAACACATCATTGAGCTCAAGGAAGGGGCAAAACCGGTGATCATAACTCCTTATCGGTATCCGAAGAGGCAAAAAGACGAGATCGAGAAGAATATTCAAGAACTCTTGAAGATGGGTTTCATATGCCCAAGCAAGAGCCCCTTTGCTTCTGCAGTGGTTCTTGTGAAGAAGAAGGATGGTACCATGCGCATGTGTGTGGATTATCATGCTTTGAATCAAAGCACCATCAAAAACAGATATCCCATACCCAGGATAGATGAGCTCATTGATGAGCTACATGGTGCCAAGTTCTTCTCAAAAATTGATCTGAGATCGGGTTACCATTAGATTCGAATGAGGGGATCGGATGTGGAGAAGACAGCTTTCAGATGTCACTATGGCCATTTCGAATTCTTAGTCATGCCATTTGGGTTGACTAAAGCTCCGGCTACCTTTCAGTCTTGCATGAATCGTATTTTTCAGAGTCATTTAAAGAGGTTTGTGTTAGTATTTTTTGATGACATTCTGATTTACAACAAGACTTGGGGAGATCATCTTAAGCACTTGGAGGAAGTGCTTAGTATCATGGAATCTGCGAGCTTGTTTGCAAAAGCTTCCAAATGTGAATTTGAGATGACGGAGTTACTATACCTTGGCCACATAGTCAGTGCTGAGGGAGTGAAGGTGGACCCAGAGAAGATCAAAGCAGTAGTTGATTGGCCACCTCCTGAGAGCTTAACTCAGTTGAAAGGTTTTTTGGGTCTATGTGGGTTTTATCGGAGATTCGTAAAGGGGTATTCACAGAATGCTGCTCCCCTTACTGATTTCACCAAAAAGGGAGCCTTTGTTTGGTCAGAAAAGGCTCAAATTGTTTTTGACAAGTTCAAGAAGATCATGAGCTCGTGTCCGGTTTTGGCAATACCGGATTTTTCCAAGCCATTCGAGCTGCAATGTGATGCATCAGGTGAAGGAGTGGGGGCTGTCCTGAGGCAAGACAAACACCCTATCGTGTTTGAGAGTAGAAAATTACGAGATATTGAAAAAACATATTCAATCTATGACAAAGAAATGCTTGCCATTATGCATGCATTAGCCAAGTTCAGACAGTACTTGGTGGGAAACAAGTTTGTGGTTAAGACTGACCACAATAGCCTCAAGCATTTCATGCACCAGAAAGATCTAAATGAGAGGCAACAGAAATGGGTGAGTAAGCTTCAAGCTTACGACTTTGATATTGAATATGTAAAAGGAAAAAATAATATTGTGGCCGATGCTCTCTCCAGAAGACCTCATCTTAACTCATTGTGTGAGCTTACTGCAGATTGGAGAGACATGTTGCTTGCTGATTATGCTAAAAATCAGTTTGCAACCAGCATTCTTGAGGGTACTTTTCATGATGAAAGGTACAAGATGGTTGAGGGATTGATACATTATAAGGGAAGAATCTTTCTGGTGGCTGATTCTAAGCTGAAGAAGATTCTCTTGACTTTTTATGATATTCCAGTTGCTGGTCACCAAGGTTTTTTCAAGACATATCGGTAGATCCGAGAAAGGTTTTCTTGGAAGGGATTGAAAGGAGAGGTACAACGCTACATTCAGGAGTGTCCTGTTTGTCAAGCGAATAAAAATGAGCATACATTACCAGCCGGTTTACTCCAACCACTCCCTATTCCCAATCAAAAATGGGAAAGTATCTCGATGGACTTCATCACAGGATTGCCCAAAGCCCAAGGGAAGGATTGCATCTATGTAGTGGTGGATCGGCTAACCAAATTTGCTCACTTCTTCGCCATTACCAGCACTTTTTCTGCAGCCCAAGTTGCAGATCTGTTTTTTCGAGAAGTGTTCAAGCTGCATGGATTGCCAAAGAACATCGTGAGTGATAGAGACAGCAAGTTCCTAAGTAAGTTTTGGCAAGAAGTCTTCAGAATAAGTGGCATTGTGCTCACCCCAAGCACTAGCTACCATCCCGAAACAGATGGGCAAACTGAAGTGGTGAACAAGTGGTTGGAAGGCTACTTGAGAAATTATGTGTCAGAACAGCAGAGAACTTGGGTCAAGTGGCTGCATATTGGTGAGTACTGCTACAACTCTACTTTTCATATATCAATTAAGATGTCTCCTTTCTTGGCACTTTATGGGTATGAGGCACCTAGTTTTGCAGATTTAGTGTTTGGTGACAACAAAGCACCCCTAGCCAAAGATTTGTTGCATCATAGTCAAGACATAATGAAATCCTTGAAGGATAATTTGCAGATTGCACAAAATCAGCAAAAGTGGAGCTGAGAAGCTCAAACCTCGCTCTTATGGGCCCTTTAGGGTCATCAGAAAAGTTGGAGCAGTAGCTTATGAATTAGAGCTACCTTCTGATAGCAGAGTGCATAACGTTTTCCACGTGTCTCGTCTCAAGAAGGCATTTGGACATAATGTGATTGCTTCATCCCAGTTACCACCTTTGGATGAAGAGGGACAGTCGGCTCTAATTCCAGAGGAGATACTTGATGTTCGAGAACGTTCTTTGAGGAAAAGAACCATCAGAGAGTACCTGGTAAAGTGGAAAGACCTACCTATGGAGGATGCAACTTGGAAAGATGATGAGATCTTGCATCATCCTAGTTTGCGATTGCTTAAGGACAAGCAATTTTGGGAAGGGCGGACTGTAATGTCCCCTTCTCAAATCTGATCTCACAGTATCCGTTGGCCTAGTTTTGAAAATCCGTAGGCTATTCGGAAGGTGCAAATTAGGGTTTCCTATTTTTTAGGATGTCCTTGCTCGGAGTTTTGATGGCGAATTCTTTCTGGGTTTTTCAAGAGCTTCGCGGGGGTATGTTTGTTTCGGCTTTCTGAGCATTTTCAAGAATTTACTATTTTTAGTAAATTCTATTTTTCGCAGCTAGCAGGGTTGTCTCAAAGAGTTAACTTTCCCTTTCAGTTGACTCATTCAATTTTAGGCTTCAGAATGCGGTCTCGGTGAAATAAGTTAATTTCACTTAAAAAATAACATTATATTTTAACGTTGACCTTGGCCTAGTCGAAATAACTTAATGTTATTTTAAAAGGGGGACTTGAAGGGGGGGCGCCATCATTGCATGGAAAGGGGCGCCACTTTTGGAGATAAGGCTTCAAGGGAGGCCAACTGAAGCCTATAAAAGAAAGCATTGGGTTCTCATTTTAGGATCTTGGTCTAATACATTGTTATGCTGCCGCTTTGACTCTGGAACTGCTTCGGGGAATGAAGGCCTCCTAGCTAGGGCATTGCTTCATGCTTGCAAGACAGCGTCTAGTGGTGATTCAGTCATTGATATTTGTGTTTACTTATGTAATGATTTCAGTTATTTCATTGTTAGTTTATTCGGTATTATTAGTGTTTCAGTTATTGTATTCTGTATAAGACAGATCTAGGTTTTTATTCATAAATCAGAAAATACAAAAAAAAAGGTTCTGGATAGCATTTCATTATCTTGGCTAGGCTTAGGCGCCCCTTTGCTCTAATTTATAGAATTTTTCAAGCTTGCAATTTATTTCTAGAGCAAATCACCCTATTCAGCTGGGACGCCCTTTGGGGTTTGCATTGGAAATTGTGTAACAAGTTTTGGATGCAGATTGGGTCTGAATTTTGATGCTAACTTGGGCGCCATCTTAAGGAAGATTGAACAAGTTTTGTGTGAGTTATAAACATCTGAAGAATTTAATAGGTGGCTGGTTTTTCTTCTTTCTAAGAGCAAATTCTTCTTATTTTGTAAGCTAACAGTAGTACTGGCAGCCATTCTTTACTTGCTCAAGTCTGATTTCAAAAGTTCAGTTTCTATTAAGTTATTGTATTAGTTTTAGCTCCGCCCTATGGTAGCTACTTTCCCTATAGGGGTTAGCAAGCACATTCTGGGTGTAGAGCTCCGCCCTATGGTAGCTACTTTCCCTTCTGGGGTTAGCAAGCACACGCTGGGTGTGGAGTAGTTTCATTCTTCAGTATTTCCAATTAAAGCATTGTTATTAATTTCACTCCGTCATATGGTAGCCCCTTACTCCGCCTTGGATTGAGTAGCACATACTTGACGTAGAGTTACTTTGTAATTTACTCCGTCTTATGGTCGCCCCTACTCCGCCTTGGATTGGGTAGCACATACTGGACGTTGAGTTCCATTTCTAGCGTCTAAAGTAGCAGAGTTGTTTCAGTACATTTGGGTTTATCTTCCAACCTTAACGGTATTTACTTGAATGTTGAAATCCAATATCTAAAAAATTGAAAAAAAATTGGCTCGGGATATTTCACAAATGCAACCTATGCCTTTGCAAAACCCTCCTCCAAAGAGAAATGTGCCTACTTGTCATGTCTTTAGTAACCTTGGAGAGCCCCTTGAATCTATGTTTCGCAAGCTTGTCGCAGCCAATTTGATTGATTGGCCTATTCTGAAGTGCTATCTTGAGGACGCTACCTATCCAAACTGGTACAAGCCAAATGAATTCTACGAATATCATCGAGTCAATGGCCATGATTTGCATCGTTGTGTGCAAATTAAACATGTGATTGAAAATATGTTGAAAAATGGAGAGATCACATTAGATCGAGGAGCTTCCACATCCAATCAAAACCTCAGCATTTATCAAAATCTTTTTCCTCAACATAACAACCAACAACAACGGCCAGTGCAACAACAACCAAGGCCGAACCAACATAATCAACATCAAAACAATGGATAGAACCAAGGCTAGAACGATGCCAACAACCAACAAACCTACCATGCAGTTGCACATGACTACAACACAGTTGTAGGCCATATCGCAGGTCACGTCAACACCATTTCCATAAATCCAAGACCAAGTACCAATTAGACAAGACTGTTGCTAATCATACCCAACCAACCCAACCATGTCGGTAATCCTTCCTTGAGCTAAGAAAGCATATAAGCAAACCAGCAAGCAAGGATTCCCACTGTTGGACCTTATATGGATAACTCATTTTTAGCCTGTGACCACACATAAGTGCATCGGCAACCGAGACTTATCCTATCTGGTCCCCCTCCATCATCATTTGATAGCAACAATGGTCCTGTACCTAATCCCGATTGTGCAATCACAACTCGGTGATCAAGGATTACCATACCAGGCCCGCAGCCATCTGCCACTTCACCCATCATCCAACCAACTGTTCTGGCTAGGAACAAGCCATTTACCACAGAGCTAAGGAAAAAGTTTTGTTTTGATTGTAAATACCCTTGGACACCGGGTCATCATTGTTGTGGGAAGGTGCAAGTGCACTACATTGAGGTGCATTCAGATGAAGAAGAAGATGAAGCGGAAGCCACCTATGAGGAAGAGCATTTGGAGATCCTTAGAGGAGAGGACATGAGTGGCACCTTTGCTTCATTATCGAGAACTCCTAGATACTACCCCTTTCATGTGAAGGGAAAATTGAAAGGTAAGGATGTTATAATTCTCATTGATAGTTGGGCCACCCACAATTTCATTGATAAAAGTTTGATTGTTGCATGCAAGCTTCAACCCATTGAATTCAAGGGTTTCCGTGTGACCCAAAAATTTCAAAACAAACTCAAAATTGTAGCATTTGAACTCTGAACAATGTGCCTTCAACTAGCTTCACTCATGTTCCATTTAGAGGTTCCATCACCATTAAGCCTTACTAGGTGGGTGTTTGGAAGGGCCCATTTTTCTATCAAGTGACCAACATATCCTTTATGGCTAGTCCGATCATTGATGGTCAACAGGAAAGAAAGAAATAATATTAATGTCTACAAATGACAAAAGTAGGCCAATGAGATTTGATATTACATTGAGTTGTAATAGAAAATTACAATACAACATCACTAGGGTAAAAAGGAACCTTGAGAGCTAAAAATTAACTCAACTCTAATGCTCTAAAACAATGTAAACATAAGGGAGTATGGCCAATCCGATAATCAAGGGCCAAACAAAGAACAAGCTTCCATATTGATCTAGAATCTGTCACCATTAGCTACTAGCATCCCCTGGCCTTCTTTAAGACCTAACTTAATAGCTTCCTATATGTTGCATTTAATACTGAGCCACCGACACGAGGTAATTGACCTCTTACTATAAAAACTTTGCCCATTTTTTTAACAACCATAGATTCTGGATACTAAAACATGGGCCCATCCTCCATATCTTATAAAGTATATTTGACTGAAAATAGCATAGATGACTAATTTTCCAAATAATTGTAATTTACTTTCCTTGCAATTCTGATCTTCTCATAGTCATGCACACAGCATCCCAATGGCCCTTCACAATGAAGCAATAAAAAAATTAGATTGAAGTTAGACTCATCACCAGTCTCATAGAGGGTATATCATTCTGCAATAAACCGTGATTTTTATAATTTATTTCATAAAGTTCTTGATCCTCATAATCAATACAACATAGAAATCCAATTTTTTCAAATAATTTTAATCTCTTTTACTTGCAATTTTGTTCTTTTTATAGTGATGCACAGATCATCTTAAGCACCCTTCGCCATAAAGCAATAAAAAATTAGATCAATGTTAGATTGTCATGTCCCCAAATTGGAGGTATCATGATTTAATTAATTGAGTTGTCCAAATTAATGTTATTTCAAAAGGATAGCTTAATTGATTATTTTAATTAAAATAAAGTGGAGTTATTAAATTGATTATTTATAAAGTTATTCCGATAAATTAATATCAAAAAGATGACTTTATATTTAATTGATTTAATAAGGTGACTTAATAAAATAATAAATCATAAAGTCACTTAAAGGAATAAAATAATATTATTTCTAAAAGCTTCTTAAAGTGGAATGAAAATTCTTTATAAGGAGCTCAATGCAAGTCATTTTCATTATGTCTTGAGTTATTCTATTTTCCATACCTACGTGGTAAGAGTTGAGGCTTGCATTGCCCGAGGGTTTGAAGACTCTAGGGTACCGGTTTCGGTTGTGAAAGATCAACCCTAGCTGAAAATTGTGGAGGAATCCATCCAGAGTTTCTACAGATGCTTCATTGGATATCTTTGATAGGTGTAATCGCTGATGTATTTTTGCCCTAGCTGATTGAAGTGCAATCGTTGATTTATTATTGCATCCTTGAGTTGTAGCAATTGAGGTATTGTTGCAACTTCATTTGATTTGTGGTGGCTGATGTATTGCTGCAAATCTCATTTGGAAGAGGAATTCACTGCTGGGTGATTTGATTTGCACAAACTTAATGGTCTTTGACCAAGTTTGTGAAATTTTGGAGAGCAAAGACAAAATCGATTTGAAGAGGATAATTTACAGGATTTTTTAATGCGCTGCCACCTAGACTTTAAGCTGGGACGATTTGAGAAAGTTCGGCCAATTAGGTTCTTTAGATGTTTGCATTGATAGCAATCAGATCATTCTCATTTGAGTCACTGAATTTCATGCATTTGAGTCACTGCGGTTACAGAGTTGTAGTCTCATAAAATCATTGTATTTCAGTTACGGCAGTTGTCAAGTTGCTAATTGGTCTTGAATATATTGCTGTCATACAGTGGTAATTCACATTGTAAAATCTGCATTCTTATGAGAATAGAATTTGCATATGGTGGAGTTGTCAATTAGGTAGCTTAGTTTGCTGATTTGATCACATTCGACATTGTAAATCAGTCATATCTATATTTGACAAAAGATTGTAATCAAATTGGAGGTTATTCATTTGCAATAATATTCATCAAGGAGGTTGCATGGGAAATGTTTGTCAAAAATACTTCTTTGCTATAGGTGTACTTTACATAGTTAGGATGCATGTCAAATGTTTGACTAAATGTCTATTAGCTGTAGATGCATATTAGTTATCTTATTGCATTGACAAATCAAAGTATATCTTGCATAACACTCTCATTCAACTTCGAAACATTGTGCATTGTTAGTTAAAAACATTATAAGCACTTCATCATCATCATCATTCAAGGTGAAAGACAAACTGAAAACACTTACTAGCCAAGAACAAGTTTACAAGCAAAGTGTTTGATGAAATTATGAAGTGCCCAAAACAAAAAATTAAAAGCCAGTTCAGCAAGGGTCTTTACATAGATTCATCACTAATCTCACAGAGTGGACATCATTCTGCAAGAATGTAATGTCCCCTTTCTAGATACAGTGTTAGTCCATCATTGATTTCTCGTGGACTAGTAGTTTGTTAGGGAACCATGGTGAGTTGGCCTTGGATGGGCCATTTGGATGTGTAGTGTTGGTTTGGATCTAGTTGGCATGATCAGTGACAGTTTTGGGTGCCTTGTGGAGTACTTACTATTTTTAGTAAGTTCGGGTTCAGTGCCAGATTGAGATTTTCAGAGTGGGGTTAGATGCGTCTCATCGAGACCTTTCCGACGAGCTAAAGATCAAGGCATTCCAACATCATCTTCATATTTATTTTAAATTTCGAAGTCATATAATGTGTATTTGACGAGACTTTAATAAGGTGATTTAAATAAAATAAAATAATATTCTAGAAGCTTCTTGAAGGATTAAAAAAAAAGAATAAATAGAGGGCTTGGCTAAGCTTCTAATCATCCAGGATATTTGATACTTGACTTGTTATGTTGTGGAGAAGCTTAGGGTTTCTACAAAATATTCCATTGGTCATTGGAAACGTTCACTCCCATTGATTCGCATAACTGAGGTAGTGAAACTATCTACTGAAGGGTTGCAGATTGGAGAGGATATTACAGTCCTTTCATTGGAGCTAAATTTTGTGGCCAAAGGCCAAATTCGGAGATTGTGATTTCATATCAGCTTAGTGAAGCGTTTTGGAGGGGTTTCATTGGAGGTTATCCTCAGATTATCACTTGTCTAGTCTCATATTTCGATCGATTCTACATGAGCACTTGAGCGCCTTTTTTAGGGAGGTCTGGTGATCATTTTTGTAAGGGTAATTGGAAGACTATAAGTTTATAACAGTCTATTGTTAAGGAGATCGACCAGCCATGGAGTTCTCAGATCTTCATTGTTGGAGGCTTATCTGGACACCCTCTCATTCTGGGTATTTGAGGGATAAAATCCTCTTGTAAAGACAATCATTTCTATATCAGTTTGGAGGAGTTAAATAGCTGCATTTATTTTTAGTAAAGATTGCCTGGCAAGGGCAGGGGCGGCTACTTCTAGGAGGTGCGATTTCATGCAAGGAGGCTCAATAAAATCAAATAATAAATAGGAGATAGATATCATGGCATCTACTGATCATTCTAGACTTCATAATCAAGTTCTTTGATGTATTTTGCATTGTTATATCAATTTGCATAAGGTGCTGTTGTAGATGATCATTTTATATCAAATTGGTGTTGTATTGGAAATTCATTGTAATGCCAAGAGTCTTGGCTCATCATTTAATATCAACATTGTAATGAGATAGTACATCAATGGAAGGAAGGATAGGTTGCATGATAAATGTTGATGTAATGCCTGTGGTTATAATCTTCATAGATAGCATAATAGTTGCATGCTAAGTGTTTGGCATAATTCATCATCGCTGTAGCTTCTCATTTTCATAAGGAGTTTGTGTTGACGCTATGGATTGCACCCTTTAAAAGAAGGCTCGGCTTCTTTCTTTCACGCAGCACAATGGAGACATTCCTCTTGTTGTGAGTAGCAAATTTGAAGAATGAATCTCTAGATTAAGGGCTAGCTCCCCTTGATACACCTTTGAGGTCCTTAACTTCTACTACTAACAATGTGCGGGGGTGGGGGCGGAGGCCAGGAAAAGAGAAAAGGATGTTACAAACGCAGAACCTAACTAAAATGGTGATGCATCAAAATGATTCGATCTACTCATTTTTTATCAACACTTTATACCAAAAGGAGCGAACAGACACTTCATTTGAACAAAAAACCAGACTGTGTGAATGTTTTAACAAAAGGCCTAATGGAGACATAATGAAGAACCTACCATAGGTGCTCTATAAGCACATTGTTAGATAGTTGCTCCTCTGCCTCTATACTCCAACTTGGGCACTTCCTGTTAACCTGTAAAAGATCTTGGATACACTAGATATACTAGCATTGACCTATGAAAGCATTAAGATATATGACTAAACATAATGGCGATACAAAGGCATATGCAAAAGTGTAAAGAATCAGATCGAGGTAAAAAATGCCTTTTTTGATTAAAAGGCAAAATTGTCAAGGCTTCGCCATACACAAGTGAGAGATCTTTTTTTAAAGCTGAGAGGTTACAATATATAGAATTTAGAGAAAGACCCTTGGTCCCTTTAAGGAACCGGCGGCCCATACTGTATTAAACACCTTGGTAAGAGAAAATCCGCTCATGCTGCTATCATCTTTCCTTAAATGCACTTGAAAGGAACATGCTGTAGATGTCACAGACCTTGACTTTGCTGCTCAAACTGCATTAAACGTTCTTGCTAAAGCATGGGTCGCCTTGTTCTTTGAATGACAAGGCCGCCTCTTTATGAAAACTTGTGCAACTGTTTGCTTATTAATGCTAAACAAAGAAAAAACAGGCTGCTCTATTGAATGTTCGCGTAGCTCCGTTGATGGTTGTTTGGTGGAGACTAATCCATCTGCAAGCAATTATTTCCCCTGCCAACGCCTCCTATGCTACCTGGGCTGATCTAGTTTGTTCCTGCGCTTGGTTGGATGTGTCTTCTGGAATGTTCCAAGCGTTGTCTTATGTGTGCGTGGTCACGTTCTAGGTTTATTGTTCTGCTGTCTCTTTCCTTGCTACTTGTCTTTTCCTAGCAATTCGGGCTCTCGGGGCTATTCTTTGTCTCCTCTCAGGCTCCTTTCTTGGTTGTCGTTGAGTCCATCTTCGGGTCTCTGAGCCTTTGAATTCCTTCGAACAAAACATCCGAAGGAAATCCTCCAGACATTTTGTCCGAAGGAATTCTTCCTCTTCTCGCCGCCTTGACAACCACTTTTAATGACACCCTAGCTCGCGCTCTGGAATTCTTTCGGACATTTTGTCCGAAAGAAATCTTCTTTAGCTTTTCTTCAATTGTTAACCGATTTCCATGAATTTGACGTTCGCGGGCCCGTCGTCAAACATTTGAAAATCAACGGCTATATTACTACCTTGAAATTGACGTCCACAGGCCTATCATCTTTGAAAATTAATGGCTCTTTCGGTACCTTGAATTTGATGTTCGCGGGCCTGTCACCAGACGTTTGAACTCTCAATGGCTAGCTTACAATGTTGAAGTTGACATTCTCGGGCCCATCACCACCCTTTAGCAATTTCCTCAGCTTTTTGCAAATGAACTTTTTCCGAAAGGAAAGTGACCCTTCGGAAAAATGGAAAAGGTCCATTTTGACGGCCGAGTGTCCTCCGAAAGGGCACTTACCCTTCCGGTTTTTTGCCTTCCGAATTCCTTCGGACATTTTGTCCGCAAGAATTCGTGCCTTCAGTGTCTTGGCTTTTCTTTGGTGAATTTTTTCGGACAAAAAGTCCGAAGGAATTCCTTCGAACGAATTCCTTCGGACATTTATCCTTAGAAATTCATCCCTTTGGTTTCTTCATGGATTTTCTTCGGACAAAATGTCCGAAGAAATTCCTTCGGACTTTTTGTCTTCAAACTTCCTCCGAAGGAAACCCCCCCCCTTTTTGGCTTTCTGGCTTGACCCTTTGCAAACGGACCTTCTGCCCTCTGCAAGGGCACTTTGGGTCCAAAGTTGTCCTTTGGAACTTGCTTGGACGGTCCCATTTGTTGCTTTCCTACCCTCCGCAAGGGTATTTGACCTTCGGAGTTTTGTAAAGGATTTATGTCTCTTTAGAACTGCCCCATCTAACTGCCGATAAAGGCTTGCCCGGGGTAATTTGCTTGCCCTGCGGAACTCCTTGAAACAAAATGAGTCCCAGATCAACTCAAAATACTTGCAAAACTCAAATCACTTGGTTTTTCATAGAAATGGGCCTGTCACAAGGGGAAAACCCAAAAATTGCAGTAAGGTGAATTCATCAAAAATTGGCTAACAAGCCTAGCAAGAAAAAAAAGAGGGGAGCCCAATTTTGGCTTGCAGGACCAAAATTGGTCAACATATTTAGCAATTCACAGGGAAAGCATACCTGCTATGCTTAAGAAAACCGGTGGCCTATAGGTCCATTGGGTATGGAGTTAGGATATAGCTTGAAAGGCTGGCAATAACCTTGAGAAATTTAAGAACCAAATGACTATTTTACCTCAAAAGGCAAAGAAAAAACACACAAGTCAAAAAATTACAAACATGCATAAAAGCATTTAGGGAAAATGAAGAAAAACAGAGAAGCTATGTACACAACAAGTGCAGGCTAGTCACAATGTTTAAGATATATCCCATTGACTAGGATATGTAGTTCTCCACCATCCAACCTGGAGAGTTGGAAAGTATTATGTTGCTTGCACTGGGTGATGACATATGGGCCACTCCACACGGCATCAAACTTCGTGTGTTTCCCAGGTTTAGCTCGGTCTTCATCTCATTTCAAGACAATGTCACCTTCTGAGAAGTCTTTTGATGAGGATTTCTTGTCAAAATGCTTCTTTGTTTGTTGTTGACGGCTGGCCATGGAAACCATGGCCTGGTCTCTTGCCTCCTGAAGCTCCATTAATTCACAAAATATGACCTCCATGCTGTCGCTCTCCTCCAATTGCAGCTGATGGGCAAGATCCAACGCTGGTAACTCAAGTGAAATAGGAAGTCTAGCTTCCCTTCCATACACAAGTGTGTATGGTGAATTGCCAACTGCTCTTTTTGGAGTGACTCTGTCTACCCACAACGTTGTTTTCAGCTTAGTATGCCAAGTCCTTTGATTTTCCTCCATTGTCCTAATGATCCTGATCAGTTTCTTATTGGTGGACTCAGCCAGACCATTTCCTTTTGGGTAGTAGTTGGAAGAAGTACTAAGATAGATGTTGTATCCTAACGCCCACTCGCTTGTTTTGGTTCCCAAGAAAGCCAATGCGTTATCTGAAATGATGGTAGCTGGGACTCCAAATCTTGTCACTAGGCCTTCATAGAAGTCTAGGACTGCACTCTCGTTGGCTTCCTTCAAAGCAACAGCTTCTACCCATCTCGTGAAATAATCTGTAGCAGTCAAGACCACTTGTGGCCAGCACTAAGAGGGTTGATCATCCCTTTGAAGTCCAGACCCCATTGAATGAACGGCGGTTCCACTTGAATAGGTTGCAGAGGCAATGCAACCAGCCGTTGTTTTCCATCAAAGAGCACATTTCTAGCACTTCCGTACCTAGGCATGAGTGTCTCTGAACAAAGTGGGCCAAAAGTAGCCAACCCTCATAATCCTTGCAGCTGTGGGCTTAGGAGCAAAGTGACCACCAGCTGGTCCGTCATGAAATTCGGATAGTACTCTGTCAACCTGATTTGAGTTGATGCATCTCAAGAGTACCCCTAAAAAGTCCTTTCTAAACAACACTCCATCAACCAAGACATAAGGAAGAGACTAGAGCCTGAAATATCTCCTTCTAGTCTTATCAAGGCCCTGTGCGCACTCACCAGTTAGAAGGAAATGAACCATGTCTTGTGCCCAGCTCTTTATGATTGTAGGTTCTTCTGCTGTAGCTTCATCATGGAGTAGCAAAATGCCCTCCTTCTGTTGTTTAAGGTCTGTAGCGAGGTGTTCGCACAACGCTCTTCCCCTTACCAGCTTGGTGGTCTTGATCTCCACATTGTATTCCATTACCTTGGTGATCCACCTTACCCTTTTTTCATTTAAGTCGCCATCAGCAAGAAGTCCTTGATACTAGGATGCGGTACCATGATATGAATCTTGTTGTTTGACAACATATGTCTGAATTTCTTCAAGATTAGTATAACTGCAAGTGCTTGCTTCTCAACATATGTGTACCTAACTTCAAAACCTTCTAAACCTTGGCTAAAAAATGTGAGAGATTGTTCAAGGTTTTCATCATTTGCTTGAGTGAGCATAGCAGAGATTACCTCTTCATTTCCAAAGGTGTAAAGGTTGAAATTCTTGGAGAAATCAGGGCTGGTCAAGGTGGGAGCCTGGGCGATAGCTTGCTTAATCCCTTCAAAACTATCTTTCTTTCTTGTTGTCCATGTAAACGTCTCATCCTTCTTCAGCATGGAAGTTAGCGGCTTGACTATTTCAACAAAATTAGGGATGAATCTCCTAATAAAGTTTATTTTGCCAAAGAAGCTTTGCAGGCCCTTCTTGTGTTTAGGCATGGACAATGTTAAGATGGCGTATACTCTTTCCAGATCAATGGTCAAGCCCTTTTTTGAAACAACATGACCCAGGAGTTTGCCTTCATGGACAACGAACACACATTTCTTTGGGTTGAGAGAGATGCCAAACTCTCTACACCTCTCGAAGATTTGCCTTAGGTGTTTCAGATGTTGTCTTGCATCCTTAGAAAAATTTGTCATGTCGTCAAGATAGACCAACACAATATTATTTATTAAACCTTGGAAAGCCATATCCATAGCTCGTTGGAAGGTAGCTCTAGCATTTGACAGTCTAAATGGCATCTTCCTGTAGGAGAAAGTCCCCCACTTGGTGGTGAAGGTTGTCTTGTACTGATCGCAGTCTTGCACCAGAATTTGATTATACTCGGAGTACCCGTCCAGGAGGGAGAAACGTTCACTGCCTGTCACCATCTGAAGGATCTGCTCCATACTTGGGAGGGGATAGTGATCTCTTAACGAGACTCTGTTCAAGACTCTAAAATTGACACATAATCTGATCTCCCCATTCTTCTTCTTAACGGGGACCAGATTGGCCAGCCAAGAAGAGTGTTTGATAGAAAAAATGATCCTGGACTCAATCAACTTGGTGAGTTCCTTCTGCATGAGAGGCTCAATCTTTGGATTGATTGGCTTTTGTTTTTGTTTGATGGGTTTGGCACCTTCTTCCAGCTCAACAATGTGTTGGGCCAAGCTTGGGTCAAAACCCTTCAGATCGCTATACTCCCAAGTAAAGACATCGGCAAACTCTTGACATAACAAAATGAAAGAATGTCTTTCATCATTTGTACATACCTTCCCAAGTGCAAGTAGCCTATCCTTGAATATTTCGACTCTTTCATAAATCTCTTTGGTTGTGATGCTTGCTTTGTCATCTTTGAGTTGGTCATCTTCATTGAAGATGCTTTCGAGAGTAACCAAACCTTTAGGAAGCGTGTTGTTCTTCAGCTGAACAATCTGGCCGTCATACTGTTGTTGCAACTTGGATTGATTCTTAGAAGCAAACTCAACCTCCTATAAGGAAAGTGCTATCTACTAGTCACTGTCAAACCCCTACCAATTGGTGACATTATTAGGTATGGAGGGTCTTATTATCACTCTTAAAAGGTGCTGACTGCTGTCCTAACTTATTTCCTTGGGAATGTCAAACTGAGCACCAACTACAGCTAGTCTATCTGGTTGCTTATTTTGCTCTCTTGGAATGGAAATGATGTTGAAAGCAATGAAAGTTTCCATTAGGTCCCACACCTTGTGCTTGTAAGACTTAAGCAAGGAATTCTTGGTCGAGTTTCGAAATCACCTGGTTTACAATTAACTCACTGTCTCCAAAAACCTGCAATTCTTTTATTCCTCTTTTTCTTGCCCACTCTAAACCATGAACAAGAGACTCATATTCTGCAATGTTGCAAGTGCAGAAGAATTGAAATCTGAAAGTTGAAAAGTATTTTTCCTTTGAAGGTGAAACTAGCATTGCTCCACCACCAGCTCCCAACTTGTTTCTTGATCAATTGAAGAAAAGTTGCCACAAACTAACTCTTTTGGTTTGCCTTCATCAAATTTGACATAAAAGTACCTTTTTCATGCATGCATTAAACTCCAAGACCTGCCTCTTCGATAAACTTGTAAGGATTATGTTCAAAATTGTCATTTTCCCATTCATCTAAGAGCAGGTCAGCAACTCCTTCAAGGGAAGGTGGGGATTGGTCTACCTGAAATTCTTCATCAATGATGGCGTAGCTGACATTTGCCACCTTGAGCGAGTATGCCTTCAGTTGATCTTTGTGGATAGGCTCCGACTCAATCTTCACTTTGGTTCCATATTTGGTCCTAAAAACCATGTAAGACCAATTTGTTGCTAAGTACCCACCTATCTTGGACGTGAAATCCTTGGATAAGCAAAGAGCGAAGTAAGGGGGAATATTCGCCACTACCACTGCATGGGGAACGGAGAAGGTTGGACAGGGATGGAGAGTTAGATTCAAACCTCTCACCACTCCCAGTGTCTTGGCTGGTGACCCGTCCAATTGTAGAACTCCTTTAGTCATTTGCTCATACTTGAGTCCTAGCTTATCAACAATGCATTTAGGCATTATTGAGGTGCTTGCTCCACTGTTAATGATGCAATTGTGAACCAAAAAATCTCCAATGATCAAGGATAGATAGAACAAAGAAACCTTTTCATCCTTCTTTGCTTGACCTCCGGTGGGAGGAGCCCCATTCATAATCAACACATTATTAGCATTTGTTGGAACAGCTTGCTCACTTAGCCCATGCAATTCTTTTTGGAGTATATCTTTTTGTCCCGGCATTGCTAAAGAATCCCACAATGAGATATTCATGTACAACTTCATTTGGTCCACCACATTGATTGGAGGGTTGTTCCTTTTTGAATTTTCTTTGGGGGCATTTACAGCTTGAGGTGCAACTCGAGGAGTTGAAACTGCAACTGACTGCCTATAATTGGGAAACTTCTGGTTCACTTGTGATGAAAAAGATGCCGTAGATGCTTGGGTAGCTGCTTGAGCTTCCTCCATAGCTCTCTTTTTGGACCTGGTGTTGGCTGCAACACAATCATCTTGATTATTTGTACTCCCCACATAATTGACTGCGTAGAATTCCCCTTCCAGGTGGTTTATAAGAGTGGAATCAGATTGAGCTTCACTGTTGTCCATCCCAGGTTGTGTTGATGCCTCAAAACTTGGGAATTGCACTATTTGATTACCTTGTGTGTTCATACATTGATTTGGTAACTCATTAGCATAAGCAATCTATTCTTGATCATACCCCAGGGGTGGGGAATTAGGTTGTTCCTGTACCAAATTATTTTGAGTGGGAACAAGAGCCTTGGACAATGGAGGGGCACTTGGATTATAGCTTTGATATGGTTTGACCTGGGTAATCTGAACTTGTCCTTGATTATAATTTTAAAAAGTAGGTCTATTCGCTTGTCTGAACTACTAGTATCCTTGATTTGGCCGATAGCTTTGAGTTTGTTGCCTCTTAAGAGCCACTAATTCATTGGTAACACTTTGTAACAAACTCTTAACTTTCATGGAGGTCATTTGGTGAGGTGGCAGTCGGCTTTTCCACACTAGATAGAGGAGCTAAAGTGGGTGCAACAGTCTGAACTGAGGGTTGCAATTCAGGAAAGAGTGGCATATGAGGTCTAGGAGCTATCTTTCCTGCTTGCACTAAACAATTTTCGACGGCTATGGCTATTTCATAAGCAGTGGGTAACACTTGTCCACCCATGGACTGTATCATGACAGCAATGTCGTTGTTCAAAGCCTTTAAGTAGTAAAAGAAAGCATAGCTTGGGGTCGGCCTCACTAAAATAGGGATTCTGTCCCAAGTCTTTTGGAACCTAGTATTAAAATCTTACATAAATTCATGCGGAGCTCTTTTCATAGTGGTCAATTGCTCAGCTAGAAAGAGATGGTCACTCTTATCTCCAAATCTATTTGTCAAGAGGGTGCCTAATTCGTTCCATGAGCCAACTGAATTGATAGACAAGGTTCCATACCAGTCCAAAACTTTACCTTTAAAAGACAATGCCAGTAACCTGATGGTTATGTTTTCTTCAGTGACATGGATATTGCAGAGGTTGGCTATATTTTTGATATGCTCAATAGTGGTAATTGGCCCCTCTCCATTAAAAGGAGGAACACTCTTAAGGGTCGTCCCTGGGATTGGGTCATACTGCAGAAGGTTTAAAGGGCTCTGACCATTGAAGGCCACAAAAGGTAAAGCCATGGCGATGACAGGGTTCAACCTGGGTCTCCTTGTGTAGGTGTATTTTATGGCAGGTCTGGGAAATTGGTTTGCTGTGTAAGGATGAGTCTTTGTAAACCTTAGCCGCTTGGCTAAGTTTAAAGGCATCTCAACGAATTCGAAAGGAACACCCTTGGGAGATCTTGTGGTGACCTTAGGCATGGGATGCCAGGCTGATCTCTGACCAGAGACTGAGTTCTTAAAATGGAGTTGTCAGATGCTGGGTTAGTTTGCTCACTCTTGCAGTAATAGGACCAACACCAATCCTGGAACTTCACAAGGCATAAAAAATGGTCCCACCGGGCGTGCCAAAAACTGTTGACGTTGTAGATTGCACCCTTTAAAAGAAGGCTCGGCTTCTTTCTTCCACGCAGCACAATGGAGACATTCCTCTTGCTATGGGTAACAAATTTGAGAAATGAATCTCTAAATTAAGGGCTAGCTCCCCTTGATACACCTTTGAGGTCCTTAACTTCTACTGCTAACAATGGGGGGGGTGAAAAGAGAAAAGGATGTTACAAAAGCAGAACCTAGCTAAAATGATGATGCACCAAAATGATTCGATCTGCTCATTTTTTATCAACACTTTACACCAAAAGGAGCGAACAGACACTTCATTTGAACAAAAGACCAGACTGTGTGAATGTTTTAACAAGAAGCTTAATGGAGACATAATGGAGAAGAACCTACCATAGGTGCTCTTTAAGCACACTGTCAGATAGTTGCTCCTCTGCCTCTATACTCCAACCTGGGCACTTCCTGTTAACCTGCAAAAGAAGATCTTGGATACACTAGATGTACTGGCGTCGACCTATGAAAGCATTAAGATAAATGACTAAACATAATGGCAATACACAGGCATATGCAAAAGTGTAAAGAATCAGATAGAGGTAAAAAATGCTTCTTTTGATTAAAAGGCAAAATTGTCAGGGCTTCGCCATACACAAGTGAGAGATCCTTTTTTAAAGCTAAGAGGTTTTCAATATATAGAATTTAGAGAAAAACTCTTGGTCCCTTTAAGGAACCGGCGGCCCATATTGTATTAAACACCTTGGTAAGAGAAAATCCACTCATGCTGTTGTCATCTTTCCTTAAATGCGCCTGAAAGGAACATGTTGTAGATGTCACAGACCTTGACTTTGCTGCTCAAACTGCATTAAACGTTCCTGCTAAAGCATGGGTCGCCTTGTTCTTTGAACGACAAGGCCGCCTGTTTATGAAAACTCGTGCAACTGTCTGCTTATTAATGCTAAACAAAGAAAAAACGGGCCGCTCTATTGAATGTTCATGCAGCTCCCTAGATGGCTGTTTGGTGGAGACTATTCCATCTGCAAGCAATTACTTCTCCTGTCGATGCCTCCTATGCCACCTGGACTGATCTGGTTCATTCTTGCGCTTGGCTGGATGTGTGTTCTGGAACGTTCTAAGCGTTGTCTTATGTGTGCATGGCCGCGTTCTGGGTTTACTGTTCTGTTCTCTCTTTCCTTGCTACTTCTTGTCCTTTCCTGGCGATTCGGGCTCTTGGGGCTATTCTTTGTCTCCTCTCGGGCTCCTTTCTTGGTTGTCGTTGAGTCCATCTTCGGGTCTCCGAGCCTTTGAATTCCTTCGGACAAAACATTTGAAGAAAATCCTTCGAACCTTTTGTCCAAAGAAATTCTTCCTCTTCTTGCCACCTTGACACCCACTTTTAATGACGCCCTGGCTCGTGCTCTGCAATTCTTTCCCATCTGAAAGAAATCTTCTTTATCTTTTCTTCAATTATTTACCCATTTCCATGAATTTGACATTTGTGGGCCCGTCATCAAACATTTGAAAATCAACGGCTATATTACTACCTTGAATTTGACATCCACGGCCCTGTCATCTTTGAAAATTAACGGCTTTTTCGTTACCTTGAATTTGACATTCGTGGCCCTGTCACCAGACGTTTGAACTCTCAACGGCTAGCTTATCATGTTGAAGTTGACGTTCTTGGACCCGTCACTACCCTTTAGCAATTTCCTCGGCTTTTTGCAAACGAACTTTTTTCGAAGGGAAAGTGACCCTTTGAAAAAATGGAAAAGGTCCATTCTGACGGCCGAGTGTCCTCCGAATGGGCACTTACCCTTCGGGTTTTTTGCCTTCCGAATTTCTTCGGACAAAATGTCCGAAGGAATTCCTTCGGTCATTTTGTCAGCAAGAATTCGTGCCTTCAGTGTCTTGGCTTTTCCTTGGTGAATTTCTTTGGACAAAAAGTCTGAAGGAATTCCTTTGGACATTTTGTCTGAAGAAATTCGTCTCTTTGGTTTCTTCATGGATTTTCTTCGGACAAAATGTCCGAAAAAATTCCTTCGGACTTTTTGTCTTCAAACTTTGTCCGAAGGAAACCCCCCCCCCACTTTTTGGCTTTCTGGCTTGACCCTTTGCAAACGGACCTTCTACCCTTCACAAGGGCACTTTGGGTCCAAGGTTGTCCTTCGGAACTTGCTTGAACGGTCCCATTTGTTGCTTTCTTGCCCTCCACAAGGGTATCTGACCTTCGGAGTTTTGTAAAGGATTTATGTCCCTTTGGAACTGGCCCATCTAACTACCAATAAAGGCTTGCCCAGGGTAATTTGCTTGCCCTGCGGAACTCCTTGAAACCAAATGAGTCCCAGATCAACTCAAAATACCTGCAAGACTCAAATCACTTGGTTTTTTATAGAAACAGGCCTGTCAGAAGGGAAAAACCCAAAAATTGCAGTAAGGTGAATTCATCAGAAACTGGCTAACAGGGCTAGCAAGAAAATAAAGAGGGGAGCCCAATTTTGGCCTGCAAGACCAAAATTGGTCAACAGTTTGCACACAAAGTGTTTGTCGAAATGCTTACTTGTTGTAAGTGTTCCTTTGCATAGTTAGGATGCATGTCAAATGTTTGACTAAATGTCTATTAATTGTAGATGCATATAAGCTATTTTATTGCATTGACAAATCAAAGTATATCTTGCATAACACTCTCATTCCACTTAAAGACATTGTGCATTGTTAGTTAAAGACATTATAAGCACTTCATCATCATCGTTCAAGGTGAAAGTCAAACTGAAAACACTTTCCAGCCAAGAACAAGTTTACAATCAAAGTGTTTGACGAAATTACTACGTGCCCAAAATAGAAAATTAAAGGCCAATTCAGCAGGGGTCTTTACAAAGAAACCATGATTTTTATAATTTTTTTCACAAGGTTATTGATCTTCATAACTGATACAGCATAGAAATCCAATTTTGCCAAATTTCATAATATCTTTTCCTTGCATTTCTGATTTTATCATAGTGATGCATGAAGCATCCCAGGCGCCCTTTGCCATAAAGAAATAAAAAATAGATTATAGTTAAATTCATCACTAATCTCACAGAAGGGACATCATTTTGCAGGAAACCATGATTTTACTATTTTCTTTTGTAAGGTTCTCAATCCTCATAATAAACCAATGGAAGGCTGCTATCCTCGGGCCATGCCATACACATGGTGTCTATAGTTTCTTCCACAAAGGATCACTTAGGAGATATACTTAATGGAGATCATGAAGGGCTTCCATCTAGATCTCAAACACCCCACATTATCTCATTTGTTCCTTAAGTCAGTGTGATATGTATCTTTGCTGAAGAGTCCCATGGTTGGTGACATCTTCATGAATACCCCTGGGCCAATCCTTGAAGCTTTTAGGACCAAAGATTGGAGCATTGACTAGCTATCAAAACCTCCTATGATTTCCAATAATTTCCAAGTCTACCCCACCCTGCCACTATGAAAATATCTCTAGCATGTGCCAGGTTTGCATCTTATCATGACCCTGTTTGACCTACATTTATTTCATACTGTTGATATAGTTAGTTGTGAACTATTCGAGACATATTTTGTTTCCTTTATTGTATGTTACAATTATGTGATCTACATTGATACATTTTATTATTATTGATCAAGACAGTTATTGATACACTTTCATTACAACATTGAATATTATGCTTAATGCACACTGATATACTATTCAATTCAGATGTGTTATTTAAATATTGTTATTGTATTTATTGTATTTAGATGTATAGATATCGCTGATAGTCTATTTCTTGACTACAGGGACAGGTACTTGAGCTAGGTTGTGTTTGAACCTGAGCAACGGAGAAACATGGAGAAATAATATGGATGAATGAAACAGTAAATTTGATTGTAAAAATTGAGCTTGATGGTACTATTGATTAAGTCATTTTGTTTATATGATTTACATGCTGAGTGTTATCGTTTTATGTTCGATTTCATTATTAGTTGATTTTAGTCAGTTTTGACTCTTGTACTATCATACTTTACTTGATGTTGTCAATTGTGGAAATTGCCACTTTGTTGAGTCGTAATTAGTTTTGTGACTAATGTTTGCTTGTTGATGTCATCGTTTTTCATCATTCTGGTTCATTATGTTTTTTTTACTTAATGACTGTCAACTTCGATAGGGCATTTGATCACTTGTGACTCTTGTGTTTGTTGTCATTTTGATTGTTGACTCTTTATCATCTTGCTTGAATTATCTAGATGTTGTTCGGATTAATGTTTACTATCAACCGTGTTATAATTGAATGCAATTGTAATCGTGTTATAATTGCTCTGTGCATTAAAGGACTTCGTTGTAATGTTTGTTGTTTGCCATTCTTTATTGTATTAGCCAAGTTTGGCTTGGGCATGTGCTAAGTTGGTTAGGATGTCACAACCCACCTTGGGGCATTGGTAATTAGTTTGATGTGTTGTTTTGTTAAAGTTATACAACTTTAGACTTGTGGAATTGACTCGAGTTACTATGCAATGAGTCAAGACTCTTCCATTGGTTTTACATTTTATTGTGTTCATTTTGAGCTTGGTTATCCGAAGAGCTCTGCGCTTTGGGGAGACTACCAAAAATTTTGGCATGGCAGCCAGGGGGAATGAAATACAGTTTGTGCATGAGGTTTTTCGGAAGCTTCAACTACAGTTAAGTCATTAATCTTGTCAGCCATGCAGGAGATTAGTAGAGTTAACTAGGGTTCATTTTGGCTTATATTATTCGATTGATTTTGTTTGAGGCATATGTGGATTTTGGATGTTGGTTTTTGCATAACTTGGGAGCCTGGAATAGAAGAAAAACTTCTTATGTGGTCGACTTCTAGATTCTAAGTGGTGTTTTTGAAATTGTGAGTTGCATTATTTAATAAATTTTAATGGTTTAAAAATGGTGAACTAGGTTATGGTTTTAGCCTAAACATTGGCATTGGATTTTACCTGCATTACGGTGTTTATTGATAAAACCCTAACGAGGGTCAATGGTTTTTATTTTTCCTATGTTGTTGTGTGATGGCCATAAACGGCTCGGCCATGGCTTTTTATGGATGTAAACTATGTGTTAGTTTTATATATATATATATATATATATATATATATATATATATATATTGTTGGTTGTGGCTAGGGTTTATTAACATTGTCACATCATTTTAATAATGGCTATGGCTGTGTATTATGGACTATTTTGATAGTAGGTACGGTTGTGTATATTTTGACTGTGTTTTTTAAAATTTGTTTTATGATTTTAAAACCCTAGTTGGGTTTAGTGTTTTGATACGCCATTTATCTTGGGTGACGATTGTGCATGTCATTGACTATGTTGAGTTTATAAATTGGTTTTCTATTTTAAAACCTTGACTGGGTTTTACTAGAATTTTTTGAAACATTGTGTTGTATTATGAACCCTATTGTGTATTTTGAGCTCGCAATGATTAACTTGGGGGCATTGACGTTTTGAGTTTCCATAGGATTCGAAATGGACACTATGGTTTTGTCAAAAACAATAATTTATTATTATTTGTCTGCATAATTACGACTTTTATTTTATTATTTGGCCATTATTCAGTTGACTAAGGTTTGTAAAATCTTATTAGAATTAATGACATGATTCTGGTAATGATGTTGAATTATTTCAAGTTATTAGTAGTTGACTTATGGTTGCAAATAATGATCAGTTGATTTTTTTAGTTGTTATGATTACGTTATATCATTACAGTTGATATTGAATCTTTTACTATTTTTAGTAAAGTCTATTTAGTCAAAATGTGACCCATAGCTTTGTGTAGGTTTTAATTTATCATTTTTAGTTCGCTGGAACTATTGTCTTCTTTTTACGAGTTTTTATGTTAACTCATTAATATCTATTAAATTAGTATGTGAAAATGATTCACTGATAAATGTAATGCATAAAGATTTATATTTTATAAATAGAATATGGCTCATACATTGAGAAGCTCAGAAAAATGAGCTGCAATTGTAATCAAGTGCCAAGTTAATGGATTTTGGTGAATTGGATTCGTGTGGTTCGTTTCCTATCTTTTGTTCATTTGTTTGCTTGTTGTCAAGCTCAATTTGTTTCGTTGTCTTCTCTCTACCATTTCTCTGCTGTCATAATCCATATCCAACTGATGGTTGGGGTGGTATAGAGCCACTTATGGTTGGGCTCATTGGGACTAGCAAGGCAAGTTTAGCTTCATTGATTTGTGTGCAAAATATTTTGATACACTTCTTTATCATGAGTTGTGATAGTTGGTTGTAGATGAACTAAAATGTTTATGTAATCCATTTTATTCATTATAGTTGTAACTCATTATAAGTTGTATTTGATACAATTAATGTTATGTTTATCATGAAAGATGGAACTATGCTTATGTTTTTAGTTGATAATTTGATTATCCATGTATTCTTTGTATTAATATTTATATATTGAATTCTATTGGCTTATTAAGACATTTGATAGACAAACATAATTATGTAATTTTATCATGTACTTTCAATTAGTCTCTTATTTTGGAATAAGTAGTATTATAACAATGATTAGAAAACTGTGGCATTCTAGTTGCTATATTTCATTAGTTATTAGCTGACTTACAAACTGAAAAAAGTATTCAGGGCTTTGTTTATACTTGTTCACTATTGGGTTAGTGGTATTGGACTAACTGGTTATTCGCGTATTTAAATGGTTGTCTTGGAACCTAGTGGTAATATTTATTTGTGATTTTACATGATTCTTTTAACACATTTGAGTGTGTGAGAATTGGAAAGTATTGTTAGTATGTTATGATTTCTTCACAAGAGTAAATCAGGAAGTTAAGTTACTTTGTATACTTCTTATAGAATTCACATTAGGCTTATAAAAGCTAAGTGATTGTAATGTCCCCAATTTAGCCCTATGCTCTTCTTTTGGATTTAGCCTATTTTTGGGAACTTGTAGGTTAAGCAGAAGCTCGAATCAGGGTTTCCAAACTTCTTGGAGGACGTTTTCGTCTTTTTGTGGAGCTTGCACTTGGAAATGTTGAACTTGGATTGCGGATTCCTTTTGGGTTTTCTGAAAGCTTCTCGGTGATATGTTTTACTTGGCACACAGAGCACTTTCAGGGACTTTCTATTTTTAGTAAGTTCGGGATTGGCACCGGAACGAGATTTTTAGAGTGGGGTTGGATTCGTCTTGTCAAGACCTTTCCAACGAGCTATAGATCATTGGTTTCCGACATCATCTTGGCCTCCGTTTTAAAGTCCGTAAATTAAACATTATTATTTAATTTTGGACCTTGGTGCCTAGGCTCAATGACTTAATGTTGAGGTTGAAAAAAAAAAAAAGAATTAAAGAGGATTATATTATTTTCCCTCTCATGTTTTATCCCATATACAAGAGGATTTTAGAGACTCCCAGTTGGAAAAGTATAAAAGGAGGAAGAATGCTCTCATTTCATTATCTTTGTCTACATGAATGTTATGCTCCCAGATTGGCTTTGGGATCGCTTCGAGGAATGAAGGCCTCCTAGCTCGGGCATCGCTTCTTGCTTGCAATACAACTAGTGGTGATTTAGTCTAGTTTGTGAGTTTGCTTTGAGTTGTGTGCATTGTAATCAGCTTGTGGCTGTCTATATCAGATTATAGCATATTAGTTAATTTCTGAAAATTGCATTTTAAGCTACAACAGATCCGTGTTTTCATTGGTAAATCAGAAAACAAAAATAATCTCGTTCTGGGTATTGTGTCATTGCATCTTATTGGTAAGGGCGCCCCTTCATGAATATTTGCAGATTTTAATACGAAGCTTATGATTTTATAATGCAAATTCGTCATTCTTTGAAGGTCGTACTTTTTAGAGTGCATTGGGATTCGTGTCAGTAATTAATAACCATTTTTAGATGCCATTTCTTATTACTAAGTTAGGCGCCATCATTTTGAGGGTCTATTGCATCAGATTTGAGATCATTTGGGTGAGAAATGAGAAAGTTATGAGCATATGAGTAAATTCATAGGTTGTTGGTTTTTCAATTCAAAGTGCAGATTTGTAAAAAAAAACAGAATTATTATTTGGTCACTGAGAGAGTTGTTGTTTCGGCATCTCTAATCAAACCAAGGAGAGTTCTTTATATGATGTAATGCTAATCTTTCAATTCCTATGCTCTTGGCAGACGAATGAATTTCATTTTGTAAACTGGCAGTAGTACTGGCAGTAATTCTCAAACTTGTTCAAATCTGATTGTAATGTTCAGTTTCAACTAAAGTCATTATATTAGTTATAGCTCCGCTCTATGGTAGCTACTTTCCCTCTTGGGGAGAGCAAGCACATTTTGGGTGTTGAGCTCCGCCCTATGGTAGCTACTTTCCCTCTTGGGGTTAGCAAGCACACGCTGGGTGTGGAGTAGTTTCATCTTTCAGCATTTCCCTTTCAAGCAGTTTTATTGTAATCACTCCGTCATATGGTCGCCCCTCACTCCGCATTGGATTGGGTAGCACATACTTGACGTCGAGTTCCTTTTTCGGCTTTTAGAGTAGCAGATCCTCTGACCAATGCTCGCCATCATCGACGTCATTTTGGTTAGAGTTGTTTCAGTACGTTTGGGTTTATCTTCTAACCTTAACGGGTACTTGCTTGTAATGTTGAAATCTAATATCTAAAAAATTCAAAAAAATTGGCTCGGGATATTTTAGTGATGTTGTTCTTTGAACAAGTTCATTCATGTTAAGCATTATAATACATTATTATGAGATGATTTGTAAGTTGTGTTTTTAAGGAACTTTCAAAAGAAGACTTTAAGACCTTAAGGCAATAACTTATACAGATTAATATAATGAATTCCTTGTGTTTATAAAATGGTGAATTAAAGAGATTATAATCATCATAACACTTATGCATGAGTCTTCTAAAGTTTATTACAAGACAATCATTTCACTTTGAAATAAATAAGCATTGTTTAAGCACAGTGGACTGTTATGGGCAGCTCCTTATAACTCCTTGGAATTGAATTGCGATAAGATTATGTAGGTCTTGCATATATCTTGTAAGTAACTTGGCAAATAAGTTACTTCGTAAAAGGTTTTATAAAGAGAATGGTTGTTCCTAACTAAGGCATATTGTGATTGAAGATCAAATGCTCCATGTTTGGAATTTGGCCATTGAAATGTTTAAGTTAATCCTTATTTAATAAAGAAAGTTAATGGAATTATATTATTATGTTGTAATAAACAATCTTCTTTGGAACCTTAGAACAAATAAGTTCTAATCTGAAGTTAAGCAATAAAGATATGCTTAGGCTAAGGTCATGAGCCTAAGATAAAAGGTTTAATTCTTTAAGAATGAGATTAAAATTAAGACCTAGTATGTATAAGTGCACTTAGTCCATGGAACTATTAATATGTATAGAGTCTTTGAACTCATGCAACGCTCATATAGGTAATAATGAGAAATGTAAGACTAACCTTAAGCCAATGTGAGATCCTTAGACAAGCTTTGTCATGTGCTTGTCCCTTGTAGTAATGTAAGATGTTCCCAAACAGAACATAAGCATGGTTGTTAAAACATCCCATGAAGCTTGCACACTTCCTAAAGCAGTTCATGCCAAAGCTTGTGCCTCTGTTTGCTAGTGAATTCAAAAGAAGTTCCAATGCTTTGCATTGCTTTTGGAAATAGTCATTTTTCTTTGATCTTTGTTTGTTGCTTGTGTATTTGGTAGATCTTGCTTAATCAAGCTTAGTATGATTATTCTTCAGTTGAAATTATTCTCACTTTGCCATTGTTTGCTAAATTACTTCATGAGATACTGGTTGTTCTATAGCCTATACAAGTACTCAGATAAGGACATAAGTCAGTAACGACTTTGCTAAGAAGGCCACAGTGAAGTACACGGATAGAGGTGAGTGGGTATGACAACACTGACCCACTTCTATCCGAATACTAAGTGGTTAAAACGCTTCCTAATAAATTCGTTGATGAGTTAGGCACTTGGTCTAGTTCCTGTGTTGACTGTAACACAGTTATGGATCTCATTAAATGTTTTCGTGCTAAACTTTGGTTGAAACTTGTTTTGCAGTAGTTCTGTTCTGGTATATTTAAAAAAAAATGTGGTTGTGAAATGTCCTCAGCAATAGGGGACATTGATCCCAATAATTCTCCAAGAAATTAAGGTGCCCTTGACGATTACCCAAAATAAGTACCTCATATAAGGGTACAATATAGCCTATATTTAAGAGAAAATATTACACTGACAAACTGTAATTTTGAATATTGCAAAGAGAAACAATCCCAAGTCCCTACTAACTAAATCTTTAATTGGATTAGTTTTATGAAGGATAGTGATAAAATTGCAAGAGCGTATTGTTATAAGCAATTATTGAATATTCAAAGAATGTGCATTAGTTTGTTTACACATTTTTTGACATTTAGAATGCCATAAACAAAAAATGTTATAATATGACCTCAAAACAGAACCTAGACATAAATTCATTAAATTATTACTTCCGACGTAGCAACACTTTCTTGTGTCATATGATAAACCCACAATCGCGAATTCCCATGACTGTTTTGTTTCCTCAACTTTGGCAGCAAGGAAAAAAATTCTAGAAATAATAAAAAAGTCTAGAAAATAGTGTAATTCAAAACTTTTACCCTAGAATGGTTCTCAACTTTTAAGGTTTAAATGTACTTACATTACGTTTTTCATATAGGTAAAAGAAAAATTTTGACGGTGCTGAATAGTCCTCTGATATTGGATTGTGTGCCATTGCAACTGCTCCATATACAGATAAAGGAAGCACAGGAAATTCACCATCCTTCAATGAAATACCAAATTTAAAGTGTTAGAATAAACTCTATTGTCTATAAACTTGCAAGGATTTCATCACTCTAATGTTGAAACCTCAATGATGCCAGAATAATATTCAACCCCGCTTGTTTCCCTGCTTTAATATTGAGACAGGAACATTGGTTAGCTGAAAATTGAATAAATGTGTCTATATTTTTACTCTTACTGATCTTTGATGTAATATAAGACGAATAGTTAACAAGAAAATAACAAACAGAAAACTCTAGTTCCTTGTGTTTGAGGAATTGTTAAACATGTCTTCATATGATTTCCTCGATGAATTAAAAAACATTAATTTTTATTGTATCTTTGTGTTTGAATTTTTTTTTATTATTTTTTTTCTATTTTAAAAAAATTCAAGAGTAACTGATTATCTATTTATTTTTTTCTCCTTTCATAATCTCAACCTAGAACCATAGTAGAGAAAATTCTTATCTTTTTCTACTATAGTTTCAGTCAAGAGATAGCAAAAAGTAATTACATTCTGCTGATGCAAACTATGTGTATAACATCATTCTTTTTTAGAATGATGTGAAACTAATTGCCCAAATATATATAAGTTTTGAGAAAATTTTTGAAGCCGGCTCCATTATATTTTTAAAACAAAAAATCTTACGTCAAAGAAATTAACAGCAAATTCCAGATTTTACTGTTTGTTATGTATAATATCACCAACTATAAGAATTTGTGCCTTCAAAAAAGGATCTCATCTGCATTTGATCTCTGCAAATTTATTGTGAAAGAAAACAATCTGAACTTGGACATTCAAAACATTTTCTGACTGCTTGGTGAAGAAGTCTTCTCTAGAAGTTTAAGCTCTACTTTTGTGAGCAGCTTCTTAGTTCTTCATGTTTCTATTTGATTGACCTTGTTCTAGAGAGGGCTTGTGCTTCAGCTTTAATCAAGAAATTACTGTGAGCTCTTCTTATATTAATCCGGTACCATTTAGACCTCTATTTTTTTTCTCTCAGAGTCACCTAACCTTGGTGTCCCAATCTAAGACCTTGGAATCCAAATCTGAAATCATAGAGTCCCAGCTTCAATTCTTAAGACTCAATTATGTCCCAGCTCATAAATACCTTATTACAATGGGCTTTTATCGGGATATCTTGCTCTTTGTCTAGAACCCCCTTGGCCATGTCATTGGTTGAGTTCTTACAGGGTCTCACCCTCCTCCCCCTCATTTGTTGGGGGAGACCCTATGTCAAGGGAGTGCCTCGAGGTCCTCAACCTCCTTAATCTATCGATTGAGACCCTGGCCCTCTTACATCGGGTGAGTGCCTAAAAGGCCCTTTCATTGATTGAGTGTTGATCTAAGTTATAGTCCCTCTCGGCTAGGCTATAGTCTGGACTCTGAACCACTATCATAGTCCTATAGGCCCAACCTCTTGTCACATCATTGAGACTGGACTAGAAAACTATCAACTCTATCAAGTTGGGACTACTATCTATAGTATATATACTATATGGTATATATTTTACCCATCCAACATAGGACACTCTATCCATCCAACACCGCCCACACACTGACTACCCCACTCCAATCAACCATAACGCAAACAATGGAACAATTATATTTCTTAAAGTCAGAAAAGGTGTCAATGTGGTTAGGTGTAGGTGGACCTTGACTTCCTCCTTCTCAGTCTATTGATGGAGTCCCTAAAGACTCTCTTGCATCAAGGGAGCCCTTGATCAATTCATGGATGATGCCACCTTTAACATTGGCCTTGATTTGATCCCAAAGATTCCCCAATTTCAAGATTCCCAATGAGTGATATTACATACATAGTGATATGAGGCAAGGCTTAGAAGCGAAAGCGAGGGGAAGGGGATGCTGTGGAAGAGAGCGAGAACAAAAGAATGCAACTATAAACCAAAGTTGTGAGTGAAAATTGAAACAATAGTTGGAGGAAGCTAAAGAATTCAGAAGTTGAAGTTGAGGATCAAATGGAAGCACATTCTTGATAAAATGAGGACATGAACAGGACTAGAATTTGTCAACATACAACTAATGGATGGAAGAAGACTGATAAGGCAAGCAGAGATGATCAAGCTAAGACTCTCACCACCATCACCAATTGGCTATAATCTAGTATAATATGTGAATTAAGTGATGACCCAACACATGAGGGAATGTCGGGGGAGGAGGAGGAGGTTCTTGATCAATAGATTAAGGGAGACTATCTATAGTCAGAACTTCCCCTACAGAGGAGGGGGGCGAGGTCGGGTGGGGTTGGCAAGGAACTTAAGCACTCAACAAATGAAGGGCTACTAAGCATTCGTGCGACGTAAAAATTGACCAATGGGAGAGGACTCAATTGCCTCTAGGGTTGAGATTGAGGAGGGGGAGGGTCTCAATTAATAGATTGAGGAGGTTGAGGATTCATTGAGGGAGAGACTTTAGATACATGACCTTCAATTCAATAGTTAAAATTCAAAATAAGTTGTCTTTTCTCTCAGGGAACTAGTATTCAAGGACTATATGAAAATATTTTACAATATTCACAGTACTCACCATCAATGATGAGAGATATCAAACAAATGAGAGAAATAGAATAGGGTAAACCTATTGTAAGGCCCAATTTCTACCTTATTTAAATTACGTTTGTCATATTCTAACAATGATATCTTGTTGTTTAATAAAATGGATACTTATCATTTATAATTACTTCACTAGTTGTTGAGATAATATGATTCTTGTAATGCTTCTATGCATAAGTTAAAAACTCATTGTAAATCGCCAATAAATCACAATAAACCATGATCAAACCATATAACGAGATATTTTCTGAAAATTTTCAAGAAGTGTTGTGGTGATAAATTGGTGATTTGTGTTGAGTAATTACAAAGATTACTTGACAAAAATTGTGACTTTATCGCTGCGACTTGCCCAATGATGAATAAAATCCCAGGTCAGAAAGAATATGATTTTATCATTATTTTTGTGTTTTTCTCTGCATGTTTTCTTTGTGTTTTCTCCTTGAGATTCACGAGTACAGGGCCCAATGCAGCAAGGGATTTACAACGAGATTTTAATCTATTGAATCATTAACAATTACGGCAAGTTTTTAATCTATGGTCCTCGTTATCAAAATTTACATAGATCCGAACTATCAGTAGCGAAACATTAACTAGTAGATCTAAGTATTACGGTTTACAGATATAGTGATTGGCAATCACTTCAAGGCTGCCTCAACTTCAAGTAAAACTAAAGTCTGATACATATTACATACTGTCAACTGTTACATATTATAGTGGTTAACATTAAATACACTAGTGAGTCGTGACTATACAATATACAGTTACAAAATCACATAGTTTTAGCCTATAGTTTTAGGTAGATTTTTAATATATACCCCATTTTCAAGAAGGAAAACACACTTACACAGAGTCACAGCCTACAACCACAGGAATTTATTTTATTTTTCATTATCTTTCTAGTATGAATTATGATCATTGATATCTACTTCACCTTCTATTTCATCCTTTGATTAGCAACTAGGGTTAGATGCTTAAGATCTTTTTTTTTTAATAGGGTTTAAACTTGTTTCAGAATGGCATCAACATCCAGTTCAACTACCCTTCGTAAGCCTAAGTCCGATGACCATTCTTGAAAGGACTATGAAGTGGCGGCTGAGAGAAATTGTTTTATATGCAATTTTTGCAACTATCCCCTGAAATGCTACATCTCACGACTACCAAGGAATGATTGGCATTGTGCACACAAGCACCAGTTGAAATTCAAAGAGAGATGGTTGCTTGCCTTGCGACTTATGGAGAGAAAAAAGAGGAAAAAAAGCAAAAAGTTGATGCACTGGCAGCCCTGGAGAATAAGAGGCCAAGGAGGAATGATTATCACATTGAGGGCTTTTCTATTGCCCCAACTCTAGGGGGTCAAGGTCAAAGATGAGGCTCACCCACTAAAGATAGTTCAACTACTTTTTTTGTTCCTTAAAGTAGTCCTGCGTCATAAACTTCACTCGAAGGTACCGTTTGGAACTAAGAAGTGCACAATGAAGCAAGAATATTTGCAGCAAACTTTTGGTACTACAACAACATTGTTTTCAATGTTGCAAAGAGTCTATATTGGGGGAATTTGGTCATTGCATTCAACGTTTCCAAGGCTCCTACTCATCATGATTCAAGTGGCCCATTTTTTGATGATTTTGTCAAACATATGAAAGCTATTGTAGAAGACCAAAAAAAGTATGGTAAAACAAAAGGTGCGCCATTTTGTCTAATGGGTGGATGGATGGGAAACCCTGCTTATTGATTAGCTTTATAGTGGCTTCAAGTGGGCAAACGGTCTTCTTTAAGTCAATTGATGCCTCCCACCAATTAAAAAATGCAAACACTTTGTATGATATGCTAGATGAGGTGGTGATGGAAGTGAGTGTGTAGAATGTTGTCTAAATTGTGACAAATAACATGGTAGCATATGTAGCAACAAGGAGACTTCTTAGGAGAAGCACCCTACACTTTTTTGGACCCTGTTGGTCTCAATTTGTGACCCCCAACGGAAACAGTTATTAGATTAGTTGTTATGATGGGACAAAGGGAGATAACAACACATGGGACAAAATGTCCCCATCGATTTTAAGACCTTATTGGTGGTCCAAGGGCCGGGCGGTCCCCAATATAAATTTGTGCTCTGAGAGAAGCTATTATTACCACCGGGGGTTCAATTGATATGAGCATTCATGTTCATTTGCTTTCTTGCTTGCTAATTAATTGCCTAAATTTTGTTGCCTATTTGATTCAACTTGTGATACAATAAGTTCTGCTTCACTACAATTCCTATCACAACCTAAACTAAGGCCGGACAACATCCAAAAAAAGTAAAAAGGAGAGAAAGGGTAAGGCATAAAAGAGAGGGTGTTTTTGATCTAAACGAGCTTCTTCATGCCAAGGAACAAAAAACATACCTGACCACAATTATACCACTATGTACCTAGTCTAGTTGTTGCACAAACATGAACCACTCAGTGGGAAAGCTTTTAAGGACACTGATACAAAAGTTGTTTATCCATTGAACCCATTTAAAGATAGTCTAACTAACAGTTTGCAGTTGTTGCCAACAATGACTAGGAAAAGACTAAAGTAAAGCATGAACAAATCATGTTGTCTACTCGATTCAACTTGTGAAACAATAATCTTTGCTTCATTGCAATTCCTATCACAGCCTAAATTAAAGTGGGGCAATCATCCAAAAAAGGTAAAAGGAGAGAGAGGGTAGGGCAAAAAAGAAGGGTGTATTTGATCTAAACAAGCTTATTGATGTCAAGGAACTAAAAGCATGCCTGATCACAATTATACTATTGTATGCCTATTCTAGTTGTTGCACAAACGTGAGCCCCACTTAGTGGACAAGCTTCTAAGGACAAGTGTGAAAGTCATTTATTCATTGAATCCATTATAAAGAAAACTATTGGTAATCTATAACTATTGCACATAATGACTGAGAGAAGCCTAAATAAAACATGAAATAACTCAATAAACTATTTATGATAATTACTACACAACAAAACTAAGACAATCATTTGCAAACAAGCACGTTAATAGTCCTAGCATCAATTAACCGGCTAAATCAAAAGACTGGAGACATTGAATGAACAAAAAGTAATAAAATTTGTATTCAACATTCTAAAGGCATTATGTTACAATAAATATCCCTCAGCAATAAATTAAGGCCAAAGGTGTGGGAGAAAGGTTGGTGTAATCCAGGCCAATTCCAGCAGCAGTGTGATGCCTCAAATGCCGACCTTGGACATGTAGTCAAGGTGTAAACACTAAGGGCAGGGGCAATCCTGGCACAATCCCAACAACATTTTGACCCCAAAAGTATTGACCTTTTACAATGGCAGTTCAGCTTGCTTAAATAGACAATTTGATCAGCTCATGGTCTCTACTTCTAACTCAACCCACTAATGGGGTGGTTAAAAATATTCAATGATGATTTGGAAATGTCGTTGGGATTTTTGACATATTTGAGGGTGATCCCACTAATATTGTTGAACCATGTCTTTTTAAAACAAATATTTTGTCTTTTAACTCCTCTTTGTCCAATTAGTTGAGTTGCAACTTGACCTTTTGCCATCAAATTGAGCGCATAACCCATTTGTCGATTTGTGACCTTAACAACCCAATGGGCTATCAACTTTAATGCTCGGGCTCCTTTGTTGACTGGGCATTTCTATATGGCCATTGATCTTCGATTTTGTCCATTCAGTGGACATTCTTTCCACGTGGTGTTTTGTCATTGCTTTGCTCAATCTTTATCTATGCTTTTATGTTCTTGGGCTTACCATTGCCACGCGAAAACCTGTCACCTTCCCGCTCTATGAACCACCATTTAGGATTGCCCTGTTGGCCCCATGCTCACCGAATGATGCCATGTGGCACAATCCCACTAACTCGGAGGCCTAGAACTACACGAACCACCCTTGGACTGCGAAGTAGAGGGATGTTGCCACGTGGCACAATCCCGCTAACCCAGAGACCTGAAGAGTCTACTGAGTTGTATGGACAGTCCTGGGACTACCAATAGCGAAATTTCCCCATGTGGCACAATCCTACTAACCTGGAGGCCCAGAGAGTCTGTTGAGTTGTACGGATGGCTTCGTGACTACGAAGTAGCGGGATGTCACCACGTTGCACAATTCGACTAACCTAGAGGCTCAGAGGGTCTGCTAATAACTACTTTGCCCAGGTCTTTGAGTCCCCAAGAAGATGACACGTGGCATGATCTCGGGACCTAGAGGGCCTGACATTTTTCAGCCAAATGGCTAAGTCCAAAATTCCTTGGGGGCCTGGGTGAATGGGATTGTGCCACATGGCACAGTCTTGCTAACTCGAAGGGCCCGAGCAAGAAAATTCTACAAAAAGACAAGGCAACAATTAGCATTTTCAAATTTTCAAAAGCAGACAACTAAGGTAAAAGCCAAAAAAAAGACTAAGGCATAGAATTAAAGTTGAATGAAGGCACGATAGCACAAAAACTTAGCATAAAAAGAAGCCCATTTTTGCCAATTTAAAATTAATTTGTCCGTTCGATCGAAAATTGACTAAATTGAAAAGTAAGACCTTATAAACATTTAATCACTTTGTCATGAAATTAATCAACCATGGACCAACTTGCTATGGGAATTATTGCAGCAACTCTGAAAAGTTAGATAATTTGCATAGGTCCAATTCAAACATTCCACAAAGGGGAAATTTGAAGCAATCTAAAACATGAATTAGCATGGCTATGATTCATAAGACTTAGGCAAATTCAAGTATTTATCAATAAGGCTTCTATATGTGTTATTTAGACCAAGCATTTGTAATAAAAACTTTATTATTCAAACTTGAATAATATCAATGAAGCATTCAGAAGACAAAACTTCATATCTAGAAACTTGTAAGCCAAAGACCAAACTAGAACAAGAGGGTCCCTATGTGAAAGTATTTAAAAATGGGGTGTGTTGGGACACAACAAACCCTTTGTTGTCATGTGCCATTTTTTCGAATTGAATAAGTTAGAAGACCCTTGGCCTATTCTCTATTTTCCGGAGCCTAAAGGGGTGATGCAAGGGAAATAAATTATTAATTTAAGTTGGCCAAAATTAATTTTATGTTATAAAATGCAACTTATTTTATTTTATTAAAAAAGTTATATATTTTTAATAAAGCAAATCAACAACAAAATAGAAGTGGAACATTACTTTATGAGTGTTGCCTCGATAAAAGGTGAAAGTAAAATTATAAAAGGGGTGTTGGGTTCCTTTGGAGAGTATCTTTTATAAATCAACCTTTCCAACTTATTTGTGAGTTTGAGCATTCCACTTCAGCTTTCAACCTCAAAGGACGAAAACCCACTTGTGGAGCATCAGAAGATGAAAACCCTCTGGTGGAAAAGTTTTGGGAACAAAAACCCTCAGGTTTTGTATGGTAGTTTCATCCAAGAACTACATTTACGCTTCAAATCTGATCTATATCAGAAATCAGCTAAATCAAATAATCAGGGCAGCGTGGAAGTTCCATATCTATGCTAAGGCATCAATATTAGGGTTGGCATCACACTTTTGGAGGCAGTTCTAGGGATGGTGTCATATGTCTAGGGATAAAGTCATCATTGTGGAGGCTGAGGTCACCATTAGGAGTTATTTCCAGGTTAAATTCTCCACTTTCATGCTTAGTTGTCATAAATAATTTTTGCATTTTGTTGTAATTGAGCACTGTCGTTAGTCCAAAAAAATGTCTATTTTCAGTTGTTTATAAGAAAAAATAGAGTTTTATATTTTCAGATTTAAGGGTTTGTTGCAAAAATTAGAATTTGTTGTAAAATTGAGGGGTTTTTAGAATTCTGTAATTTCATCTACAAGGGTTTCAATATAAAAATTACAATTTAATATTTTTAATATAAGGGTTTGTTGTAAAATCTAGATTGTTCTAATTTGTCCAAAAAAGGGACATTACAGTGGTATCAAAGAATTGATCTTGTCATCCTGTGGATCAGCGTGTGAATCAGATGAAAAGTCATGGAAAACAAAGAAAAGAGGGTTCCTACAAATGAGATAAGTTTTTTGCAAGAAATGATCAGTTGAGGTCAAAAAGATCTAGAAAGAACAATCCAAATGACAGTGAAAGAATCCATGTCAGAGTTAATCCGAGCATTGCATAGTATTAATCAAAATAAGGCGAATCGAGGGCAAGGAAGCTCTTTAGCTAATGAGAGGATCTCAGTCAACCCCCTTCCAAAACTGTCCGAGAAACATACCTACAAAGAGAAGAAGCACGCATGAAGAACCCAAGTTTTAAGGATTAGCTACTGGCGCAGTTTTCTATTAGCTTCAAAGCTTTAGCTTCATTTAGAAGAGCACAAAAGAAAGATCCTATTCAGGTGGTGTGGTTAAAAGAGCAGTGTGACAGAGATGAATGCAAACTTCTTGCCTTGGGTGCATATGATAAAAAATATGACATTTACAAATCTTGTAATACCTTTGAAGAATTGTTGGAGATATACGAAGAACATAGAAGTAGAATGTTGAAGAAGAAAGAGGAAAAGTCAAAACCTCAAAAGATTGCTAAGGAAGAAATCACGAAACAAGAACAATCAAATTTAGAGCCACAAGACATCGTTGAGCAAGAACAAGAGGGATCCAACATGCAGGGTGAGAGTAAAGATCTTTTGATAGTAGATATTTTATTGACTTCTAATGATTGCATTTATGTCAATGAAGTCAAGGAGGAAAAGGCATCACTAATTGAATGCTAAGAGCAGAGAATGGAAATAGATTTGCCAATCTATGAGCTACCCAACAATCTTATGAAGAGTGAGCCACTACCATATAACACTGAATTTCATAATTTCAAAATAATCTCTCAAAAGCTCATACTTCAACCAAAGTGGGTAAGCACTCTTATAATTTCAGTTCAAGGTATGGGAATGATAGCATAGATCTATTTCAGTTTTGCCATCATTCTAGGAAGGGTAAAAGAACAAAGATAGATCCTTTGGCTGAAAATGCATTATGCATAATGGTATGGAATCTAAGTGATATTATGAGATCTATAAAGGATAGAATTTTTGATTTCAATATCATTATTGTTGATAATTTCATTATTCCATACAAATAGATAATAAAAAAGTTAGAATTGACCTCAGATGAGCATAAGGAAAATATTATGAATGACAATAGGATTCAGAGGTTGTAGCACAAAGATCAGATATCTCAACCATGAGCCACAGATCAGCAGTTGCAGCAACAAAACATTTAGTATCAACAAGGTATGGTTCTTGCATGGGAACCATAAAAGGTATACCCGAACAATCAATTGTTGTTTTGCATGTTTGGTTGATTGATCCTCTACTCCATCCTTATCCCATTAAATAAACTCTACTAGAGGATGCTTGTTTTTTCGGATGACTTATTGGTGGTCAATATTAGAGCCAAATATGGGGAGAACAATGCACCTGATAGAATTATTCGGTTATCCCCACTAAAGGTTTGCCTAGTCTTGTTGTCCTTAAAGTTGGTGAAAAAATTACTCAAAAATAGCTCTTCTAGATTGTGAATAATGGACAAAAAGCAAATTTTTGGACTGATTCTTGGGATGGGCAGCCCCCCACTTATTATTCAATACCCTCAGTTTCAATCACTCATGGAGGATACACATGATATAGGATGGATAAAAGTAGCACATTATGGAAGAATTGTTCTTGGGAAAGTGGTAAGTGTTGGGATTTGCCTTCAGAATGGCCTATTCGCATTGGATAGGATGAACAAATTATACTTAATACTATCCTGAAGGAATGTCCTCTCTCCACTTCTAAAAAGTCAGACATGTTAGGATGGGGGAATTATGTTAGTGGTATTTATACAGTTTCTTCAAGATATGCTTCTTTGACCAAGGGCACCCATCATGTGGCCCAAAGTTAGTTTTTTTGTTTGGTTACTTTTACAAAGAAGTATCTTAACTAGTGATTAGCTTATTAAGCGTGGGTTTCACGATCCTTTTAGATGTGTCTTATGTTTGGAGGATGATGAAACTATCTCTCATCTATTCTTTCAATGTACATGGGTTATACCCTTATGGCAGCAATTATCTACATTGTTTAACATGCATTCGAATAACATTGGGTCTGTTGAACAATTGATTAAAGATTGGCAAAGACATCTTCCTAAAGGCCAAAATTTACTTCTAGTCCTCTAGACTGGCATTTCCCTTCTCCTTTGGAATATATGGAAAGAAAAAAATAGCAGAATTTTCCAACAGGTTAATAGAGATATATCTTATGTTTGTCAAAAAACCTAAACAAATGTTGAAAGCATTAAACATAAAACTTCTTTATGTGATGTCCCCATTTCCCATCATGATTAAATAGGTGTTGAAGACCTTTAGTCTATTTCCCCATAGACTAAAGGAGCCCTTTTGGGGAATGATATTTTATTAGTTATTTATTGATTGTCGAAATAGTGATTTTTATCATAAGGCAATTATTATTTAATTAATAAAATATTTTAAAAGTGGTTTTTACCACTAAGTTGCTTAAATGAATTAATTATTAATTTAATTGCCTTAAAGTAATTTTAATTAAAACAACTAATTAATATATTATCCAAAAAGATGTCGGCATAGGAGTTAAAGCAAGTAAAAAAAAAGGTGTTTTATCTTCCCAAAGTGGTTCGCCCTTTTGGAAGTTATAAATACATGGCGAAGGCTACAATAGAGGATATGCTGAATTTTGATAAAATTGTTATTCATGCTTGAAGAAAACTATTGGGATGCATACCCAATAGAGGTTCGCTACCTTTGGTTTTGATCAATCTAAAAAGGTGTCTTTTGACACCACTTATTGCTAAGAAAATCTTGTTCTTGCCCTAGACGTGGGGCGAATTGCATTGGATATTTTGTGTGGATTTTTGTGAGGGTTTCGTGGTTCTTTTCTTGTATGTTAAGCTTGCTAATTAATTATACTATTTTTGCAAGTGGAACGAACCATCTAAGTAGCTTGGATCTAGGGTTTGGAGGCCTCATTTGGTCTAAAATATGCAAATTAAATATTCTGTTTTTATTTGCTAATTTTATGACTTTTGGTGTGAAGAATTTGACGAGTTCATGAAGGGTTTGAAGAAGAAAAATAAATAATAATTTTTAGAATTATTATTTAATTATTTTAACAAGTTTTGAAGATTTTTCCACTTGCAAAAGGCAATATTTCACTCTCTAATTTTGTGCTAATTTTTCCTGCACTTGGGAAGTGGAGCAATTGGCTTGGAGAGTCAATTTTGATGATTTCTACCCTAAAAAAATGTCGCTGTAATTTTCTGGTATTTTTCAAGCATTCATGGCTATTTTTGGCAGGGGTTTGAAGAGGAAAATCACTTAGAATAGCAATTGAATTTTTGATAATTAATTAGATTTTTTTGCCATCAAAAGTGGTGTTTGAGCTTCAGAAATTGGGCAAAAAGGTACTTGTTTTATGCAATTTAATTTTTGGTTATTTTCTATCAATTTTCATTTATTTTGTAACAAGTTATTGGCTGGAATTCATCCATAAAACCCTATCATTTTGGCGTTTAGGGTTTCTAGGACCTAACAAGGGTTTTAAAAGCTTATTTTGCAAACTAGGGTTTGTTGATTGCATTTTCATAATTGTAGATTTCAGGAAAAACCCCTTTTATGTGAAATCATCTCATTTGGGGGCATTACACTTTACCTCCTATTCTTATCTCAAAATAGGAGCATATTTGTAAGCAGTTGTCTTTGCAACCTAGAAATTCTACTATGTTAGCTTTTCAGCAAAAAAAGACACTAAGGAGGGATGATCAATGGATTGCTCCCTCCTTGGGGTATGGGAAAGTGAATATTGATGGAGCATTGTAATATGTTGCCCTATTTATGCCTTTGTTCATTTTGTTTTTGATGAATTTTTTTTGTATTTTGTAAATGATTTGAATGCTTTGAAGTAGAAATAAAGTGCAAAAATTAAAGAACTTGTAGAAACGAAATATTCTGAAAATTCAATATTTTTCAATGGAACAACTAACTGATAATTCCAGATTTTTATTATAAGCAAAATATTGAGTTTTTCTCAATTACAACAGCAACCCACTTCATAAAATATCATGACATATCTAGAATCAACATACCCAAAAAATGTTTGCAACTCTGACAAAGGGATGTAGAAGAAATCAGCTATTCGGAACCCTCCAAAATGGGATGCCACAATCTGAAATGAAGTTATTTGTTGAAGCAACTGTTCCTCCCAGCTACGAAAACCCTAGGTGTCCTCAAACCCTACAAATCTGCTCCAAACTTGGGCCGTCCCCTCTCCAATCACTCCCATGCCTAGCCAAGATGGTATGGCTAGCAATGGAGTGGTACGGCCAACTATGGGATGAGATAACAGCAGCACATTTTTCAATGAATCCTTAATTCGTCCTCCACAAATCTGATATGCAATCTTCCCTGAATCTGATCATTGAACCCTCAGCCACAACAATAGAACTGAAAATATCGTTTCTTCCCAATTTTGTCTCCGCAAAAGACTCACAAAATTGCAGTTATCGCCCAACTGAAAAAACCCTGTGTGATTTCCCCTCAAACCACATGCAAATGAAGCGCAAGCATAAATTCTGAATGAATCTATCAGCTATCGCCCAGAGAAGATCTCTCACCACTGTGGATGATAATCTTTAAGAGGGGTTTCATCCTCCAAAAGTTTGAGATGAACCATGTTCAATCTTGAGAACCACAAGGGTTTCAATAAAAGAAATAGAATAAACTAACATAACCAAATGAGCTCCAAAAAACCTCCTTTTATGCTTTTTTTCCAAACTCTCCAGAAGCTTCTTTTTTTTAAAAATGCACTTTTTAATTTAAACACCTTTTTAACTCCGAAAATGACATTTTCATTAAAATAATGATATTTTAACACGCAAGATCCTTGTTTAATGCATCCATGAATTAAAGTATCTCATCCCGGTTCCAACGAGTTATAATACTAAGGGCCTTCTTAAATATTTTAATTAATTTTTAACAACCTTAGTAATTGTTGTCAACTTGGAGCTACATCATGAATCGAAGACGTGCATGAAATGGCCAGTCCTCTATCTGGGTGAAACAATGGTGCCTCAATGGTGAGAAGAGCCTCCAGAGAAGGCTAGTCCCTATAAGATGTATCAATAAAGATCTCTACCCTATGCTACAGACTACCATGGAAAAGGGAGAAGGAAACTTTAAGGGAAAATCCTACCTAATAAAGGTGATACACCAAAAGATTGATCCACTCAACTTGGAACTTTGAACACTGAACAAACAAGGGAAAAGGAAGACCTTTGATTTCAATCGACCACTATGCACAAGTATTTCATGAGAAGGTTCGATCCAATGACCGAAACATGAGGAAAAAATGATGGAGAGAGGTCTAATACAAGACACTTTGCAGCCACCTAACATCCACTTACAGCGTCAGCAAAAGACATAAAGAACACTTAACATGACCTTCATAATGATAAGCTAGCAACTAAGTACGAATCAAAATTTGGGAAGAGAGAGAAATCTACCATATATGCAAATTGCTAAATGAATATACACTATGACAACACTTGAAATCTCAAAGTACAGTCCTTCTATTGATCGAAGAGGTTACACAACTCACTAATGGCAGAGTCTGGTCTTGCCAAGAGAGGGATAATTTTTCTAAGGCTGAAAAGCCATTTTATAGAGACCTACAAAAGCCAAAGATTGGCGTTAAAAAATTGAAGAAAAAGATTAACTTAGATTAACTCAATGCTGACTTGGCCTTTCAATAAAATATGTTTTCCCTTTGTCTTTGCATAAAGCTCCTTGCGCTTGAGGAAGTGAACTTGTCTTTTGTTTATTGAAACTCCCACCTCTCTTTGCATGGAAATCCATGCCAATGTCAATTTTAGCTTCTACGTGAGCTGCTGGAACGTTTGAACCGCTGAGTTGGACGAAAAGATTATTCTCCTTTGCATGGAAAACTCCTAGTAGATGCGGCATTTAACAATTAGTCAACTCTAAATCTAGAACAATCAACTCGACGTCCGAATTTGGAACTCCAGTTGAAGCTGAGTTGGATCTTTGAATGCATGAGAATGACTAGTCAAACCACAAATAAAACAAATAGTCAACCGAAACCTAGTAATCTGCCAAAAATAGCCCTTGTTCGCATGTATTTTCTCCTATTTTGGTCTGCCTATGTCTTGTCTATTTTGGTCGGGATTCTATATTTGGATGTATTTTGTCTATATTTCCTTGGATATTCTATTTTCAACTTTCCGTCGGATTATGTATATTCTATCCTATTTTGCACAGTCAAACGTCCATTTCTTTCGGATTTCTTGTTGTCTCCTTGGTCTTATTTTCTTTGGATCTTTTGTTTCACCCTGCATTTGCCTTGGGATTATTTCCTCGAGCCTGTCTTTGGACTTTCTTGTGGCAACTTTTCCGAAGGAATCCTTCGGACTTATGGCTCCCCACCTTTCCTTCGGCCTTTATTTCTTTCAGCTTATCTTTTTCGGACCTTGCCTGTCTTTGGACTTTCTCTCTGAATGATTTCCTTCAAACAAATTGTCCACTTGAATTGTCCTTGTCTCTGTTTATCCTCCGAAGGAATTCCTTCGTACTTTTTCCCAAAAGATATATTCCTTTGTTATTTCCTTTGCTCGGACTTTCCTTGTCGAGTTTATTTTGTCGAGCTTTTTGCGCGGCCTACCCCTTTGAATTTCCGCGAGCTTTGTGATTGCCAACTTTTTCGCATTAATCCTTCAAACAGAAAGTCCGAAGGAATTCCTTCGGACTTTTGTTCGAAGGTTTCCTTTTGCTCTTTTGCCTTGTTGGCTTTATTCCACGAGCTTCTTCATTAGTCTATTTCTCCGAATTTCTTCGGACTTTTTGTCTGAAGGAATTCCTTCGGACAAAAAGCCCAAAGGAATTAATCCTTTGTCTGTTGTCTTTGCCTTTAACTTGTTGGCTTTATTCCACGGATTTGTCTTTTCTTCCTTGTAATTTCTTGTGGTTTTCTGACTTCTCTCTCGGATTTCTTCGGACTTTTTGTCCGAAGGAATTCCTTTGGACAAAAAGTCCAAAGGAATTATTCCTTGATCTTTTCTTGCTTTTGGCGGACCTTTAGGGAGGCTGCGGGTCTTTTCTTTGTAATTCTCCGAAGTAATCCTTCGGACAAAAAGTCCAAAGGAATTACTTCCTTTACTGCAGGCTCTTTCCTTTGTTTTTTCATTGCTTTGTGCCATTTCTAAACCTGCCCTTTTGATTTTTTGGCTCCTCCTTGGTCCCTTATCCTTGTTTAATTTCCCGCGGACTTGAGTCCTTTGCAAATGAGTTATTTCAACTGGTCTACCTCTTACCCAATGTATTATTTCTTCTTTGGCTAGAGACGTGAATTTTCCGAATGGCAAGAGACAATCCTGACCTGTGGAAGAATTGTCAACAGTAATTTAATTAAAATATAACCATTTATACACTCATTTTTGCAGAACTGTCGGAATGAATCGAAATCAGCAACTAACTGCACCGGAGTGAACCTGATGAAGATTGATGACAAACGGAACTGACCGACCAACTTTCTATAAATAGAAACTCCCTTCAAGAATCTTGGAGTCCAAACTGGAAGCCGAAAATAACATCCGAAAGCATCAAATAACTCCTCTAAATCATTTGAGTTCAATGGTAACATCAAACTACCCTTTTGATCAAATAGACACAAACCCAAAAACCCATCTCCAACTGCAAAGCATGAGAACCCTAAAATGGGGACATTACAAGCATCCAGGGTTAATCTGGGTCCTACAACTATGGGAGGGATTTGTAGAAACTCTGATGGGTTTGTGATGTTTTTCTTTGCTAAAAATTTGGGTACCACAACTAATAAACTGACGAAGATCAAGGTTGTGTAGAAAGGCATGCAGGAGGCTTTGAAAAGTGGTTGGCAAAACATTCAAATTGAATCGGATTCCAAAGTGATTGTTAGCTTGTTATCTAATTCGAAAGGTCACTGTCCAAACTGGCATATGGCGAGAGAGGTTTAGAAAATAAGAATGCATGAAAAGTTTCAAGGGATGCAATTTAGACATATTCCCAGAGAACAAAATAAAGTGGCAGATAAGCTAGCTAATTGGGCCCTCAATAATCATAATCTTTTGTAATATGGGCAGCCACCTATCTGGTGGTCAAACAAGATCCAGGAAGACATGGGGAACATTTTAAATTCAGATTCTTTATAATGAGTGCTTCTATTGGTCATTTCCTGTATTTAGCTCAGGTTTGGACAAATAGTTTTTAGGCCTGGCATAGTAGAATTTGTAATTTTGATTTATATCTAATATGATGGTGGTTGTATTTTTATTTTTTTCTAAAAGAGATTCCTAATTGGTCCACAAATACATGTGTATGCCTTTTTTAGGAACCAAAGGAAGCATTCAAGTTATCTACTTGTAAAGAGGAAGTATCATGGATTACATGATATGCTCAGAATAATTATAATGAAGAGACCCTAAGACTCACAAGTCGCATGCGAGATTCAAAGTTATGTCACCTCACATCCGATAGTGCTTTCAAGGTAAGTGACAATGGAGCAGCACAATTACACGGTAAGCAGATTCATACCAATACCATCTTGGTTGGATTCATATTTGATGTTTGGATAGAGTGCAATTGCTCGAACGATAGTCATATTTGCAAATGAATGTCATAATATTTGACATGGAGATTGGTGATAAGTTGGCAAATCGATACAAGGTCCATGGTATGCTAGATAAGGCAGCAACAATTTTCTCTTCTTATAATGGTTTTGATTCAATTGCTAATATACCAATCAACACTAGCATGATATTCTCCATAAATAATGAGTTGTAGTTGTGTAATTGGTTGTGTTTGCATCATCATGATCCAATAGTTGTAGTCAAGGGTCAAGAAGATAAATCAACAAGCTGCCTACACATCTTAATATGGGATCCTGGAGATATTTCTAGACATAAGCAAGGTAAACATTATGTTGATAGTCAAATTTTTCAGAATAAGTGTATTGTGGTGTTTAGACATTTGCTCCTAGGATCGCGGGAAGACATAGAAGATCAGCACATCACACGTTTTGAATCAAGTTCCAAGCATGTTCACCTTTCCAAGATACGTAGAGGAGAATCTCCAGAAGATGATAATCTCATTGATGGGAGCATCATATCTCCTTGTGAGATCTTTCATTACAACATTGAACACACTTGGAAGAAGAATCCATATGCAAAACTCAATTTATACTGGAAAAGCTTAAGGCATATAGATTCTTTGATCCAAGTTCAAAATTGTTTTTGCACATGGGATGTGGATGACTTTTTGAGAGTAAAAAAGGATAAAGGCTTTAATGTGGCTGTAGCTGATGCCTTCACCATCCCATGTACCAAGAGGATTCAACAACTTAACCTTACCTTGAAGAGAGATTTTCATCAAACATAGGCATCCCATTGTTTGAATGAAGGTGTTGAGGATATCTCAACAATTTCTAATGCAACAAAGGAAAGTAAACACTTTGATTATAGCGTAACCTACATACAGGTTGGCCACCCTTTGTTGTGTAAAGGAGAATCCACAAAGGTTGGGATACTACAAAATGGCTTCACAATTTCGTGCATCATGTTTCAGAATTTAGTATTCAGCATTCTAAATTCTAAATTCCACACATGGAGTGGACACAAGGTATGCAATGATTCCTACATCATGGATTTAGGTGAGAAGTTAAAATCTATGGATGAGAGACATTTTACTAAGGCTTCGAATGATGTCAGTTCAGATAATGAAAGAAATGTTTCGATCTAAGAAACATATCAAATTGACTTTCAAAATGATTCTACTGGTAAGCATGCACTTGAAAAGAATATTTTAGTAGAGGTAGGTGTTGAGTTCACAAATTCAACGATTGGTTATGTAATGTCTCCATTTCTGGTTCACAAGTAAACTAAGAGATAACTTTTGGGGATTTTATTTTATTAATTGATTAAGATTGTCCGAATAGTGATTTTAATCATTTGACCATATAAAACAATTTTGGTTAGTTAATAGAATATTATTAAATAGTGGTTTTTACCACTAAAGTACTTAACCACTATTGCACTTAGAATTTTATAAAAGTGGTTTTAACCACTATTGCACTTAAGAGTTCAAATAATATTGAGAGAAGGTATTTTAATTAATTGTTTGCCCAAAAGTGATGAAATCATTCTTGTAATTGGGCAAATTAATTAATTATTTATTAAATTATTGCTTTAAAATAATTTTAATTGCTAAATCTATTTTGGCAATTAATTTATTATTATAAGTGGAAAAAAGAGAATGTCAGCTAGGAGGAAAACTAAAAGAAGAAAATATATTTTGAAAAGTGGTTAAGTGATTTTACAAAACGTGTTTTGACTCCAAGAATGGGTCGCCCCACTTTGAAGACTATATATAGACATGAGGCCTTCTATTTTAGACATAATTTATATATTGAATCTTCATGCTTAAAAAAAGATTGGGATGTGAATGTCCAAGGTGGGATGTGAATGCCCAAGGTGGTTGTTGCTAATTGAAAAGTGATTTCACCCAGAAATCACATTGAAGACATTTTGTTATTTGTTGGTTGCTAATTTGGTCAAGTATTTTCCAGTTTTTTGCATTTTAGGTCATCATTTCTGGGCAAAATTGAGTAAATATCAAATCTAAAAGATTTTGATCAGTTTGAAGCACTTTTAAATCATCTCCCAAGTGTGGCAAACCTCCCTAGGGTGTGACATCCACCACCAAGGGGTGACATCACCCTTCTTAGGTAACTTTTGCATTTTTGAGGGTTTATCTTGTTCAGAAAAATCTAAAATCCATGTAATCTGATCCTCCATATTTTTATGATCATTTTAAGTATTTATTTGGCTCAATACATTCAATTTTGAAGGAGTTATGCAATTTTTTAGTTTTCTGAAAATTTGGTAAAATTAATTATTTCTAAGTTGAAAATTAAGTATTTTTACACATTCAAATTTGGGAGAATAAATGCAATTTTCTGAAATTTATTTGGGAATTTTCTAAGTATATTTTAAAGAAAAAGTATTGATTTTAGTCCCCAAACCCTAGCACCAAGGCCAAGTGGGACGATTTGTTCCTAGGGCTTCATATTCAGATTTTTGACATATTTTTTGTGGATTTTCAGCTTAAATCTAATTGAGATTTGTGGACATTTATGTTTTGCATATTCAGCGCAAAAATAGAACATTACAGTGGTATCAAAGCACCGATCTGGTGCACCTGTGAGATCTTGTGTGTAGATTTGGATGCAAGCAGATAAAAAGATTGTGTTATCAAAGAAGAGGAAAAGCCATGGGTGATCAAGGGTTTACTTCAAAACAAGTAAAATTTTTGCAAGGTTTGATCAAGGAGAGCCAAAGTGATCTTCAGCGTACATTGAGTACACAATTTGCACCCAAGTTGACGACTACACTAGATCCAAGTAAGAGCCATCACACCAAGGGAGAAAGAAGTTCAAATAGTTGTGAGAGAATTTCTACCAACCCCCCTAAAAAATTCTTCAATGGCACATTTTTGTAGAAAGAACCAGTTGTTGAGGATGAGCCACTGATGTGTGATTCTCTTAATACACGTCAACAAGAATATGCAGCCCTAAGCTTTGACAAGCAAGCACTCTTGTCATTTTGTGATTATTGTGAGATGAAAGATGGATCAAAACCAAGAGTACCAAGCATGCAACCCCATAGAGACTTGCAACAAAGGTTGGGTAAGATTTTTCTTCCTATTTTTGATGGTATTGAATCCTGATACACTTTCAGTGAGATCATGGTTGGTTGAAGAAATTGGAGACCTATTTATCACTCAACCCCAATTTTTGAAGATAAGGCTCTCAAGTTTCTCACACTACACTTGGAGGATATTGCTCATAAGTGGTGGTTTCATGGCATGATCACACAAGGCCATGGATCTATTACTACCTTGGAAGAATTAAGCAAAAGGGTAATGGAAAGATTTGATAGAAGAGACCTAGAGATCCACTTCTGTGAGTTGGCACAACTCAAACAAAATCATGATGTTGAGAGGTATGTTACTGATTTTTTTTAAAAATCAGTCATGGTACCAGATGTGAGTGAAAGGTTGGTTGTTCTATTTATTGAGGGTTTGATGGAGCATTTGAGAGGTCTGGTAAAAGCTTTTAACCCACTTTCTTTGCAAGATTTCATTACTAAAACATTGGATCTAGAGTGTTTAGCTTACAAGGGCAATATGTGGTCAAAAAGACAGCAAGGGGCAGCCACTGATTTGCTGTCAAAAGTGGAAAATACTGGGCAGCCAAGGTCTGATTTTAATGGGCAACCAAAAGCACCAAGTGGGCAGCCTAGGGCAACGCCTAGTGAACCACCAAAGAAGCCTTTTCAGCCTTATGTTCCACCACATAAAGCGCTGCCCTATAGCAACAACATGAAGAATTCAAGAGATGAGTTGAGGACGAGAGGTTTGTGCTACACTTGCAAAGATACATGGACTAGAGGCCATCATTGCATGGGCAAAGGACAAATCCATTACATTGAGGTAATTGATGATGATTCAAATTTTGATATGGTTGATACTAATGTTGAGCAAAATAAAATTGTTGATGATGAACATGTGGATGAGGACACAAAAGAAGTGGGCAAAACACTTGCTTCTCTTTCAGGAGCTCCCGAGTATCGTGCATTTCAGGTAAAAGGCACATTGAGAGGACAAAGAGTGATTACTTTGGTTGATAGTGGAGCCACTCATAACTTCATTGATGAAGACTTGGTTATGAAGATGGCATTGGAAACCATGAATTACAAGGGCCTCAATGTGACTATGGTGGATGGTTTCACCATTCCATGTTCCAAAAAGACTCAACAACTTCAACTCACTCTCAGGAAGCATAAGGTAATTGTTGATTTTTTTGTTGTTGGCATTGGTGAGATTGATGTCGTGTTGGGTGTTCAATGGTTGTATTCATTAGGTGAATTCAATCAAAATTATAAGACTATGGAGCTAAAATTCTTCAAAAAAGGCAAGGAAGTGGTCATCAAGGGTCTAGCTAATAGTGCTCCACAAGAAGCGTCCATGAAGAAGATGGTAAGATCTTTTAGGAGAGGTCAGATTGCATGGGCAGCAAGCTGCCTTATCACAGTAAAATTAAAAAAAACAGAACAGCAGCCCCCTCATGGTGAATTACAAGCTATTTTAGACAAGCATATTCATGTTTTTAATAATTTGCCTTATGGGATGCCACCGGATAGAGATTTTGAGCATAACATTGAGCTAGAATTGAGTGCCAAACCGGTTATTGTCACTCCATACCATCATCCAAGAGCATTCAAAGAGGAATTGAATGACCGGCAACAAATGTGGGTAAGCAAAGTGCAAGCTTATGATTTTGACATTGTATATGTGAAAGGTAAAAACAAGGAGGTAGTGGGTGCACTATCAAGGAAGCCAAACAGTTATGTGGAAGAGAAGGATCGGCCATGTTTGGAACTGCTTGAGGGCAAGCAATTTTGGGAAAGGAGGACTGTAATGTCCCCATTTTCGGTTCACAAGTAAATAGGAATTGAAGACCTTTCGTCTACTTTTCCCCATAGACTAAAGGATAACTTTAGGGGATTTTATTTTATTCATTGATTAAGATTGCCCAAATTGTGATTTTAATCATTTGACCATATAAGGCAATTTTAGTTAGTTAATAGAATATTATTAAATAGTGGTTTTTACCACTAAAGCATTTTATAAAAGTGGTTTTAACCACTATTGCACTTAAGAGTTCAAATAATATTGGGAGGTATTTTAATTAATTGTTTGCCCAAAAGTTATTTAATCGCTCTTGCAAATTGAGTAAATTAGTTATTTATTATATTATTGCCTTAAAGTAGTTTTAATTACTAAACCTATTTTGGCAATCAATTTAATATTATAAGCAGGAAAAAGAGTAAATGTTGGCTAGGAGGAAAAATAAAAGAAAAAAATATAGTTCGAAAAGTGGTTAAGTGATTTTTAAAAAGGTATTGTCTCCAAGAGTGGGTCACCCCACTTTGAAGACTATATATGGACATGAGGGCTTTTATTTCAGACATGCTGAATTTATATATTGAATCTTCATGTTTGAAGAAGGATTGGGATGTGAATGCCAAAGGTGGGATGTGAATGCCCAAGGTTTTTGTTGTTGATTGAAGAGTGATTTCACCCGAAAATCACATTGAAGACATTCTGCAATTTGTTGGTTGCTGATTTGGTCAAGTATTTTTTAGTTTTATTCATTTTAGGTCATCATTTCCAGGCAAGATTGAGTAAATATCAGATCTGAAGGATTTTGATCAATTTCAGGCACTTTCGGATCATCTCCCGAGTGTGGCGAACCTCCCTAGGATGTGATGTCACACCCCCAAGGGGTGACGTCACCCTTTTTGGGTGACTTCTGCATTTTTGAGGGTTTATATTGCTCAGAAAAATCTGAAATCCATGTAATCTAATCCTCCATATTTTTATGATCATTTTGAGTCTTTATTTGGTTCAACACATTCAGTTTTGAATGAGTTATGCAATTTTTCAATTTTCAAAAAATCTAGTAAAATTAATTATTTGAGTTGAAAATTAAGTATTTTTGCACATTCAGATTTGCGAGAATAAATGCAATATTTCATTTTAAATATTTTTGAGTAAAAAAGTATTGATTTTAGTCCCCAAACCCTAGCACCAAGGCCAAGTGGGATGATTTGTTCCTAGGGCTTCAGATTCAGATTTTTGACATATTTTCTATGGATTTTCAGCTTAGATCTAATTGGGATTTGTGGAGATTTTTGTTTTACATATTCAGCCAAAAAAGGGAACATTACAAGTTACATTCTATAGCATTGCTCTTGCGATAGTGTATTGAGACATTTCAAAGCTTCAATAAGCCAAAAAGCTGAGTTGAAACATGATCAGAAATAGTGTGGTAATGCATATGAAAAAGATGTCAATGAATGTGAAAATTTGGAAAAGCCCTTTGACACTAAAGATAAACTAACTTCTCGTCCTTTTGTATATCTCATGGAAGTTTATGCTAAGGTTGGGCAGCCCATGAATTCTTTGGAGATTTTCCAAGAAATGCAAAAGCAAAGAGTTCCTATGAGGGTGATTGCTTATGAGAAAATTATATAGATATTGTCAAATTCTCAAGGAAAATGGAATTCAAGCCTAGAAGAAGGGATAGCTGATATGGTTGTGAGTTTCAGTGGGCATTATGCCCATAACAGAAAAATAAAGACCTCAAGCTCTACGGAACTACTAAGACCCAATCCTAGAGGTAAATTCCAAGTACGATTAGATGAAATTTGGAAGTCATTCTAACTTCATGAGTGTTGATTTACAATTTAGTTTCAAATTTTCTAAGGCAACCAAAAATTGTAAACAAAAGGCACCTAATGTAGGTAGCTAAAGTGCAATATCAAAAGGGGCCATTATGGATAACTTGCAACAAAAACTGAATGTTTTAGAAGTGCAAGAGGAACAATTTCATGTTAGTTCTTAGTCAAACAACCTGATGAAGCAAAGTTTATTCAGAACATGGGATTGCAAATTCCCAAGGATGAATTTTAATCTAGGGATTACAGAGATAACCATTTAGGGAGAGCTCGAGCAATTGAGCTTGCAATTGCTTGAGGGCAAACAATTTTGGGAATGGTGGACTGGCAGGTCCCCTTTTTCGAATTGAATAAGTTAGAAGACCCTTAGCCTATTCTCCATTTCTCGAAGGCTAAAGGGGTGACGCAAGGGAAATAAATTAATAATTTAAGTTAAGTTGGCTAAAAGTAATTTTATGTTATAAAAAGCAACTTATTTTCTTTTATTAAAAAGGTTATATATTTTTAATAAAGCAAGTCAACAACAAAATAGAAGTGGAACGTTGCTTTATGGGTGTTGCCTTGGTAAAAGGTGAAAGTAAAATTATAAAAGTGACATTGAGATCCTTTGGAGAGTATCTTTTACCAATCAACATTTCCAGCTTATTTGTGAGTTTGAGCATTACGCTTCAGCTTCAGAAGATGAAAACCCTCAGGGTTTGTGTGGTGGTTCCATCCAGTGACTACATTTGCGTTTCAGATTTGGTCTACATCAAGAATCAACTAACTCAATTAATTAGGGCAGCATGGAAGTTCCAGATCTACGCTAGGGCATCAATATTAAGGCTAGCATCACACTTCTAGAAGCACTTCTAGGGTTGGTGTCATAGGTCTAGGTCTGAGGTCATTATTTTGGGGGCTAACATCACCATTAAGAGTTGTTTCTAGATTAAATTCTCCACTTTCATATTCAGTTGTCATAAATAATTTCTACATTTTGTTGTAATTGAACTCTATCATTATTCCAATAAAATCTCTATTTTCAGCTGTTTATCGGAAAAATCAAAGTTTAATATTTTCAAAATTTAAGAGTTTGTTGCAAAAATCAGAATTTGTTGTAAAATTGAGAAACTTTCAAAATTCTATAATTTCATCTACAAGGGTTACATAAAAATCAGAATTTAATATTTTTAGTATAAGGGTTTGCTATAAAATCCAGATTGTTCTAATTTGTCCAAAAAATGGATATTACACTTGTGCAATTCATTGCATCGATCTCCCACTCAAGGACATAGGAAAGATATCATGGGTGAAAAATGTGGTCGAAGAGGCAATAAATATCACCAAGTTTATCTACAATCACACTTGGGTGCTACACTTGATAAGAGAGCACACCAATGGAAAGGATATTGTGCAGTCAAGAGTCACAATTCGCCACAAACTTCATAACATTGTAAAGCACTATGGCCTCATTAACATCCTTTAAACAGATGTTTGTGAGTCACTGGTGGTTGAAAACTTCCTATGCTAACAAGACCAAAGGGAAAAGGATCGTGAAGACCAATTTTGATGATGTGTTTGTGAAAAGCATGGAGGAAATCATTAAGGTAACCTTAAAATTAACTATTTTTTAATTTATCGTTTATTTGTTTTAATTTGTTTTTTTTAATTTTGATTTTAAATTTGTATATTATTTTGTTTTAGGTGTCATAGCTTTTGGTTCGAATTCTAAGGCTGGTGGATGCGGAGATAAACCCATTGGGTTATTTGTATGAGGCCATGGACATGGCAAATGAAGTCAGCCAAAATATTATGGGCAAAATCAAAGAAAATATGAACCCATTCTCGCATAATTGATCAAATATGGAACAAAACACTGCACCAACATTCATACAGCAGCCTACTACCTGAATCCTAAGTTTTTCTATTTCAATTCATTTAATGTTGATATGGAGGTTATGGATGGCCTCAATACATGCATAGAGAGGATGATCCCTGATGATGACACTAGAGATGCAGTTATTGAAGAGCTATATATTTACAAGAATGTCGTGGAAAGACTCTTTTCTTCGCCTCTGTGTGTTAAAAGAAGAAACACCTCGCAACTTGGTAAAAAAAATTGAGTCATTTGTTTTTAATTTCTAGTTTCGTTACTTGTAGTGTATAGATACTAATAGTAGACTTCTTTCATTTATTCAAGCTTAGTTGACTTACAAAATTATAAATCTCATATTTGCAGATGTGTAGTGGGAAGATTATGATACGAAAACATCAAATCTTCAAAGGCTAGCCATCTACAATTTGTGTCAGTTGTGTAGTTTTCTAGGTGTGAACATAATTGGAGCATGTTTGAAGTTTTTCACACAATGAAGTGCAATAGGTTAACAATAAAATGCCTCAATGACCTTGTCTTTGTGTGACGCAATCTTCATCTTTGCATGAGACGAGTGTAGAGCCCAGAGAGTTATGATGCAATTGACTTAGATGAGATTGATGCATATACCAACTGAATTGTTGATGATGCAAAACCCATGTTTGCTATGGAGGAAATCGTAGATTGGGAGAGGGAGGCAAAAGAAGCAACAGAATCAATGGAAGTGTTGACAATTTTGCCCCCATTGGGCAGATTGTCACCCCTACTATTCGAAACTTTGCTATGGTGCCAAGTTTGTCTTATGAATCAGTTTTGGGATCCTTAAATGTGCATTTACAGCCACCCAAGTGGCCATCTATAGCTAGGTGAAGTCTAGTCATTCAGAGCTTTCCAAGGAGCTTTCTTGATTACAGCCAATGCAATGTACAAATATAGCCATGCAATGATGACGAAAAGGTCTCCTACGACCATGTAAATTTTGATGGATTCCTACAACCATCGTATAGAGCATACCGTTTGTTCAAAAGGACACATGCAGCAGTTTTAAGAGAGTTTTTCTCCTAAAAACATCATCTACGGTAGTTTGAAAGGGTTTTTCTCCTCTTTTAAGCATCACGTACAGCCAAAAGCCAAGACATACAAGCTGTAAGTTCATTTATCTTCATCTAAGCAAAGTTTTTTTTCGGGGTTGTAAGAGAGTATTTCTTCGGACTTTTTGTTTGAAACAAAGAGCTCTCAGAGGACTATGTATAAGCCCGGAAAAAATGACTATGTGGATATTACAAAGTTTATTTCCTTTGGGAATTTTGTCCGAAGGAAATCAGTTGATAGGAATTTGCAGAAAGAATTTGGGCACAGTTTTTCTGAAGGGCTCCAACTTTCCCAGTGTATACTATCAAAATTTCTTTCCTTCAGACTTTTTGTCCAAAGGAAATAGGCATAGGTAGCAAAGGGACTAGACCTTTACAAGAATCTTGAAGGGTTCCTGTCCTTCAGGAATATGACAAGTGACTTAACCGAAGGGCTAGGTCCACGAAGGAAAACGACTATTATCAGAAGTTCCAAAGGGTACATACCCTTCGGCAAAGTTCTTGACATTTTGTCAGAGGGGACACTCTGCAAGGTGCCGAAGGGCACTTGCCCTTCGGAGAGGACCATCGCAAAAGTACCGAAGGGTATGTACCCTTCGAGAAGGTTCACTTAGAAGAGCCACGGGAGATTCACTTGACAAAAAAGGATCCAGGCAAAAATCTCGAAGGGCACTTGCCCTTCGGGAAGACTTCGGAGGTGCCCTTCAAAAAGCCCGGGTGCCCTCCAAAAAGCCCGGGCCCTTCAAAAAACTGAGGAAATATAAACAAAAATAAAATAAAATAAATAAAAGAATTCTTTGGACAAAAAGTCCGAAGGAATTCCTTCGGGAAAAATGCAAACAAGAAAGCCAAAAGGAAAATAATAAACCAAAGAGAAGTCAACAGGAAAAAAGGTCAACAGGGGATAGAATTCCGAAGGAATAATTGGACTTGGGCAAGAAATGAAAGATCTGAAGACAATAAGACCAAGGAGATAAAATCCACAGAACATAAAGTCCACAAGAAATAAAAAGACCAAGGTAAAGTCGACAAAAAGGGTCCAAAAAAATGATCCCGCCAAAAATAAACAAGAACAAGCAGACCAAAATAGGAGAAAATACATGCGAACAAGAGCTATTTTTGTCAGATGGCTAATCTTTAGTTGATTAGTCGTCCAACTCAGCTCTCCAAATGTTCCAGCTCGTGTCCCCAAACGTCCAGCTCAGCTTTCAAACAACTCAAGATGAAGAAGCCAAATTTAGAGGTGGGCGTGGATTTCCATGCAAAGAGAGGTTTGACTTTCAAACGCCCAGCCGTCCACTTTCAAACGCCAAAGAGCATGCATAAGCAAAGTCAAACGTTTGAGCCCACCATCCATTTCAACGCAATGAATTTTCATGCAAGACAAAAATAAACTTTTGTAAACGTTGAGTTGGATTGAGTTTACTTCCTCTCTATTTTTCAACGCCAATCTCTTGGTTTTTTGTAATTTTCTATATTAATGGCTTTTCAGCGTTGTAAAAAATTATCCCTCCTTTGACAAAAAAACTTCTTACAAAGATTATGTTGTAACCTTTTTCAGAATCAATAAGAAGACTGTGTTTTTTTCAGTTTCCAGTAGCTAGTATAGTGTACTTTTGTTATAGATTTGCCTAAGTGATAGATTTTCTTTCTTACTTGTCAAATCTAGATTCATACCTAGTTACTAGTTGGTCATTTATGCAAGTCATGTTTTGTGTTTGAATGTCTTTTGCTGAGTTTACAGTAGATATTAGTGGTTGTTTAGTGTCTTTCATCAAGCTTATTTCTACGTTTTTCTTAAGATTAGACCATTAGATAGAACCTTTTTGTGAAATACTTGTGTATTGATCAATTGGAATTGAAGTTTTGTCTCTTCCTTTGTCTGAATCAGTGTTCTTAGAAGCTCGATTTGAGTGGATCAAGCAAATTAGGTGTATCACCGCTTTAGCTAGGATTTTCTTGCAAGTTCTTTCTTCCATTTTCCTCAGGGAGTTTGTAGCGTAGAAGTTGAGATCCTCATTGATATATCTTACAGGAACCAGCCTTCTTTGAAGGTTCTTCTCACCATTGAGGCATCCACCCTCGTGAGAAGATCACATTGTTTCAACTGGAGAAAGGATTAGCCATTTCAACACGTCTTCGATTCAGGGTGCAACTCCAGATTGACAACAGTTTTTGGCATACCTAGTGGGACCACAAACAAGTTCTTTGCATATCTGGAGAGGTTTCGCAGCAACAAAAAATATTCATCTGCATTCAGGCAATTTGTTCATGCCAAAGGTTACCACAAATCAGCAAGTAAAGGTATTCCTTTTGAATTTGTAACTTATAAAAGAACAAGGTCTATGAGGGCAAATCCATATCCTCAGAGAATATTTACCTCCCTTTTATCCTATTGTTCTAAACACTGCAATCCCCACTACCTAGATAGCCACTAGAAATCAAGTGTTTGCTCCATTCAATAGGGGAATTCCATTGAATTTGGCCCAATTGGATGATATTCCAGTGTTTGCCCTCAAGAGCATTCTATTTTTCTCAGAGAAAAATCAAACAACCCCTATTGAGCATATCCAAGATGTTGCTAATCTCTATTCAGTCCATAATGTTGTTGAAAATAACGTTGTTGTTAGATTGTTCGCTGCCTCCTTCAAAGGAAAAGCGTTGCAATGGTATAAAAATCTACCACTTAATTCCATTGCCACCTGGGACGAATTGGATGTAGCGTTGGTCAAGCAATTTGAAGACAAATCTGATCATCTCTCTTTGGTTGAGCAATTGACCACCATAACAAGGGCTCCTCATGAGGTCATGTCTGATTTTAACCTCAGATTCCAAAAAACATGGACTAGGATACTTGCATTGATTAGGCCATCCCCTCAATATGCATTTTTGTACTATTTGAAGGCTCTTAATTCTAACATTAGTGTGATGATACAATCAATGGGTGGTACTACTTTGTCAGATGTTTATGAGGTTGAAATTAAGGCTGAAAATAGTTTGATACAAGTTAGTAAGCTTTCTCCAAGAACCCCAATGCCCATATTTTCATAAATAAGTTCTATATCAACCCCTCAAGTTCCTCAAATTTCATCCTTGGCTCCAATTACAGCACCTCAAGTTCCTATTGCAGCCCCTACTAGTCAAGCTAGTGAAATAGGAGAGTTGAAAAATTTGCAACAGTCTTTTGGAAATAAAATAGTACAACTCAAAAGACAGCAATTTCAATCAAATAAGCCCTATTAACAACAAAATCAGAACAACTATCATTCCTTCAAAGATCAAAGGTCTCCTTATTAGGGTTTCAGAGAAAATTGACCACCTTATCAAGCACAAGGAGCCATAACTCTAGCTAAACCATATGCTGCTCTTGATCCGAATGCTCCTTCCACTTCAAAAGCCATTGTTCCATCCCCACCCCAAAATAATTTGGTGCAGGATTTAGGTTGGTAGCCCTCAAATCTCAATGATGCTCAAAACCAAGCCTTGGTATCACAGAACATCACCATGCCACAGAGGACACAAGAAGAGTTATATTTTCAAGGAGGTCCATATCAAGATACAGGGTTGACATCACAAAGAGAGACTCATCAAGTTCAAGGGCAGCCTAATGCTATTAATGTAAATTGGCAGGTAGATGATCATGTTGCTTTTACTCAGGATGTTAAAATTGATGATTCAAGTGGTCAAATTGCAGCTATAACCTATCATAGAACTAAAAGAAGAGTTGTTGATGAAGCCTAAGCAGTAGTAAATACTTCAAGTACTCCTAGTATTGTGGTTAAAAGTACAAAAGAGCAGCTTGTTGCCCTCACAACCCAAAAAAATCAGAATATAGAGGTTAGTAAAGTGCAGTAAATACCTCTAATTCGTGAACAGCAAGTGTTGACGCTGTGGATTGTACCCTTGACAGGAGGCTGAGCTCCTATCTTCCATGCGGCACAATGGAAACTCCTCTCTTGCCTGTGGATCTTGCAAAACTGAGGGGAGAGTTTCTAGATAAGGGCTAGCTCCCTTTGATGCATCTCTGATTTATTCCAGTACATTAGCTATTATATATAATGGGGGGGGCGAGGCGGGGGGTTGAAAAGAGAGAAAGATACTGAAACAGAACCTAAACTAAAAGGGTGATGCACCAAAAAGTTCGATCTACTTGGCTTGAGCATACACTTTCCACCAAGAACAAGCTGATGTACACTTCATTTGATATGAGAAATTCTCCTGCATCAGTGAGCTAGGAGTCCTCTAGAGATACAGGGAGGAAAAACTACCAGAGGTGTTCTAAGACACACTATGGCAGCATGTTCACATGCGCGTATACTTTTCTGTAGACACTTCTGGCTAACCTGCAAAACAAAAACTCACAATACACTAGACATGTTGGAATCATTCTGTGAAAGCATAAGGGAAAATGGCTTAACACAAGACAAAGCCATAGACATGCAAAAGTGCAAGCTCAAATGGAGGCAAAAATATTTTTATTTATTCAAGGTAAATTTCGGCAAGGCTCCGCCTTACAAGCTGAGAGAGATCTCCTCTTTCAAAATGAGAGATTACAATATATATAAAGAGAAATCAAAAGACGCCCCTTTTGGAAAAAAAGACTTTGGCGCCCTTTGACAAATGGCCTACGTGCGCTGAGAGCATTGGGAAGAGGAAGCCGCTAAAAGAGAATGCTGTGTCGGCTCCGATTTTGACTTTAGGTGTTTAAATACATTAAACGTCATGCGTGAAAACATAGGCCGCGTCGTTTGTCTATAAACAAGACCGCTCTTTCAAGGCATTCAGGCGGTTTGTCTGCTCATCAATGCAAAGTGAAGAAAAACGGGTCACGCCATTCACTGTTTGCACTCCTTAATGACCACTTGACAGATACTATGTCAACCACTGGAGTAACTCCTTGAGTCGACGCCTTCCTTTGCCACTTGGACTATTTTGTCCGTTTCTGCACTTGGCTCTTTTGTCTCTTCCTGGCTTTGTCTTATCTGGCTCCTTCGACCGTCGAGGTCTATCTTCTGTTAATTCTTTGACTCTTTGGGCTCCCTTCTCGGCGGTCTCTTCCTTCTAGCCTTAAGCCTTTGAATTCCTTCGGGTTCGTGCCTTTCATTTAAAGACCAATGGTTACTTCATGGTCGTAAAATTGACATCTGCGCGCCCGTCGCCATTTGAAAGCCAACGGCTATTTAGTTGTCCTGAACTTGACATCTGCAGGGACGTCATCAGACGTCTAGATCCCAACGGCTAGTCCATGATGCTCAACTTTGACGTCCGCGGGCCTGTCACCCCTTGGTCAATTCCTTCGACTTTTGTCTTTGGAACTTCCCAAAGGGAAGGTGTCCCTTCGGGCCTTGAGAAAGGTCCTCCTTTTGGCAGCTGAGAGTCCCCTGCAAGGGCACCTGCCCTTCGGTGTCCTTCAGCGGCCTTGCTCTTCAAATTTTTCAGACAAAATGTCTGAAGGAATTCCTTCAGACAAAATGTCCGAAGGAAATCTTTCCTTTGTCTTTCCCGCTTACCGCTTTTTGTTGGGTGAATTCCTTCAGACAAAATGTCCGAAGGAATTCCTTTGAACCTTTTGTCCGAAAGAATTCTCTTTGCTCACTTTGCCGCAGGGACTTTTCCAAAAGAATTCCTTGCTCTTTACCTTGTGAATTTCTTTGAACAAAATGTCCGAAAGAATTCCTTTGGGCATTTTGCCCAAAGAAATTCAACCTTTGCCTTAACATTTCCGAAGGAAAATCACCCTTTTGATTTCTCCGCAAAGGTTCCTTCCCCTCCACAAGGGTACTTTTGCGTCTAAGACTGCCCTCCGCAAGGGCACTTGTCCTTCGGGCTTTGGAAGACCCCCTTTGAACCTTCCGACCTAAACCAACTCATTGAACCAACTCGTTGAACCAACAATGGTTCAAAGTTCAAGTTCAAAGTTCTTGGAAAGGTCATGCTATTAGACCCCGACGTCAAACCACTGAACTGATTCCTCCTTTTGCCAAAAGACTTGTGCAAATCAAATTTGAACTGGCTTAGAACAGCAGGGGAAGGAGACCGATTTTGGCTTGCAGTGCCAAAATGGTCAACAAAATGGCGATTCCAAGGGGAAGCATTCTTGCTATGCTTAGAAACCAGTAGCCTCAAAGTCCATTGGGCACGGAGTCGAGATGCAGCTTTGAAAAAGTTAGCAACAGCCGTGTGATATCCAAGAATCAATCACGAAAGTTTTACCCCCAAAAGGAAACGAAAACACACACAAGACTAAGAAAACTACTAACATGTGCAGAAGCACTTAAAGAAAACAGGGAAAGACAAGGAAAATATATACATGATGGGAGAAGAGCTCAGTGATAATGCTTAAGATGTATCTCATTTACTGGGATATACAATCCTTCACCATCCAACCTGGAGAGTTGGAACGCATTGTGCTGTTTACACTGAGTGATGACGTATGGACCACTCCATAAGGCGTCGAACTTCGCGTGCTTTCCAGGCTTAGCTCGGTCCGCATCCCATTTCAAGACGATGTCTCCTTCAGAGAAACCTTTTGATGATCTCTTGTTGAAGTATTTCTTCGTCTGTTGTTGGCGGTTAGTCATAGAAGCCCTAGCCTAACCTCCATGATGTTGCCTTCTTCTAACTGCAGCTGGTGAGCAAGGTCTAAGGTTGGCAACTCAAGTTAAATAGGAAGCCTAGCTTCTCTTCCATACACGAGCGTGTATGGTGAATTACCAATTGCTCTCTTTGGAGTGACCCTATTTGCCCACAGGGCTGTTTTCAATTTGGCATGCCAAGTCCTCTGATTCTCCTCCATTGTCCTCTTGATAATCCTGATCAGATTCTTATTGGTGGACTCAGCCAGCCCATTCCCCTGTGGGTATTAGTTGGATTAAGTGCTAAGATAAATACCATATCTCAACGCTCATTCACTCGTTTTAGTTCCCAGAAAAGCTAAAGCATTATCTGAAATGATGGTAGCTGGAACCCCAAACCTTGCCACCAGGTCCTCATAAAAATTCAGGACTGCGCTTTCGCTGGCTTCCTTCAAAGCAATAGCCTCTACCCATCTTGTGAAATACTCTGTGGTGGTCAGGACCCACTTGTGTCCAGCACTGGAGGGAGGGTTAATCATCCCTGTAAAGACAAGGCCTCGTTACATGAATGGCTGCTCCACCTGAATAGGCTGTAAAGGCACGGTAGTCTGTCGTTGCTTCCCATCAAAGAGTGCACACTTCTGGCACTTTCGTATCCAGGCATGAGTGTCTGAATAGAGTAGGCTAGAAGTAACCAGCTCTCATTATTCTCGCAACTGTAGGCCTAAGAGCAAAGTGACCACTAGCTGGCCCATCATGGAACTCGGACAGCACCCTGTCGGCCTGACTTGGGTCTATGCACCTTAAAAGCACTCCTGAGAGATCCCTTTTGAACAACACTCCATCAATCAGGACATAAGAGAGAGATTGGAGTCTGAAATACCTCCTCTTGGTCCTATTAAGGCCCTGCAGACACTCACTAGTGAGAAGGAAATGCCTCAAGTCTAATGTCCAATCCTTCATAACAGTTGGTTCTTCTGTTGTAGCTGCATCATGAATTAGCATACTGTTCTCTTTTTGCTATTTAAAGTTTGCAGCAAGGTGTTCACACATGCCTTTTCCTCTTACCAGCTTGGTGATCTTGACATCCACGTCATACTCCATTACTTTAGTGATCCATCCCGCTCTCTTTTCATTCAGATAACGGTTGATCAAGAAATCTTTGATGTTGGAATGTGGGACCATGAGGTGAATCTTGTTGTTGGACAACATATGGCTGAATTTCTTCCAGCTCTATATGACTGCAAGGACTTGCTTCTCCACATATGTATACCTGACCTCAAAATCTCTAGGCCTTGGCTAAAAAACGCAAGTGGTTGCTCAAGGTTATCACCATTCGCTTGGGTAAGCATGGCGGAGATTAACTCTTCCTTTCCGAAGGTGTAGAGGTTGAAATTCTTGGTGAAGTCAGGACTGATCAAGGTAGGAGCCTGGACAATAGCCTGCTTGATCTCTTCAAAGCTATCCCTCATTTGCGCTATCCACGCGAACTTTTCATCTTTCTTCAACATAGAGGTCAATGGCTTGACTACCTCCACAAAATTCGGAATAAATCTCCGGATGAAATTTATTTTGCAGAAGAAGCTCTGCAGGCTTTTCTTATGTTTAGGCAAAGACAGCGCCAGGATGGAGCGAACTCTCTCTGGATCAATGGTCAAGCCTTCTTTGGAAACAACGTGACCAAGGAGTTTACCCTCATAGACAGCGAACACGCATTTCTTCGGGTCGAGAGAGATACCGAACTCTCTACACCTCTCAAAGATTTGTCTGAGGTGTTTCGTGTGTTGGCCCGCATCCTTAGAGAAAATTGTCACATCGTCAAGATACACCAGTACAATGTTATTTATCAAGCCCTGAAAGGCCATGTCCATGGCTCGCTGAAAAGTGGCACCAGCATTGGACAGTCCAAATGGCATTTTTCTATAAGCAAACGTCCCCCATTTGGTAGTGAAGGCTGTCTTGTACTGGTCACAGTCTTGCACCAAAATCTGATTATATCCTGAATACCCATCCAGGAGGGAGAAACGCTCACTCCCCGTCACCATTTGAAGGATCTGCTCCAAGCTTGGGAGAGGATAATGGTCTTTCAAAGAGACTATATTGAGGTCTCTGAAATCTACACATAATCTAATCTCCCCATTCTTTTTTCAGACAGGAACAAGAATGGCCAGCCAAGAAGAGTGTTTAATTGGAAATATTATCCTGGACTCAATCAACTTGGTGAGTTCCTTCCGCATGAGAGGCTCAATCTTTGGGTTGACAGGTCTTTGCTTCTGCTTGATCGGCTTGGCGCCTTCCTCCAGCGCAATGGTATGTTGGGCCAAACTTGGGTCGAAACCCTTCAAATCGTTATACTCTCAGGTGAATACATCAGCAAACTCCTGGCACAACAAGGTGAAGGCCTGCCTTTCATGGTCCGTGCACACTTTCCCAAGTGCAAGCATCTTATTCTTGAATATTTCAACCTTCTCATAGTTCTCCTCCTTCATTGTGATGCTTGCCCTATCGCTTTTCAACTGGTCGTCTCCATTGAAGATACTCTCGAGAGTGACCAAGCATTTTGGAAGTTTATTGTTCTTCAGCTGAACAATTTGGCTGCCATACTACTGCTATAGCTTAGCCTGGTTTTTAGCAGCAAACTCAGCTTCTTCTTGTAAGAAGAGTGCTATTTGTTGGTCGTTGTCAAACACCTGCCAGTTAGTGATATTAAGTACAGAGGGCCAGATTACTACCTTCAAATGGCACGGACTGCGGTCTCGGCTTATCTCCTTAAGGATATCAAACTGGGCACCAACTGCTGCCAGCCTATCTACTTGCTTGTTCTGTGCTCTAGGAATGGAGGTAACATTGAAAGCAAGGAAACTCTCCACTAAGTCCCATACCCTGTGTTTGTAGGACTTAAGCAAAGAATTCTTTGTTAGATTTTGGCCCATTACTTGATTCACAATCAGCTCACTGTCACCAAAAACCTGCAGCTCTTTGATTCCTCTTTTCCTCACCCACTCCAAACCCTAGATGAGGGATTTGTACTCCGCAACATTGCTTGTGCAAGAAAATTGAAACCTGAAAGCCGAAAAGTATTTCTCCTTTGAAGGAGAAACTAGCACCACTCCACCACTAGCTCCCAACTTACTTCTTGAGCCATCAAAGAATAGCTGCCATAAACCTGAGCTTTCTTGGCTTGCTTTCATCAGATTTGGTACAAAAGTACCCTCTTCGTGCATGCAATAAATCCCAAGGCCTGCCTCTTCTATGAACTTGTAAGGATCATGCTCAAAGTTGTCACTTCCCCATTCGTCTAAAAGCAGGTCAGCAACTCCTTCAAGGGCAGAGGATGGAGATTGATCCACTTGGAATTCTTGGTCAATAATGGCGTAGCTGACATTTGTCGCCTTGAGCGAGTATGGTTCCAGATGATCTCTATGGAGTGGCTCTGATTCAATCTTAACCTTAGTCCCATACTTGGTTCTAAAAACCAGATAGGACCAATTTGCTGCTAGGTAGCCGCTTATTTTGGATGTGAAATCCTTGGACAAGCAAATAGCAAAGTAAGGAGGGACATCCGCCACTACCACATCGTGAGGAACTGAGAAGGTCGGGTAGGCATGTAGCGTCAAGCTCAAACATTTTACCACTCCAACTGTCTTTGCTGGTGTTCCATCCAGCTGCAGAACTCCCTTAGTCATCTCTTCATATTTGAGTCCCAGTTTATCTGCTATGCATTTAGGCATTACCGAGGTGCTTGCTCCACTATCAATGATGCAATTGTGCACCAAGAAATTTCCTATGACCAAGGATAAATAAAAAGGGGGAACCTTTTCCTCTTTCTTAACTTGGCCTGATGTGGAAGGCTACCCATTCGTCATCAGAACATTATCGGCCATTGCTGGGGCAGCTTGTTCATTCAGCACGTGCAATTATTTTTGCAGAATGTCCTTTTGTCCCAGTATTCATAATGAATCTCACAAGGAGATATTCATATGTAGCTTCTTCATTTGGCCTACCATGTTGACTCGAGGGTTGCCTTCTTTCAAATTTTCTTTGGGATTGCTTATAGCCTGAGACGCAGGCTTAGGAGTTGAAGGTGCAACCGGCGCTCTGAAGTTTGGAACCTCTTGGTTTACATGTGATGAAGGTGGTGCTGACATTTGAACAGCTGTTTGAGCTTCCTCCATTGCTCTCCTTTTGGAGCTTGTGTTCGCTGCAACATAGTCGCCATGATTGTTTGCACTACCCACGTAATTGACTGCATAGAACTCACCTTCTAGGTGATTCATGAGAGTAGAATCGGGCTGAGTCTAACTGCTGCCCATGCCGGGTTGCACTGAAGCCTCAAAGCTTGGGAATTGGGCGGTTGCCTGATTGTCCTATGCATTTGTGTAGTGACTTATCATTTCATTTGTATAAACACCCTGATCTTGACCATATCCCATGGTTGAGCAACTGGGTTGTTCTTGTACCAGATTGTTTTGAGCGGGCGCTAGAGCCTTGAATGATGAAGGGGCACCTGGATTATAGCCTTGAAAAGGTTTGCCCTGTGCAAACTGACCCTGCTCTTGATTGTAATTCTGGAAAGGGGGTCTATTTGTTTGTCCATGCTGCTGCTATCCTTGATTTGGTCGATTGCCTTGAGCTTGCTACCTTTTAAGAGCCACTAGTTCATTTGTTACGCTTTGTAATAGGGTTTTGACTTCATGGGGGTTCGTTGGATGAAGTAACAGCCGACTTTTCTATGCCAGGCAAAAGAGCCAAGGTGGGTGCAGCAGTATGGATTGGAGGCAACAATTCAAAAAAAATGACATGTAAGGCCTAGGGGCTATCTTTCCAGCCTGCACCAGGCAATTCTCAGCCGCTATAACTATGTCATAAGTAGCACGCAGCACATGTCCTCCCATGGACTGTATCATAATAGCAATGTCGTTCAACGCTTTCAAACAATAGAGGAAAGCATAGCTCGGAGTCGGCCTCACCAGAATGGGGATTCTGTCCCATGTCTTCTGAAAACGAGTATTGAAATCCTGCACGAACTCGTGTGGAGCTCTTTTCATAGTGGTCAACTGCTCGACAAGTGAAAGGTGGTCGCTCTTCTCCCCAAATCTGTTCGTTAAGAGGGTGCTCAATTCGTTTCAAGAATCGATTGAATTCATGGGCAAAGTCCCATACCAGTCCAGAACCTTGTCCTTGAAAGACAATCCCAGCAATCTGATCGCAATGTTTTCCTTAGTGACATTGTGAATATTGCAGAAGTTAGCAATATTTCTGATATGTTCAATAGCAGTAATGGGCCCTTCTCCATTAAAAGGAGGCACACTTTTAAGAACTGCGCCTAGAATTGAGTCATAACGTAGGAGATTCAAAGGACTCTGACCATGAAAGGCCACAAAAGGTAAAGCCATGGCTATGACAGGATTCAACCGGAGCCTTCTTGAATAGGTGTATCTTATAGCAGGTCTGGGAAGGTGATTTGTTGAATAAGGATGAATTTTTTCAAACCTGTCGCTGTGCTGAGTTCAAAGGCAATTCCACGAATTCAAAAGGGACACCCTTAGCATCAGAACGTGTGGTGATTTTAGGCATAAGAGGTCAGACTGGTCTTTGATCAGAGACTGATGTTCCTATCAGTGGAGTCGCCAGATGCTGAAAATGGTTTATTTCGCTGTAGCAGGACCAGCATCAATCCTGAAATTTTTCCGAGTGTTAAAACATAGTCCCACCGAGCGTGCCAAAAACTGTTGACGCTGTGGATTGCATCCTTGACAGGACGCTGAGCTCCTGTCTTCCACGCGGCACAATGGAAACTCCTCTCTTGCCTATGGGTCTGGCAAAACTGAGAGTCTCTAGATAAGGGCTAGCTCCCTTTGATGCATCTCTGATTTATTCCAGTACATTTGCTAATATATATATATATATAATGGCGAGGGGTTGAAAAGAGAGAGATACTGAAATAGAACCTAAACTAAGAAGGTGATGCACCAAAAAGTTCGATCTACTTTAGCTTGAGCATACACTTTCCACCAAGAACACAATGATGTACACTTCATTTGATATGAGAAATTATCTTGCATCAGTGAGCTAGGGGTCCTCTGGAGATACAGGGAGGAAGAACTACCAGAGGTGTTCTAAGACACACTATGGCAGTCTATTCACATGCGCCTATACTCTGTTGTAGACACTTCTGGCTAACCTGCAAAAGAAGAACTCACAATACACTAGACATGCTGGAATCATTCTGTGAAAGCATAAGGGAAAATGGCTTAACACAAGACAAAGCCATAGACATATGCAAAAGTGCAAGCTCAAATGGAGGCAAAAATGCTTCTTTTTGATTCAAGGTAAATTTCGGCAGGGCTCCGCCTTACAAGCTGAGAGAGATCTCCCCTTTCAAAATGAGAGATTACAATATATATAGAGAAAGAGAAAGCAAAAAACGCCCATTTTGAAAAAAAAGACTTTGGCGCCCTTTGACAAGTGGCCTACGTGTGTTGAGAGCATTGGGAAGAGGAAGCCGCTAAAAGAGAATGCTGTGTCGTCTCCAATTTTGACTTTAGGTGTTTAAATACAATAAACGTCGTGCGTGAAAACATAGGCCGCGCCATTTGTCTATAAACAAGACCGCTCCTTCAAGGCATTCATGCGGTTTGTCTGCTCATCAATGCAAAGTGAAGAAAAACGGGTCGCGTCGTTCACTGTTTGCGCTCTTTGATGACCACTTGGCAGATACTGTGTCAACCACTGGAATAACTCCTTGAGTTGACACCTTCCTTTGCCACTTGGACTATTTTGTCCGTTTCTGCACTTGGCTCTTTTGTCTCTTCTTGGCTTTGTCTTATCCGGCTCCTTTGGCCTTCGAGGGCTATCTTCTGCTAATTCGTTGGATCTTTGGGCTCCCTTCTCGGTGGTCTCTTCCTCCTGGCCTTAAGCCTTTGAATTCCTTCGGGTTCGTGCCTTTCATTTAAAGACCAACGGTTACTTCATGGTCGTAAAATTGACATCTGCGCGTCTGTCGCCATTTGAAAGCCAACGGCTATTCTGTTGTCCTGAACTTGACGTCTGTGGGGACGTCATCGGACGTTTGGATCCCAATGGCTAGTCCATGATGCTCAACTTTGACGTCTGCGGGGCCATCACCCCTTGGTGAATTCCTTCGGCTTTTGTCTTTGGAACCTCCCGAAGGGAAGGTGTCCCTTCGGGCCTTGAGAAAGGTCCTCCTTTTGGCAGCCGAGAGTCCCCCGCAAGGGCACCTGCCCTTCAAGGTCCTTCGGCGGCCTTGCTCTTCAAATCCTTCGAACAAAATGTCCGGAGGAAATCTTTCCTTTGTCTTTCCCGCTTACCGCTTTCTGTTGGGCTTTTTTGTCGGGTGAATTCCTTTGGACAAAATGTCCGAAGGAATTCCTTTGGACCTTTTGTCCGAAAGAATTCGCTTTGCTCACTTTGCCGTGGGGACTTTTTCGAAAGAATTCCTTGTTCTTTACCTTGTGAATTTCTTCGGACAAAATGTCTTAAGGAATTCCTTCGGGCATTTTGCTCGAAGAAATTCAACCTTTGCCTTAACATTTTCAAAGGAAAATCACCCTTTTGATTTCTCCGCAAGGTACTTTTGGGTCTGGGACTGCCCTCCGCAAGGGCACTTGTCCTTCGGGCTTTGGAAGACCCGTTTTGAACCTTCCGACCTAAACCAACTCATTGAACCAACTCATTGAACCAACAATGGTTCAAAGCTCAAGTTCAAAGTTCTTGGAAAGGTCATGCTATTGGACCCCGACATCAAACCACTGAACTGGGTCCTCCTTTTGCCGAAAGACTTCTGAAAATCAAATTTGAACTAGCTCAAAACAACAGGGGAAGGAGACCGATTTTGGCCTGCAGGGCCAAAATGGTCAACAACAAGTGCCTCAGAAAGTGCAATCAAAGGTTAGTGCATCTTAGTTCAATATTGTAGATCAAATAAAGAAGTCTAACATTAGCATTAGCATGTGGAATTCTCTTTCAATTCCTAGGCAAAAGGATAAACTCATTCAAGAACTTTCAACTCTTGAATTGTCTCCAAAACCGGTTGAGAAAGGTGTTGTCTTGACAAATTCGGATCATCCAACTAAGCAACAGGTACATCAAGGAGATAAGATGTCAAAGGTGGACAAAACTGAGGTAAAATCAAAGAAAACTCTTTTTAATCTTTCTTTGATAGTGAGTGATACTTTGGTTCATAATTATATGGTGGATAGTGGAGCTAGCAGTACAATAATGCCCAAACAGATTGCAAGCAAGCTCGGCCTTGTTTATGAGCCAAATACTAAAGAGGTATTGCAGTTGGATGGTTCACCAGCAAAGACAGTAGACATTATCAAAGATTTGAAATTGACATTACATGCTTGTCCTAACGTTACTATTCAACAGGGTGATGTAGTGGTGGACTTGCCTCTTTATTTCACTGTCTTTCAAGGGACTTCACCTCAAAGATTGGAGGATATTTATTAGTTGATTGGACGTATTTGCTGTTCAAAACCAGGTATGGTACAAAGGTAACAATTCATTCAGAGCCCATTGCACGTTTTCATATGGAGCCATGTATGCCTAGTGTTGTGAATACTAACTGTATCATCTCAAATGAAAAATTACAAACTGGTGATGTAGAAAAGGACTCACCTTTGGATGGAGTTCCAGATTTATTTCTTGATGAGTGGGCTTCTACTTTGGATGAGCATGATCCTTACAAGCTGATTGAAGAGGAAGGTCTTGGTGTGTATTGTCTTCATGAGAACGATGCACCAATTCCAGCCATGGTCAAAGAAGATGAATCTAACGAAGGCTTGTGGCAATTGTATTTTGATGGATCAAGAAATAAGCATGGAACTGGAACTGGAACTGGAACTAGAGTTGGAATGATGTTAATTTCTCCTATAGAACAAAGGTATTTCTCCTCTATTAACTTTCAGTTTGGTTGTTGAAACAATGTTGCTAAATATGAAGTACTAGTTAACGGTTTGTAGTGGGCTAGGAAGATGAAAGTCAATTGTTTGCAAGTGTTTGGAGATACTAAACTTGTAGTCCACCAAGTAAGAGGTTTGAATGTATGCAAAAATTTGTTGCTTATATCTTACAAACACAGAGTTTGGGATTTACTTGAAGATTTTTAGGCTTTTAATATTCAGGGAATACCAAGAGATAAGAATAAACATGCTAATAGGTTGGCTACTGTTGGAGCACAATTTAACATTCCAGCTGATGTAAAAAGTGACAATTTTCAGTTACATATAAAGGTAGTTGTAAGGTCTTCTATTCTGGATAAGCATGAGAATTGGCATATGTTTGAAAATGACAATCAAATTGTGAGATTTTTGCAAGAGGCCGAGTTTTCTTCAAGAAATCAGTTAAAACACTTGCAGCAATAGGGTGATCAGATTATATAACTGAAAACGAATAGGCTACCCAAGGGATTGATCACTCTTGAAAATATTTTTAGTGGAGATGATGAGCTAAAGAAAGAGAAATCATCCTTGTCAACAAAGGAAAAGCACTATGCCAATGTAGAGATTGCAGTTAGTAAAATTTTGAAATTAGGCAATGTATGCACTCCACAAAAGAAAGCTTTCATTGATTTATGCACAAATTTTGCTGATATATTTGTATGGCAGTATAGTGATCTCAAAGGTTTTGATCCAAGTTTGGCTCAACACACCATTGAGTTAGAAGAGGAAACTAAACCGGTGAGACAAAGACAAAGGCCAATCAATCAAAAGCTTGAGCCTTTGATGAGAGCTGAGCTTCACAAGCTCATAGAATCAGCTATTATATTTTCAATCAAGCACTCAACGTGGGTGGCGAACCTGGCTCCAGTACGAAAGAAGAATGGTGACATTCGTTTGTGTTGATTTTCATTATTTAAACAGTACTATCCATTGCCATCAATGGAACAAATTTTACAGCTTGTTGCAGGTTCAGAGAGGTTTTCTTTGTTGGATGGATATAGTGGCTATAATCATATTTTGGTCAAAGAGGAGGACCAATTCAAAACAATCTTCACAACTAAGTAAGAGACATTTACATACAGAAAGATGCCATTCGGTTTGTCTAATGCTAGAGCAACCTTTCAAAGAGCCATGGATATGGACTTCCAAGGCCTTCTTAACAGAGTTGTGCTTGTTTATTTGGATGATATAACAATGTTTTCAAAAAATGCAGAAGATCATATGGTTCATCTCAAGCAAGTTTTTGAAAGGTGTAGGCAATTTGGGATATCTCTAAATCTCAAAAAATGTGTATTTTTAGTTCATAAAGGTAAGCTTCTTGGACATGTTTCAAAGCATGGTTTAAATATAGATTCTGAAAGGATCCAATCCATTCTTGCACTCTCCTTGCCTAAGCACAAAAGGGCTTTGCAAAGTTTCTTTGGAAGAATCAACTTTATAAGGAGATACATTTCATATTTCGCCGTTGTAGCTAAACCACTTACAGCCATGCTAAAGAAAAATCAGAACTTCCGTTGGTCCAAGGAGGGAGTAAAAGGGTTTGAAGATGTTAAGAAAGCCATAACAAGTGCTCCTACACTTTTAAATCCAGATTTAACGAAAGATTTTATCTTGGACACTCATGCTAACATGGACACCATTTCAGGAATTCTTATGTAGCAGAATCATGAAGATTTAGAGTAGCCAATAGCTTTCTACAGCCAAGTCTTGGAAGAGTACGAAACAAGGTATTCTTTTGTTGAAAAGCATGTCCTTTCAGTTATAAGATCTCTAAATAAATCTAGGCACTTGATATCTAATAATAAGATATATCTAATGGTTGCTCATCCAAGCATCAAAGAGTTTCTTCTGAACAAAGATAAATGAGAAGAGAGTTGGTTAGATAACCAAGGTAATGGAATATGATATAGAGATTAAGGTTACAAAGCTAGTTAGAGGAAAAGGACTTTGTGAGCATCTAGCTTAGGGCTTGCAAAAAGCTAATGAAGTTGTTTTAGTGTCAAATGATGAAGAGATTGTTGTTGTTCACACCTCACCTTCTAGCTGGTTTCGTGATTTGGTAAGCTATCTACAAAATGGTATTTACCCTTCTCACCTAAGTGCTTCAAAAAGAAGGTATTTCAGATTGCAATCAATTCCATTCTTGTTTGTTGATGGGGTTTTGTTCAAAAAGATATTAATGGAATGCTACTAAGGTGTGTACAACCAAGCCAAACTCAAAAATTACTTGAAGAATTCCATGATGGACATGGTGGAGGACACTTTTCTGTAAGAACTATAGCACTTAAAATCAAGAGAGGTGGGTATTATTGGCCTATTATATTTGGCGATTGCCATACATGGGTTAGGAAGTGCAAACAATGTGCTATGTTTGTAGGAAAATTTAAACTTGCAGCCTTTCTCCTTCAGCCAATTGTAGTGGATCGGCCTTTTGTCCAGTGCGGATTGGACTTTATTGGTCTCATTAATCCTCCTTCGAGTTCAGAGCATAAGTGGATTCTAACAGTTACAGATTACTTCACACGTTGGATGGAAGCACTTGCATTGAAAGAAGCAAACGAAACTAACGTTCTTGATTTCTATGAGAGTTTGCTTACTAGGTTTGGAGTTCCTTCAACTATTATTTTTGACATTGCAATGGCTTTTGTGAGATCTAGGATCAACGAATGCACTGTCCAACATGGAGTTTATCTCAGCACTTCATCGAACTATTGTCCACAAGGAAATGGCCTTACTGAATCTACAAACAAGAACCTCTTAAGGATCATACGAAGGACTCTTAAAGATAATCAGAGGTCATGGCATCTCAAGTTGAAGTTAGCTCTAAGGGCTGATAGGATCACCTACAAGAGGTCAGCAGCGAACTCTCCATACAAGCTAGTAAATGGTAAGAAAGCAAGGTTACCTATTTCTCTTGAGTTTTCAGCTTTAGATCTAATGCATCAACTTGACTTGTTGGAGAATGAGCCTATGAAAATCAGGTATGCAGAGCTTATGGAGCTGGAAAAGATAAGAAATCAATCCATGCTAGCCATGGAGGTTCATCAAGCACAAGTAAAGAGAACCTTTGACAAAGGAGCCTCCTCACGAAGCTTCAAAGAAAAAGATTTGGTCCTCAAGTGGGATGAGGATCAAGCCAAACCAGGAAGGCACACAAAGTTTGATTCCCATTGGAGTGGCCCATACACAATCTCCAACTACAAATCCCACAATGCCTTCCAACTTGCAAAGATGGATGGCCAAGAGCTTCCAATCCCAGTCAATGGGATACATCTGAAACATTGCTATTGAAGAGCAAAGCTCTATGTAAATAGTTTGTTTTTGCTTTCCTCCAAGTGTTGTTCAAGCACAGTTTTTTCATTTTGTTTTGTTCCAATAAGTGCTTGTTTGCACATTTGTTTCTTAGTTTTTCAGCAATGGTTGAGGAGGTTTTCAGTCAGAAATCAGGTTTACCATTTGGGAGTTCAAATAGCAATGTACAGATATTGCCATGCAAATGATGACGAAAAGGTTTCCTACGGCCATGTAAATTCTGATGGACTCCTACAGCGATCATATACAGCATACAGTTCATTCAAAAGGACACATCAGCAGTTTTAAGAGGGCTTTTCTCCTAAAAATGCCATCTACAGCAGTTTGAAAGGGTTTTTCTCCTCTTCTAAGCATCACGTACAGCGAATAGCCAAGACATACAAGCTATAAGTTTATTTATTTTTGTCTAAGTAAAGTTTTTTTTCTGGGTTGTAAGAGAAAGAGTATTTCTTCGGACTTTTTGTCCGAAAGAAAGAGCTCTCAGAGGACTGTGTAAAAGCCCAAAAAAAATGACTGTGGATATTACAAAGTTTATTTCCTTCAGACTTTTTGTCCAAAGGAAATCAGTTGACAAGAATCCGCAGAAAGAATTCGGGCACAATTTTTCCGAAGGGCTCCAACTTTCCCAAGGTATACTATCAAAGTTCCTTTCCTTCGGATTTTTTGTCCAAAGGAAATAGACATAGGCAGCAAATGGACCTTTACAAGAATCCCGAAGGGTTCCTACCCTTCGGGAATATGACAAGTGACTTAACCGAAGGGCTAGGTCCACGAAGGAAAACGGCTATTATCAGAAGTTCTGAAGGGTACATACCCTTCGGGAAAGTTCTTGACATTTTGCCAGAGGGGACACATTGCAAGGTGCCGAAGGGCACTTGCCCTTCAGAGAGGACAATTGCAAAAGTCCCAAAGGGTATGTACCTTTCGAGAAGGTTCACTTAGAAGCGCTGCGGGAGATTCACTTGGCAGAAAAGGATCCAGGCAAAAATCCCGAAGGGCACTTGCCCTTCGGGAAGGTGCAAACAAAAGTCTTGAAGGGTAAGTACCCTTCGGGAAAGACCATTTTAGAGATTCTGAAGGGTACCTACCCTTCGGAAGGAGGCAAAAGGACAATTCCCGAAGGGCACCTGTCCTTCGGGAAGACTTCAGAGGTGCCCTCCAAAAACCCTGGGTGCCCTTCAAAAAGCCCGGGTACCCTTCAAAAACTCGAGGAAATATAAACAAATAAATAAATAACGAATTCTTCAGACAAAAATGCAAACAAGAAAGCTGAAAGGAAAATAATATACCAAAGAGAAGTCAACAGGAAAAAAGGTCAACAGAAGACAATTCCGAAGGAATAATTGGACTTGGGCAGGAAATGAAAGATTTGAAGAAGATAAGACCAGGGAGATAAAATCCACATAACATAAAGTCTGCAAGAAATAAAAAGACCAAGGTAAAGTCGACGAAAAGGGTTAGAAAATAGAATCCCGCCAAAAATAGACATGAACAGACATAACAAAATAGGAGAAAATACATGCGAACAAGGGCTATTTTTGGCGGATGACTAATCTTCAGTTGACTGGTCGTCCAACTCAGCCCTCCAAACGTTCCAGCTCATGTCCCCAAACGTCCAGCTCAGCGTTCAAACAACTCAAGATGAAAAAGCCAAATTTAGAGGTGGTCATGGATTTCCATGCAAAGAGAGGTTTGACTTTCAAATGCCCAGTTGTCCACTTTCAAACGCCAAAGAGCTACTCTCTAATTTTAGACATGGCTCAGCGGAGCATGCATAAGCAAAGTCAAACGTTTGAGCCCACCGTCCATTTCAATGCAAAGAATTTTCATGTAAAACAAAAATAGACTTTTGTAAAAGCTAAGTTGGATTGAGTTTACTCCCTCTCTATTTTTCAACGTCAATCTCTTGGCTTTTTATAATTTTCTATATTAATGGCTTTTCAGCATTGTAAAAAATTATCCCTATTTTGGCAAAACTTCTTCCAAAGATTGCACTGTAACTTTTTTCAGAATCAATAAGAGCACTGTGTTTTTTTTCAATTTCCAACGACGGGTACAGTGTACTTTTGTTATAGATTTGCCTAAATGATAGATTTTCTTTCTTCCTTGTCAAATCTAGATTCATACCTTGTTACTAGCTAGTCATTTATGCAGGTCACGTTCTATGTTTGAATGTCTTTTGCTGAGTTTACTGTGGATATTAGTGGTTGTTTAATGCCTTTCATCAGACCTATTTCTATGTTTCCCTCAAGCTTAGATCATTAGATAGAACATTTTCATGAAATATTTGTGTATTGATCAATTGGAGTTCAAGTTCTGCCTCTTTCTTGTCTAAATTAGTTTTCTTAGAAGCTCAACTTGAGTGGATCAAGCAAATTAGATGTATCACCGCTTTAGCTAGGATTTCCTTGCAAGTTCTTTCTTCCCTTTTCCCCAGGCAGTTTGTAGCGTAGATGATGAGATCCTTATTGATACATCTTACAGAAACCAACCTTCGCTAAAGGTTCTTCTCACCATTGAGGCACCCACCCTCATGAGAAGATCCCATTGTTTCAACTAGAGAGAGGATTAGCCATTTCAGCATGTTTTCGATTCAGGGTGCAACTCCAAGTTGAGAATAGGTAGCAGAGGCATCAAGAGAGGTTGGCAAGGATCCAGATAATATCTTTATTTATGATATTGTTGGCATTGTAGAGGAGAAATCTTTACCTTCCACTTCCATGAGGTAGCCGCAAGCAAAAACCAATTGATCCATATATAAACATACAAATAGTTTGCATACTCAGTGAGTATGTCAGTACTCGCCAATTTTTTTCACTCGTGAGTTTTTTTCACTTATACTTGTGGGCCTTAGAAACCAAGTTTCGGCAAGTATTTTCTCAATACTCACCACGAGTACTCAGCGACCACTAAGAAGATACTCGTCGCTACAGTCAAAACGCAAAAAAATATGGGAAAAACAATTGTCCTTTTTAAGCATGCATTCCACCACACTTTCATCACACAACATTTGAGGTGACAGTATATCTAGTTATAAGTATATATAAAACAAGCATTTTAAGTATATAAAATAAGCATTTGAAATATATATACTTTAAGTTATATACACACTTTCAGGATGTTTGAGAGTGGTTTCAAACCTCTAGGAGCTATAATGCAAATTCTAGGTTTTGGAGGATCCTATCATATTTCAAATTTAGTCAGATTTCAGGGTTTCAAGATTTCAGACTTGGCCATATTTCAAGGTTTAGAGATTTCAGGGAGACAATAGGAGGTATGAAGGCTACATGAAGGGATGTATGTATGATAGAATAGTATGAGAACATCTCTCACAAAGTGCCACAAGCCAATTCAACCCCATTCCCGATGCACTATTTAAGGCATGAATGCATCGATGAGACCCTACAAGAGAGAGCGTCAATAAATGATAAAGCCGAAAAATATCAGCGTATACATATGCCCCACCCAAAGCTCATCACATGTCACAATAATGTAACGTGTGATGGTGCTTTGGAAAATATACATATCAACACGAAAGCCTAAAGGAACTGTTAAAATAAATGATGATGTGATTTCATACTATTTTGTATTCAAATCTAATAGAAAACACTTCCTCAATGTTTTATAGACTCATTTGATACATTTTATAACCATGATTTGTATAAAATTTATGTTTTAAAAGAAATTTAAGTCTTTTTTTAAGTTGTCGAGTATTAGCGAGTATTTGCCAAGTCGATTTTTTTTGGTTTGCCAAGTATTTGTCGAGTACGAGTATGCAAACTATGCTGATACCCATGCACCACCTTACAAAATTTGAAATTCTAATGTAATTTCAATATTTTTAACTTGTTGATAGGTGTCAAAATCATACTTGTATTCCATTTCCATGTGGTGTTCAGTCATGCTTCTAGGTCCTGCATGACACATGAGTGCAAGGCCAAACAAGGTACTCCATTTTCCCTGTCACTCTTATGGAACTAAGTGCTCTTGTCAAATAAGGCTTATGGGCAAAAGCTTGATATACAACACATTTACAATGTTTGCCCATTTGCCTTTAATTCCTCTCTTTTGGGTATATACTCATAAGCCTGAAGACCAATCCTTATCATTTGCGATGCTTAAAGAAGCAATTCATTGCATACTCCTCTTCAGGGTCTATCGACTTAGGCCCCCTAAGTGTGGCAATCAATAATCAAACAAGCAGCAAATCACTTTCACCATATTGTGCCTTCGTCGTGCATGCGGCTTAAATCCCTTTGGAGCAAATGTCTAAATCCGATAAGGCAAACAAGACTGGCCTCTGCATCTCTCCTTTATGTCCCTAGGGACGTAGCTTATTTTGTCATGCATGCCTACACCCGACAGAGTGATGAAGCACCTTCTGCCATCTATCCCCTTTCATCCTTAGGAACTTAGCTTTATTGCACTCACACGACTAAGAGAAATCATCTGAAAATGTCATTCTATTAGCCTTTCTTCTTCGAGTTATTAGGTTTGTGAGGCACATGTTCTATCTCTCAAGAGCGATTACATGATAGAGCTAATGCATTTATTTCCTTCATCATCCTTTCATGCTTAAGTTCTTGAATACTTTCTCACGGGTGAAGATGTCATGTGCCATTCTTCCCATAAAGCGAAAAATAATAAAGTTAATAGTTTAAGTTGTTTGAGTGAGTTACTTTTTATTTTATTAAAAAGTGACAACTTAATATTACTTTAGTATTATTAGAAACAAAATAAAATGGAAAAGTAAAAGGTGAAAATAAAAGAAAAGGGTGTAACTTAAAAGGGCAACCCTAATCCTAAAATTGACAATTGAGTCTTTATACGGAGAGCTCGCTCTCTCATTTGGAGGGATCATTATTCACTATTCAACTTTGACAAAAAAACCTTTTTTCCAGAGTTTGAGCTTTGTGTTGAATCTTTCCATCTGAGGATGAAAACCCTTGGTTGTTCGAAGATTTTGGAGGACGAAAACCCTCTTGGTTTCCAAAGTTGAATTTCAGGACGAAAACCCTCTTGTCCATAAGAGGTGATTCCACCCAGGGATCACATTTGTGCTCAAAGAATTGAAGTCATTTATAGCTTGCTACAACATCACTACAATGTCACTACAGTAAATTATTGAAGATTTCAGCTTATAGAGGATTGGATTGAATTTTACTAGCACGATTTGGTAGTGGTTGATCATTCCATGAGTGGAAGACTCCATTGGAGAACTGTCGTGACCTTCCTTTGCAGTTGTATTGATTTCCATGATAGATGTCCACAGCGATAGTCAATGTTGACCCTTTTGGAGCAGTTGTTCACTGTTTGGGGTGTTTTCCAACTTTGGAAGCAGATCGTAGGGCCTTCACCCACTGGCACTCCATCTAATTATCCCATCACAGCTGGAACTAATCTTCTAAGCACCCATTGGGGCCTATCGTATAGGGAAGGACATCAGCGCAGTATGACCAGACTGCAACCCTCACAACGAATAGTCAGAGTCATCTATTTGTGTATTGTGTGGGCATACTACTGTTGTATAATAGCATCTAAGATTCATTTCTTTCAAGAGTTGGCAATCTGCAATTTAATTCTCATCAAACATTGTCTTTAGCATTAGTTTATGTAATCATTAACAGGAACAAGGATTTCAACTTGGGTTTTCTGTATTATGAGTTGCATACACTAGTTTGGCCTTGAATGTGGATTTCCAGATTTACTATAAAAATCAGAATTCAGTATTTTTCCTGAAAGGGATATTATAGAAGACCCAAAGAAGGCTATTTTAAAGACTCCTCTTTTGGATCGTCAGGGTTAGAAATTTTCAAAGAATTTGCATAAAAGTGAACACCTAGAGAAGTGAAAAGTAATTCTCTTCAATTATCACCATGCCACAAGCCATTAAAACTAATTTCAGTGCCATGGATACATAATACCAATTAACCCTTCACAAATCACTAGACCTTATTCAAACACGTGAAATGACATCCTGTAATTATGCCACATTTCATGCATTCCAATTCCCATCAAACTTTATTTACATCCATCTAATTACATTTTAAATGCAACATTATCTTGGTGCATGAGTTGCAATCATAGCCACACAACTATGTTGCATTCACGACCACCTTTAGATTTCATACATACCACCATAACTCACTGCATGTTTTCAAAGATTTTTGAGTCTTTACTTCCTTCACATGTGAACTGCATTGTCAACCTTTGCCAATTCATTCCCAGTTCCCCTAACTCTCAATGACAATCATTGCCTTCCTTGACACCATTTTGTTTGTTTGTTTATTTCCCTTCACTTATTTGCAATGCATACCATCCTTTGTTCCTTTTGCCTTGGTTCTTGTTTATTGTGATATCCATACCCTTGTCCCATAGTTTATATATGGAAAACGATACCCCCATGTCATGTCCCCTTCTCAAGTATGAGCGGTTGAAGACCCTTAGCCTAATTCCTTGTTTCCCATAGGTTAAAGGAAGAAAAAATCAAAGGAGAAACTTTGGTTTTGTTTTTCAAGTTGTAAAAAAGTACTTTTGATAAATCTTTTCTAATTTTGACTTGAAAAGGGGGATTTTGGACCATGGGCTAGTTTAGCCCTTAAGTGAAGTTATAAAGAATCTACTTTTTTAAATGTTTGAATTTTCCCTTCAAGTGGAGTGCACCTTTTGGGAAAGCTTTTGGAAAAGAATGATATAAAAAAGAGGAAGGTAGGTCATTTTGAGAGGTTACCTTGTTTTATGAATTGAATTTTGAGTTTGAACACGAAACACTTGGCTAATCTCCATTGAAGATGACAACCTTCACTGGAAACCTGAAGTTAAGAACGAAAACCCTTAACCTCATTTAGGCAGCTTCATTTCAGAGGTTACAAAGGGCATATTTGAGCATTTGATGGTTTCTAGGGCATCATCTAGTGGTGCACAACAGTTTTTAGGGTTCAAAGAGGGAGGCGTGGCTGTTGAAGACCATTTGGAGGGTGGTGAACTACCTTGCAAGACCTTTTTAGGTCAACGACCCACTTGAGGGGTCTATCCTAGGGTGGAAACCCACTTTGGGAAGGAAATTTGTAGTTTCTAGGGCAGATTATTGGAGATTTTGATTTATTTGCAGTCAAATAATCAACGGGTAGTTATTTGTGATTTGTCAGCCGTACACTTGTATGCAAAAATCAAATTTGAAGGTGTTTCATGAGCTATAATTATTCTGGAATTTTTGGCAAGTATTTTGATAATAAAATATGCAATTGGTGCCATAAATGTGTATTTCTAGATTTTTGAATTTTCTGTTAGGGTTTGATATAAAAATCAAAAATTACTCTTGTTGATGTTAGGGTTTGTGGTTAATTTTCAGATTTGCATAATATGCTCTAAGAGGAACATTACAGTGGTATCAAAGCCAAATTCTTGGCTGGTTGTGGGGGTTTGAGTGGTTTCATGCCAAACAGTGATAAGGAAGTAAGGTACTGCAAAAGGGAAAAGATCCAAAAAATCAGGTAGAAGATCCAGAACAACCAAGGCATAGAGACATGGATGACCCGAATAGAGGTAGGTTTGAAAAATTTGCTCAAACTTGAGCGTTTGATGGAGATGATGGGATAATTCATCTGAACCATGAAGAATATGAATGGACACAGGCCACCCAATCATGATGGTAGTAATTCAAGTACATACAACAAACCTCCCCCTCCACCAAGGGTGACGATTGGATCTACACTAAAGGCCTAATCAGCCCAACTTCCTTCGTAGAGAGGAAGTCATTCCATAAAGAGAGGAGCAACCTTCTATAAGGGATGATGTGCAAGCTATGAGGAGTATATGACTTTTCCTCCTAAAATCAAAGGGGAAATGAGCATTGCTGATTTTGTGGCATCGAAACTAAGGAACAACCAGGGAGACCTTCAATATGGTTTAGGGAAGCTTACACTTTGCACTTTTGATGGATATACCAAAAATTCAGCTAAGGCATGGGTACAAAAGGTAGACACATACCTTACACTTCGGCCTATGATGGAGGATGAAGACATAAAATTCGTTGCTTTGCATTTGGAGGGAGTTGCCCATGAGTGGTGGTACCACGGTTTGATAACATAAGGGCACCACTTCATAAACACTTTTGAGGAATTCAGTAGAAGAATAATTGAAAGATTTGATAAGGCTAATCTAGAACTTCATTTCAGGGAATTGGCTCAACTGAAACAAAAGACCTTCGTGGAGGAGTATGTGGCTAATTTTCAAAGGGTTTCAGTCATGGTAATGGATGTGTCAGAAAAAAGACTTGTAGTTTTGTTAATAGAGAGGTTGGCTGATCCACTCAAGGGTTTAGTCAGGGTTTTCAACTCTTTTCACTTTTCAAGAGGCCATTCAAAAGGCTCTTGACCTGGAATCTACAGCTCCTCGAGCCAAAATTTTGCCTTTGGGACCACACAAAACTAATACTTTTGAGCCTTTTGGACAGCAAAGGACAAACACTTTTGGGCAGCTTAGGACAACAATTTTAAAGCAACCAAAATCAGTCCCATTTGGACAACAAAGGAAGCCTTATCAACAAAGGTTTGGGCAACAAAAAGCGCTGCCAAAGATGAACAAGGATGGGGAAGAGTCAAGGAATGAACTAAGGAGAAAAAAATTGTGTTTTTTGTGCAAGGATCCTTGGATACCGGGGCATCACTGCCTTGGAAAGGGGCAAGTTCATTACATAGAAGTGATTTTGGATGGAGAAGAAGAAGAGGAATAGGTATGGACAGCCACCTATGAAGAGGAACAAGTGGGAAAGGGAGAAGAGGATAACTTGGATGGCACCCTTGCCACCTTATCCGTAGCTCCTAGATACCACCCCTTTCGAGTGAGAGGGGTCTTAGATACCACCCCTTTAGAGTGAGAGGGGTCTTGCAAGGCAATAAGGTCACTGTGCTCATTGATAGCGGGGCCACCCACAACTTTATTGATGAGGGATTGGCAGCAAGATGTGGGATGCAAACTACTAATTTTAGAGGCTTTAATGTGTAATAATCCCATCAATTGGCATATTTCTATAACTGTTAGATACAATATAGTAGTATGTTTCATTGGATTTTGATTGGTATTTTGACTAAATATTATAGATGTTATTAGGATTGTGGATATGATGTTTTGGTACTTTGTTAGTAGTTATGATTCAGATCATTATTGATATAGATGATTATGCGGATTCACTTCTAGCATACTTTTAATTTGTTCAGTTAAAAATTTATTATGATTGATAGTGTGACTCAAGTAGATACTGTTGATGTATTGTTTTGGTGGCTGCAGGAACTTGGACAATGAGCTAGGCTCGATGGGTGCTTCGACAAGAGCCTAAACACACCAATGAGGTTAACTTGCAATTGGATGTGACTTCGACAGGTAAAATAATTGGAATATGGATCCTAAAGCACTGGTCAGTTGAGTGTTTTTATTGTCATTATTAGTTTGACTCTTATTGGTCTTTTGATCTTGTGAGTCATTCATCTTTGGTTGTGATGTCTTCATTGTTATCATTTTGTCATCGTAGTCTTGATTATCCTCTTCATCGGCCCATTCTGGTATCTTTACCTTTCCAAATGTCATCCTCATGAATCTTAGCTCTTCATGCCTTCAAGGCAATCTTGAATGATTCAGATGGCAATCCGAGGTCATGGGTGAATGGCATTGACTACACCACTCATTTTTTTAAATGTTATCCACCACAAAAGTATTATTAAATAAATACATGTGTAAGTGGGGATTAGTTTGGTTTTACAGTTTGTTTATAAAAATGAATATATATATATACACACACACACACACACGTGTGTGTGTGTGTGTGTAAATATATCCAAGTGAGGCGTAGTTTTGTATATGGTTAGAATGCTAAAGTGGTTTGTATGTGCAATACGTATAACTTAAAGTGTGTGTGTGTGTGTGTGTGTATATATCCAAGTGAGGCGTAGTTTTGTATATGGTTAGAATGCTAAAGTGGTTTGTATGTGCAATACGTATAACTTAAAATATTAAAAGAGCAAATTAAGATGCAAAGGAGGGGCATCCTCACATAATTTTAGTTTTTTTCCCATTTTGGAGACTTGGCGTGCAAGGGGAAAAAAGGAGGGTTTTTGTTGGGATGCAAGGAAGAGAGGAGGAAGGAGGGAGAGAAAGGTGATGGAGAGGGAGGGGACGCTTGGAGGAGATGGAAAGGGAGAGGGGCGTTGGAGGAAGAAAGGGGCGTGGGAAGGAAGAAAGACGAGACGCAGGGGAAGAAAAGGTGAGCTGAGAGGTTTGGGGCACCAAGTTTTGGGGAGAAGACAAGGGGAAAAAAAGAGCAGAGGAGAGGAGAATAGAGGAAGCTGCGCTGGTTTGAGGTAAAATCCATTCTATTATAGTAGACAAAAACACATACATACTTGCCAAGTAAAAATTGCAATTAAATAAAATAAATTAAATTTGGGGTTTCCCTTTGCTTGATAGAATCAGAGAATGGTAATGCTATGAATTAGATAAATCAGATTTGGGATTTGTTGCAAATCAATTTTATTTTGTTGGCGAATAAAAATTTGAAGATTTTATGCATAAAATAAATGGTTGTATTTTAATAGTCTTAATTAGGGTTTTGGATAGAATATGAGTATAAAAAAACTCGGCTTGGGTAGTTTCATTCTCTATGTGTTGAATAACAAAGTTTTGTCTTCAAACCCTAGGGCAAACTCAATTTTATTGTCCATTAAACCTTCAAAATAATTGTATAAATAAATAAAATTACTTTTTGTGCTTGTTTGGTTACCGCTTGATTTAATTTACCTAGAAGGATCATTGGGCTGAATTATTTGTTTTGAAACTACTAAAAGAAAATTATGGGAGGGTTTGGGGGTTCTTTACGAAGTTGTGGGATTTCATGAGGAATCCACAATCCTTAAATCAATTTCACCTCTACCTAAAAACTACCTAAACCTCTATCTGATTTGCCCAAGTTATGCACAAATTCGCTTTTGGGGATTTTTGTGAAGTTTCTATTGATTGTGTATAGTTGGTTGAAAGCTATGGATTGCAATAGATAATAAATGAAAGCCAAAACCCAATGGTGCCTTTTTCGGCAACCGTTATAAGAAAAATTTGGTCTAAATAGTTTTAGTGGAATTAACTATATCCTTGTGGGCTTATGGCAACTGCTAGTTGGAATTGGTTTTGTATTGCATTTATGTTGGATGCCATTGCATGCTTTGATTAAACGATCATTTGTTGGATTCATTAACTTGGAAACCCATCACTGCTATTGTTGTTTGCTTTATGGTTCATTGAGAGTTTATGATGGTTGCATGTGTCATTTACCTCGGGTTTTAATATTGAATCATTTGAATGTTAATCAACTCAAATTAATGAGTTAGGCTCATTGTAAACCATACTGTAAACCATACCTATTTGATGAAAATATCCCCTTGGCGGCATTGGACCATTTGCTTGGTTATGAGCATGTCCTTTCGGATCTTAGGGAATTGAAACGACCTTTATTTGTTTCTATAAGTTTATCTAATGGCTAAGAGGTTATCTTGAGCTATTGGCATCCTTATGAGTTGCTTAATATTCTTTTGTGTCTATTAAGTTGTGACTGCTATTCTATAGTTATTTTTTGGTTGTTGTGTGAGTTGGGTCAGTGGCTTAGTATCCATGTTGAGTCCTCAACCTTCTTACTTACTTTGTTGACGAATCCACCATTTACCTGATTGATGGGGTGGTTAGAGCCATTGTATGGTTGGGGTCATTCGACCGCATGCATGAGTTTGCCCTCCTGCTAATAGATGTGTTGTAATGTCCCTGATTTGGAGGCAGAGTAATTTAATTAAATTAATTGATTAAGTTGTCCAAAATAATGATTAATTGTAAGGTTATCACAAAAAATAAATATTAAAAAGTGACACTATATTTAATTAATTTAATAAAAGTGACTTAAATAAAATATTATATCATAAAGTCACTAAAATAAAATAATATTATTTTACTATTATTTTCTTGAAACTTCTAGAAGGATAGACCTTTTCTTGGAAAAAAAGTATAAAAGAAGATCAAACTAAACTTCATTCATCCAGTGTTGACATTTGTTTTAATATGTTCATTTGTGAAGCCAAGGGTTTTGCAGATTTTTTATTGTGATCTTTGAGAACAATACCTCCCATCGATTGACATAACTGAAGTGGTGAAAGATTCCTCCAAAGGGTTGCAGTTGAGATAAAGATACTACAATCTTTTTATTGGGCTTCATTTGGTGGCCATAGGCCAAATTTTCTGAGGACATCTTGCATATTTGGTTGGAAATCATTAGTGGCATCATATTTGCATCGACTAGTAGAATTGAAGTCATATATGAGGCAAGTGAATCTGATATATAGACTTGCAGAGGTCTGATATAAAATTACAGTCATCTTGGCAGCCATTGAAGACCACGATTTCACTCTTGGAGGCCTCATTTTGCATCGATTTCACCTTCTAACTTGGGCACTCCATTCCCTGGGTTATGGTAACAATATTTGATGCTTGAGAGGAAACCAAGAAGCTGCTATTTATTTATTATTGGCATTCATATCAGAACAGGGGCGATTTGACAAAGAGGAGGCACATTTTGGATTTCTATTTGATTGCTTCTTCATCATCAGCGCTAGGCGCTTCATCCAGGTTCTTTATATGTTGTTTTGCATTCATTTTCAGTCATGTATGTTTAAAGTGTGAGAGGCTGCCATTGTACTCAAACTTAGAGTTGTTTCATAATATTGTAAATCCAAGAATTTTGGCTGTCATACATCCATTTAAATCATTAGTGAAGGAGTTATAATTTGTTTTTTGTATTGTATGTATTGTTCATGCTCGCATTGCACTTTTTAGGTTGCATGCCAATTGTTTGACGAAATGTCAATTGGCTGTAGGTGCACATTTTACATGTAAAGTTCATATATTTGCATGTAAAAATACAAAAAATAAATTTGCATTACAATTCTTACTTTGATAGTAGTTAGTTTGCATTATTCTAAAGCATTCAACATATCATTTGGCATCAAACAAACAACAAACAAATACTCAAAAATTGAGCAGCACGCTGGAAGGTTACATGACAAGTGTTTGACAATATCCCTTGAGGATTTAATTAACATGAAGGCAGATTGGACAAGGGATACTACAGTGGTATCAAAGCCATTTTTCTGCCATCTTGTTGAGGATTCATTATTGCATGTCGATTTGGTGAACACCCAGATGATTGCATGTTAGCAGAACTCAATTGGAAATCAATTACATATAGCAAGAGTAGAAAAGGTTAATCAATGGCTGCCTATAGCCGGTGTAGAATTAAGGATGGAAGATTGTTGCCCACCTTCCTGCCTCATCATCAAAAAAATGCAAGCAACCAAGGGTTGAGAGCATTTTGAATAATATCCAGTGGAAACTTATGCTTTCACAACGAAGATTAGCTTGTAGCTTGCAACGTTATGAAAATTCCATTTCAAGACGAACCTCATCACAAAGCAGAAATGAGGGACTTGGTGTATCTACGAGTGAAGTTTCCAAAAGTCTCTATGAGGTGTTTGGTTTTAAATGTGATAATGATTTTCAACCTACAGGGGAACCTGGGGTTAAAACTGAAGTAGTTGTTGATAAGGAAATTTTACAACTTAATATAATGGAGCCCCAGAATGTTACTCACAGCACTCAAGAAGTTGTTATCAGTCATGATAACAATTTTGATTTTGATGACAACAGTCCTTTGCTTGAGCATAATTAAGATTTAGAAGTCATGGTAAGTGCATAAAATGTTATGTGAGAACCTTTGAATGTTGGCATACATGCTATAGGTGTAAAACATGAAGATAGCATGGAAAATTTGACCCATAACCATTCTGATTTTCATGACAGCAGTGAGGAATCTTTGCATCAACATGAGATGATAGTGATTTCACAAGGGAATGAAGTTTCTACAGAGTTGTCACATGTTGGTACTCAAGATTTGGGTACTAATGATGCAATTTATGATGAAGATTCATGCCACAATGAGTTTGATTTTTCATATCAGACCGTAGAAAACAAATCAAAAAAATTATCTAATGGCAATGAATCTTAGGATCGTGAGTCGGGTGGATATGCAGATGCTTTGGAAGAAGTGTGCAAAGAAATTATCAAAACAACAGCGTCTACAATCCCTGTTAAGCCATCCTTTGAGGTACATAATAACAGTACCATTGATGATATTATGAGTGAAGTTGATAGCACACACAATGCTACTTATCAGTTAGTGAGTGATGATGATTCAACTACATATCATAGTACAGATTCTAAATCAAAAAATTTGTATGGGAGTGATAAGTTCCAAAGTCCCCATCATTTGGTTGAGCAACTAAAGGTAAATGACAGAATTATTGCTACCGCCATAGACCATTTTGATGTTGCTCGTTAGATATTGGCCCTTCAGGGTTGGAGTACTCCCATGACAGATGAGTGCGAAGATAGTGGTCTTTCCCTTGCAAAGTTTCATGCACTTCAAGAAGCAATTGAAATAATGAAACAAAATTACTTACAGCTACTTGTGGACAAAGATTATCTTCTCGAGTGGGATTGCATCTATCATAAGGCATTGAAGAGAAGGGGAGGTTGATGAGCTCACTCATGAGCTTGAAGTGACTATGGACTCGTTCAAGAGTGCTCAATTGGCCCTTCAAGAGTCACAATCACGAATAGAGGAGCTTACCATGGAGTTGAGTTTGGCATAGTCTTCATCATCTTCCGATAGAGTTCAGGTTTCCATGGCAGCAGTTGGTGAGGAGCATGTATCCACTGATTATGGTTGTAAGCAGGTTGAGGATGTAGTTACATCCATCACAGTTACAGGGGCAATTGATACAGATGGGATGAGTGCATTGGTTGAGAGTTGCAAGGAACCACATGTTACACCTGGTTCTTCTGAAGTTAGTCCCATCACAGGTAATGCAAGGTAGATTATTGATAGCTCTTGTGACATAGTAGTTGATTCACCAGAGAGTTGTGTGACAACTCATGACACTACTCCATCATTTTCACAAGAGACATGCAGAGTATCATCTAGTTGGGGGATTGGTTCTTATGTTGATTTGTTTCCCTCTCCTAGAAGCAAATTAGTTATTCCATCCTATGCAACTGATTATGATCGGTAGTTTGTTGAGCTAGTTCAGGAGTACGAGTCAATTTATTGTTCCGAGGATTCAGAAATGGATGATTCAGATCACCCTGAAGTGATTGTGTAGTTTGTGAATAATTCATTATTCAAGTTTGATGGTGGATCAGTGTATGATAATCCACTCTTTGAGTTAGATGTTGATCACGCTCTTGATTCCAGTTTTAAGATGAGCATTGATTGTAGCGTTTGGAATCCTTCCAGTGCATCGAGATTTCAAACAGCGTTTGCAGAGAAGATTTTGGAGATGTACATGGTGAGAAATACGTACAGCGTTATGTTTGATCCTCATGTACATGATTTATTTCAGATGCACAGTTCAATGGCGCATGTGATGGACAGAGTGTATGATAGATTGCTTTGCGCAAAGATTGGAAGCAAATATGGTTGGTCTTCTGAGTTGCTTCTTTTTGAGGGTCATACTCTTGTGACACCTGATGGCAAGATTGAGTTGATTCAGCAGATTCAGTTAGTTGTGCTAGTGCTAGTGTTACAGGAGCTATGTGGTGATAACAGAGACATTACACAGATCTTTTGGGATCCTGGTGGGGAAGAGTTTTCTTTACAGTTGATATTGCTTGGGGACAAGCAATTTCAGATGGGGCAGACTGTAATGTCCCCGATTTGGAGGTAGAGTAATTTAATTAAATTAATTAATTAAGTTGTCCATAATAATGAGATTTCATAAGGATGACTAATTGATTTTTTTAATTAAATTAAAAGTAGAATTAAATTAATTATTTGTAAGGTTATCACAAAAAATAAATATTAAAAGGTGACCTTATATTTAATTAATTTAATAAAAGTGACTTAAATAAAATATTATATCATAAAGTCACTAAAATAAAATAATATTATTTTCTTGAAGCTTCTAAAAAGATAGACCTCCTCTTGGAGAAAAAGTATAAAAGAATATCAAACCAAGTTTCATTCATCCAGTGTTGACATTTGCTTTGATGTGTTCATTTGTGGAGCCAAGGGTTTTTGCAGATTTCTGATTGTGATATTTGAGAACGATACCTCCCATCGATTGGCATAATTGAGGTGGTGAAAGATTTTTCCGAAGGGTTGCAGCTGAGAGAAAAATACTACAGTGTTTCTATTGGGCTTCATTTGGTGGCCATAAGCCAAATTTTCTGAGGACATCTTGCATATTTGGTTGGAGATCATTAGTGGCATCATATTTGCATCGACCAGTAGCATTGAAGTCATATAGGACGCAAGTGAACTCTGATATATAGACTTGCAGAGGTCTAATATTAAATTACAATCATCTTGGCAGCCATTGAAGACCATGATTTCACTCTTGGAGGCCTCATTTTGCATCGATTTCACCTTCTAACTTGGTCACTCCATTCCTTGGGTCATGGCAACAATATTTGATGCTTGAGAGGAAACCAAGAAGCTGCTATTTATTTATTATTGGCATTCATATCAGAACAGGGTCGATTTGGAGAAAGGTTCGATTTGACAAAGAAGAGGCACATTTTGGATTTCTATTTGATTGCTTCTTCATCATTAGCCCTAGGCACTTCATCCAGGTTCTTTATATGTTGTTTTGCATTCATTTTCAGTCATGTATGTTTAAAGTGTGAGACGCTGCCATTGTACTCAGACTTAGAGTTGTTTCATAATATTGTAAAGCCAAGAATCTTGGTTGTCATAGATCCATTTAAATCATTAGTGAAAGAGTTATAAGTTGTCTTTTGTATTGTATGTATTGTTCATGTTCACATTGCACTCTTTAAGTTGTATGCCAATTGATTGACGAAATGTCAATTCGTTGTAGGTGCATATTTTACATGTAAAGTTCATATATTTGCATGTGAAAATACAAAAAATAAACTTGCATTACAATTCCTACTTTGATAGTAATTAGTTTGCATTATTCTAAAGCATTCAACATATCATTTGGCATCAAACAAACAACAAACACTCATAAATTTATAGCAGCAAGCTAGAAGGTTACATGACAAGTGTTGGACAACATCCCTTGAGGATTTAATTAAGCAACTTGAGGGCAGATTGGACAAGGGATACTATAGCTTCTCTCTTGGATTCGTGTGCTAAAAGTACTCTGTAAAAAATTCTAAAAATTGTATTTCTTCTCATGGATGTACCAGAACAACTTAAAATGTCCCCAAATGGAACAATTTGACCAAAATCAAGGTTTTCTGCCAAACCCTAGAAATCTGATAAATAACCTTGAAAATTCCAACAAACCCTAGCTAGAAAACCTGCTCCAAAAATACACAATTATTGCAAACATTTGGGAACAACCTGTCAATCTAATAAGCAAGTTATAAAACCTTTGGAATGGCAAATCATCACTCAGCCCTAGACACCAAATTTGAAGGAAATGAATACTAATTTGCAACTGTTATTTCATTCCAATCCCACCATACAAAGCATATGTAATTGCGAAAATGTAATGTCCCTTTTTTATATATTAATAATTAATAAAATTTGCCCGAATAGTGATTTTAATCATTCAAAAATATAAGGCAATTTAATTAATTATTAAAATAAAACTATCTTGGATAATTATTCGAATTATCAGAAAAGTGATTTTAACCATTGGGAAAATTAAGGTAATTTTAAAAATTATTCTACGGGATTTTATAATCAATAAATTGCTTGAAAAGTGATTTTTATCACTTTAACTATTAGAACAATTTAATTAATTTTATAGTAATTATTTAATTTGTCAAAAAGTAATTTTAATTACTAATTTATTAAGGTTTCAAAAAAGACCTAAAATGAAATTAAAAAGAATGTCGGCTTGGGAGCTAAAGCAAAGAAAGGAAAGGATATTCTAAAAAGGGATAAAATCCAGTATTGGTGGGATTTGTTTGATGATGGATGTATGTGTGAGGAAGCTAGCAAAAAGCAATGAAGGGAAGGATATACATCTTATATAAGGGGATCCCTACCAATGGGTTTAGATGATTATGATATGCACTTGCAAGGATGTTTACCGATTTGGTTAAGCTTGTTTTCTCTCTACAAATGGAATGACTACATTTTCAAAATGAATAATTGACATGGTATAAAGAAGGTCCTAACACACCTTGGAATGCACACTATGAGAGCACACCTCCTCTAGTGCTTCTGCATGGGATGAATTTAATTATGGGCAGCCTTGCCAAGCATATTAATTTGGTTCAATTTTACAGTCCTAATCTTCTTCACATAGGGCATAAGTCCATGATGATTTATTGGGGAAGCATAGGGTTAAAGAGCCCATTAAGGATTAGTTTGGTAATGAGCAAATTGAAATTTCTGAGGCATAGTTGTGTTTTACTATGACAACCAACATATTTGCATGCATAATCTAGGGGGGGAGGTTTCACTCATAAGGGGACCTTGTGGATAAGTTCGAAGCATAATAAGAGGTATGTTAGTGACTATTTTGAGTTGCATGACACATTGATTTCTTTTGAATAGCATACTAGGCACAGGTATGGCAAGGTAAGAAGTTCTGATGGCATCCCACAGATCATGGGAAGAGGAGAGAATGCAAGTATTAATTCTGAATCTTGTCATCATAAAGAATCAGATTAGGCATGTACTTACAGTAGTATTATGAAGGAGAAAAGACTGATTTTTTGGGTACATTCCATCTCTTGCAAGGTTTTGGAAACATGCGTGTTTGGGTTCTATTTGCGAATAATAGAAGTAGCTCATGGACAAAGAGGATACAAATCTCATTGATAAGCATTTGGGAACTCTTGATGAGCTTATGGAGTGTTACATGCATACATGGGAATCTTGATAAGGAGTAGCATTTGGAAGGGCACATGGCGTGCATAAGGAGGCCCATATATGTTGAGTTGTACCACCTTGAGGCCTCACATCATGGTAAGTTTACAAGTTCGTACCTAGCTGATTTCTTTTTGCATGATTGGAGAGTTATAGCATGGCATTTGGGGGGTCATTACCCTCGGGGCAGCAAAGTAATCAAATTCTATTATGTTTTTTATTTCAACTTTTAACCACATATTACTTCTTTAGAGGGTATAAGGGAAAGGAGCTTCCTCATCCACCACTTCGTATTTAAATGGGGTTTGACTGGGAACATATAGAGCCTTTGGAAGGCTATGAGGACACATCTCGCACTTGGAGGCAGCGCCCAAAGTATAGGTACAGCAGGTTCATGGCTCTATTGAGGGCTACCACTTCTTGGGAAGCAATGACATATTTTGGTTGCATTGTGGGACGTGTTCGCAAGGTGGAATGGCATTCATTATCCATTTGAGAAAAGTCATGCTATGCTTCTTGGCAAAAGTTATTCCACTTAACAAATATAGGGGCAAGGCTTTTTTATCACTATAGCAAGTTTTACCACTTGGGCATGGTAATTGGGCATATGAGCTTGCATTTACTTGAGGGCAAGCAAATTTGGGAAGGGAGAACTGTAATATCCCCTTTTCATATAATTTTAATAATTAATAAAATTGCCCAAATGGTTATTTTAATCATTCGAAATTATAAGGCAATTTAATTAATTATTAAAATAGAACTATCTTGGATAATTATTCAAGTTATCGGAAAAGTGCTTTTAACTATTTGAAAAATTAAGGTAATTTTAATAATTATTCTAATAGGTTTTATAATTAATAAATTGCTTGAAAAGTGATTTTTATCATTTTAATTATTAGAGCAATTTAATTAATTATTTAAGCAAGGACTTAATTTAAAATAATTATTTAATTTGTCAAAAAGTAATTTTAATTACTAATTTATTAAGGTACATTATTTAATTAATTCGAAAAAGGCCTAAAGGGAAATTAAAAAGAATGTCAACTTGGGAGTTAAAGCAAAGAAAAGAAAGATATTCTAAAAATGGCAAGGCTTACGAGGTATTTTACCTCTCCAAGGTGGTTCGTACCCCTTTGAAAGGTACAAATACAAGGAGAAGATCACAATTGAAGACATGTTGAATTTGATAATTATTGCTTCATACTTGAAGAAGCTATTAGGATGCATGCCCAACATGTGTTCACAGATTTGGTGTTGATTATTCTACAAAAAGTGTCTTTTGACGACACCTTTGCTAAAAGAGGTTTTGTTACTTGCCCTAGAGTGGGGCAATTTGCTTTGGAGGCTATTGAAAAGTTTTTGTGGATTATTTGAAGTTCATTTGATGCATAATAATTATGATTATCATTTATATTAATTTTCCAATGTGACGACTTGTTTGGGATTGAAGGGTTTGATGTTTGAAGATGTAAATTCTGAAAACTAGGGTTTTCATACTTTTAGAGGAATTTTTTGTGAGCTTCCATGGAAGAAAAATTCTAAAATTATTTTTATTTGATAGTCATTGCTCTTGTGATCAGTTTGAGCTCTTATTTGTATCATAATTTCAAATATTGAGGGAGTTATGAATTTTTTAAGGTTTCAGTGGTTCGTAAGAAATAATATTTGTTGAAGGTAGATTTGCAAGGGTTTCATTCTGATTTAATTATAGCAGTAATTTTTTAAATATTGGCGACTGGATTGGACTAAGCTTGAGCAAGGATTAGAGTGAGAAATGACTTTATTTCAGCTAATGTGACGCTAGGGTTTGGAGGATTGAAATATTCATTTCAAGCTTGTTTTTTCAATACGGTAAAAACCATTGGTGGCCAAATTCATAAGGTATTTATTTCAAGTTGAATTGGAGTTAATTTTCAGTTTGTAAGTGCAATTATCGCAGCTAGGCTTTGTTGATTTTTCTAAATTCAGAAATTGTGGATTTTGGGGGAAACCCCTTTTTGGTTAAATCATCCCATTTTCGGACATTACAGTGGTATCAGGGCACCGATCTTATCTACCTGTGAGTTTGGTTGTTGGATGCAAGCAGGGAAAGAGATCTTGTGTTATCAGAAAAGGAAAAAGCCATGGGTGATCAAGGGTTTACTTCAGAGCAAGTAAAGTTTTTGCAGGACTTGATCAAGGAGAGCCAAAGTGATCTTCAGCATACCTTGAGTATGCAAATTGCAGTCATGTTGAAGACTACACTAGATCCAAGCAAGAGCCATCACCTCAATGAAAAAAGAAGTTCGAAAGGAAATGAGAGGGTTTCTATCAACCCCCTTTATTAAGTTTTCAAGGCTACAATTTTGCAAAGAGAACCAGTAGTGGAGATTGAGACATCAATGTGTGATTCACTGAATACATGTCAACAAGAGTCTGCATCCCTAAACTTCGACACACAAGCACTCTTGTCATTTCGTGATTATTGTGAGATGAAGGATGGATCAAAACCAAGAGTACCAGGTATGCAGCCCCATTGACACTTGCATCAAAGGGAAAGGCAAGAAGGAGTCATCAAGGAAGAAAGGACCGAACTACATGGAGAGTTGGAGGGAAAAAATTAAAGGACAGCCCTTTATGGGGATTCCTATGAGGGAACCAATGAAGCAAAAAAAATCAAAATTTGATGGGCAGCCCATAGGGGTGGAAGAGGATGATAAAAACAAAGGAATCAAGAAGTGTGAACTAAAAAAAGTGCAAGGTAAGGATCTTTTATTACTAGGAGATGCCTATTTATCTTCTAATGATTGTATACATGACAGTGAAGTCACCAAAGATGATAAAATGAAGGATATGGTTTGCAAAATGAGGCATGAGGATTCCTTGATTTAAGTTCACAATTATTAGCACCAAGAGTTATGGGATCCTGGCAATTTTCTGATTTCTACAAAGGTTCTCAATTCTGATTTTAAATTCTTTATGACTAATTCCATGGGAGTAAAGAAAGAATCAAAATTGTTTGGGGCATGGAGGAATATAGGCATGCACAAGTTAACATTGGAACTAGAGTTTAAAGTGGGTGATAATGAGGATATTTTGCATGGTTTGAGTGACATGAAGGCTCCTTCATCTTCATCAATTAACATAATAGGAGGGTATTTGATGGGTATAAGGAAGAAAGATGAAAGGAACAATGATAGGGTTGTTATGAGACATCAAGGACAGCCATGTGCTTGCAAAAGAGGGGACGCTACAACACAATTGGCAAGTTTACTTGGTTCTGATTTTTATCATGCATACGTTGGAAAAAATAAATTGAAGTCTGAATTTTATGGCTCATAAAATTCTTAGACATCTAGTCAATTCTAGCCCCTACATATAAGCATAATATTTCCCTCTCGGAATATGTTTCAGTTCACAAAGAGGAGAGTTCATGCATCAACAAATTCTAAAATCAATTGCTCCCAAAATTTTGAATTAACATGGCAGGTAAAATAGTATATAAAAAAGGGATAAAATCCAGTATTGGTAAGGTTTGTTTAATGATGCATGCATGTGTGAGGAAGCTGGCAAAGGGCGACCAATGGAAGGATATACATCTTACATAAGGGGATCCCTACCAATGAGTTTAGATGATTATGATGTGCACTAGCAAGGTATAATTTCCAATTTGATTAACCTTGTTTTCTTTCTACAAATGGAAGGACTACATTTTCAAAATGAAGGATTGATATGGTATAAAGAAGGTCCTAGCATGCCTTGGAATGCACACTATGGGAGCACAACTCCTCTAGTGCTTCTCTATGAAATGAATTTAATTATGGGCAGCCTTGCTAAGCATATTAATTTGGATCATTTTTGCAGTCCTAATCTTTTTTACACAGGGCATAAGTCCATGATGATTTATTGGAGAAGCATGGAATTAAAGAGCCCATTAAGGATCAACTTGGTAATGAGCAAATTGAAATTTCTGAATAGAGGCATGGTTGTGTTTTACTATGACAGCCAACATATTTTGCAAGAACCCTGTCTTATTTAAATTCAAATTTTCCCTGCTGGTCTGAAATTTTTTTATTTGTTTTCCTTGAATTTGGTTTAGAATTTTGATAGGTGGCTTTCAATGATGTATTTGTAATGCAATGAAGATGGAAAGGTTGCAATCATACATTCAAATAACAAGAAATGATGACATTATTGAACCAAACAACTCATACAAAGCATATGAAAACATACCTGGAATGAAAGCTTCATTTCTTTATTGAAATCAAAGGCTGATTACAAATGTCACTAGTTGTAGATTAAATCCGACCAATCTGATTTGAAAAGCAGATCTCAAACAATATGCCAATATGCTCAAATATCGCACCAAACCCTAACCGCTTGGTATGAAATATTGTCTAGACAAAGTACAATGTCAAACTCGATGATAGATGACTAAAATAACACCTGTAGATGATCAATAAAGGTCTGATATGATTGATAAACACTGCTGATATAACTGATGCAAAGTCTGATCACAACTTCCAGCCAAACCAATGCAAAAACCTCCTCCAATATGAATCGATCTATGCTAGGAATGAAGCGATTTGACCATAGAATGGTTGTAAAGCCTTATGCCTCCAAATTATGATGATCAAATCCTCCAAATAAGTGTTGGTAAATCTCTGATGAACCCTGAAAGTGCTTATCACAACCCAGATTTCACAAATCGTGCCAAAAAGTGACATAACAAGCCAAATTATGAAATCGCCTAGGTAGATATGAAGGGCGATATGACCCAGCGAGCTTATAATCCTCAAATGATGTCAAATTATGATGATATCAACCTCTGAAACACAATTCCAGCCCATTGTAATAAAAATCAGAATATCAAATTATGAAGCCAAGCCACAAAATTGCCTACAAATGAAGAGCGATCCACCTAGAAACCCTTGTAGTTCTGATGAAGCAATGTCAAAACCAAGCCTTATTACTGTAGCGAATCACTGTAGTGCGGTTATTGTAGCGTGGCATTGTTCACGTCACTGTAGCAACTAAACAATAACTTCTGATCTGCACATCAAACCCTTACAAAATCTAGTGTTAATCTCCTCTTTAATGCACAATATGACCTCTAAATTAAAGCCACCCAATTAGCAAACCTCAAATGATCTTTCACACCCTCGGAAAGATCGATTCAAAGAGAAGCTACGCTGTCCAAGATCATTTGCAGTTGAAAACCCTAGTTTCCACTTCCAAAATGCCAAAGCACAAGCCAAATTGAATGAATGATCAATAATCCATGAAAATTTCCAAAATGCCCTTTTATAATATTCAATCTGCATTTTATTTCATCTCATTTAATTTACTTTTTAATTTCATTTTCTTTTCCCTCATTTTTGGTGCACAACTTAATAAAATAAAGTATATTTATTAATCACTTATATCTCCCCTTTAAAATAACACTTTAACACTTATTATAAAGTACACTTTACAAGCATTTAAATCCCCTTTTTAAATAAAGTCCTTATGTCTCCCTTTATGATCTTTAATAATTGTTGACAATTCTTCCACAAGTCAGATTGTCTCTTGCTATTTAGAAAGTTCACGTTTCTAGCCAAGGAAGAAGAGTACATTATTTTTGGTACGGTCCTTGCTACAAAAGGATGAATTCCTTCAGACTTTTGTCCGAAGGAATGGTGTTCATCAAAGAAGGCTAAGCCAATGAAATAACGAATCAACAAAGAGCCTAAGATGAAAGAATTCCTTTAGAGAATCCAAAAGTCCGCACAAAAGGCAAGGAAAAGCCAAGGATTAATTCGGAAGGGTCATTTTCAAGAATTTCGAAGGGCAGGGTACCCTTCGGAAGGGTCATTTGCAACAATCCCGAAGGGCACATACCCTTCGAGAAGGCACAGAGAACGAATTCGGGACCTTTGCGAAAGGTCCGGGTCACCTACAAATTTTTCGAAAATGGCACAAACAAGAGCCACTAGCCCTTGCGGAGGCCACTTGGTCGACGGCAGGACCTCTGTGCATTTTTCGAAGGGCAATTTTTCCGAAGACAGGTGAAGAAGGTTGAAAAGCAAAGGGGAAATGAAACCTTCAGACTTTTTGTCCGAAGGAATTCCTTCGGACATTGTTTGGCAGCCGAATTTCTTCAGAGTTTTTGTCTGAAGGAATTCCTTCGGACAAAAAGTCCGAAGAAATTCAGTCGCCAAACAATGAGGACCCGACTAAAGACAAAAGCCCATGGAGAAAAGGCACAAGCAAAGGAAATCAAGAGGCTTCGGAAAAGAGCAAAGGACAAGAACATAATTTCTTCGGACTTTTGTCTGAAAGAATTCCTTCGGACTTTTCGGCCACCAAACAATGAGGACTCGACTAAAGACAAAAGCCCGTGGAGAAAAGGCACAAGCAAAGGAAATCAAAAGGCTTTGGAAAAGAGCAAAGGACAAGAACATAATTTCTTCAGATTTTTGTCCGAAGGAATTCCTTCGAACAAAAAGTCCAAAGAAATTCGGAAGACTTGAAAGTCCATAGAAAAACAAGTGAAGGCAAAGCAAAAAGAGACCTTCGGACTTTTGTCCGAAGGAATTCCTTTGGACAAAAAGTCCGAAGATATTCGGAGAAAGGGCCGCAAATAGAAACCCAAAGAAAATAAGAGAATTTCGAAGGACAGAGGAAGACTGGATAATTTTTGTAGACATTTTGTTTGCGGGAAAATGACAAAACAAAAGTCCGAAGAAATTCCTTCGGACTTTTTGTCCGAAGGAATACTTCGAAGGATAAAGCCGAAGGAAAGAAAGCCGCAGGAAATATATGCAGAGAAGAGGTTCTGAAGGAAATAAGAAAACTTCCGGTGACGTCCCGCAAGCCGTGAAATTCTGACCGCAGGAAGTAACCATTGAAACAGGGGTAAAGCCAGAATTTCGAAAACAAAGCCCAATGGAGAAAATATAGACTGAATATAGATTAATACATCCGAATATAGAATCACGCCAGAAATAAACAGGAACAGGCAGACCAAAACAGGGCAAAATACATGCAAGCAAGGGCTATTTTCGAACACCAGTCAAAGCTTCAGTTGACTAGTTATTAAAGACATGCTCATCTCCGAGTCAACTCCACGCATCCGAGAGTCAACCGAAGTTCCAAATTCGGATGTCGAGTTGACTGTTCCAGATTTAGAGTTGCCTAATTGTTAAAACGCCGCATCCACTAGGAGCTTTCCATGGGAAGGAGAATGATCTCTTCGACCAACTCAGCTGCCAAACAGTGAACTCAGCTGATCTCTTCGTCCAACTCAGCCTTTCAAACGTTCCAATTTAGCATCAAGCAGCTCACATAGAGTTCTAAAATTAACATTGGCGTGGATTTCCATGCAAAGAGAGGTGGGTGGTTCATAACAAAGACAAGTTCACTGCCTCAAGCGCAAGAAGCTTCATGCAAAGAGAAAAGAAAACATATTTTATTGAAAGGCCAAATAAGCCTTGAGTTAATCGAAGTGAATCCTTCTCTTCAAATTTTCAATGCCAATCTTTGGCCTCTTGTAATTCTCTATATAATGGCTTTCAGCTTTGATTAAAAAGAATCCAATTTCTCTCTTGGTCAGATCAGACTCTGCCATTGGTGAGTTGTGTAACCTCTTCGATTACTAGGACTGTACTTTCAGATTTCAAGCGTTGGCATAGTGTATATTTCATTCAGCAATTTGCATAAGTGGTAGATTTCTCTCCCTTTCCAAATTCTGGTTCATACCTAGTTGCTAGATTATCCTTCTGCAGGTCATGTTAAAGTGTTCTTTATGTCTTTTGCTAAAGCTGTAAGTGGATGTTAGGTGGCTGCAAAGTGTCTTTTATCAGACTTCTCTCCATCGTTATCCCTCAGGTTTTGGTCATTGGATCGAACCTCTTCATGAAATATTTATGTATAAGTGATTGATTGGTCTTATTTTTCCCTTGTTTGTTCAATGTTCAAGGTTCCAAATTGAGTGGTATCACCCCTTTAGGTAGGATTTCCCCTTTAAGTTTTCCTTCTCCCTTTTCCACGGTAGTCCGCAGCATAGAGTAGAGATCCTAATTGATACATCATACGGGAACCAGCGTTCTCTGCAGATTCTTCTCACCGTTGAGGCACCCACCCTCGTGAGAAGATCCCATTGTTTCAGCCGGATAGAAGACTGGCCATTTCATGTACGTCTTCGAATCAGGGCACAGCTCCAGGTTGACAATAATGATTTTCTTGCTTGAGTGAAATCATATATTATAAAGTCATTAATCATCATTAATGATATTCACTTTATATTTAATTATTATTAAAATATGACTTTAATAATAATTATAATATTATAACTTCATAAATAAACGTCATAAATCAATTATGTTTGCACTAGGAGGTAGCCCACTGCATTCTCTGCTCACCAGGGTGTCTTAGTAAAAATAGTAAGGTTGGCCTCTATCATACGACTAACTTACTATAAATAGTAAGTATATAAAACGCAGCAAGAACATCATGAATAACACCGCCTCTGAATACACCAAAGCTCTGGAAATGAAAACACTGTCAAATGAAAAACTAGCTAACTCTAACACTGGGCTCTCTAAACACCATTATTAACCTACGAGGACTCGATGATAAACTAATCCTCCAACTCTAATGCTCGTTCAAAAAGGGGACATTACATATTTGCATGCACAATCTATGGGGGGAGGTTTCAACTCATAAGGGGACCTTGTGGATAAGTTCGAAGTATAATAAGAGGTATGTTAGCTACTATTTTGAGTTGCATGACACATTGAGTTCTTTTGACCAGCATACTAGGTACATGTATGGCAAGGTAAGAAGTTCTGATGGCATCCCACAGATCATGGCAAGATGAGAGAATGCAAGTATTAACTCTGAATCTTGTCATCATGAAGAATCAGAATTATACATGTACTTATAGTAGTATCATGAAGGAGGAAAGACTTATTTTCGGGGTACATTCCATCTTTTGCTTATAGCAGTATCATGAAGGAGGAAAGACTGATTTTTGGGGTACATTCCATCTTTTGCAAGGTTTTGGAAACATACATATTTGGGTTTCATTCGCGAATAATAGAAGTAGCACATACACAAAGAGGATACAACTCTCATTGATATGCATTTGGGGACGTTTAATGAGCTTATGGAGTGTTACATGCATACATGGGAATGTGGATAAGGAGCAACCTTTGGAAGGGCACATGGCATGTACAAGGAGGTCCATATATGTTGAGTTGTACTACCTTGAGGCCTCACATCATGGTAAGTTTACAAGATAATACCCAGCTGATTTCTTTTTGCATGATTGGAGAGTTATAGCATGGCATTTGGGTGGTCTTTACCCTTGGGACAGCAAGGTAATGAAATTCTATTATTATTTTTTATTTCAACTTTTGGCCACATATTACTTCCTTGGAGGGTATAAGGGAAAGGAGCTTTCTCATCCACCACTTGGTATTGACAGGGGGTTTGACTAAGAACATATGGAGCCTTTGGAAGGCTATGATGACACATCTAGCACTTGGAGGCAGCCCCCAAAGTATAGGTACAGCAAGTTCATGGCTCCGTTGAGGGCTAGCACTTCTTGGGAAGCAAAGACATATTTTGGTTGCATTGTGGGAATTGTTGGCAACGTGGAATGACATTCATTATCCGTTTGGGAAAAGTCACCTTACGCTTCTTGGCAAAAGGTATTCCACTTAACAGGTACAAGGGCAAGGTTTTTTTAGCACTACGGTAGGTTTTACCACTTGGACATGGTAATTGGGCATATGAGCTTGCATTTGCTTAAGCGCAAACAAATTTGGGAAGGAATGATTGTAATGTCCCATTTTCATATAATTTTAATAATTAATAGAATTGCTCAAATAGTGATTTTAATCATTCGAAAATATAAGGCAATTTAATTCATTATTAAAATAGAACTATCTTGGATAATTATTCGAATTACCGGAAAAGTGGTTTTAACCATTTGAAAAATTAAAGTGATTTTAATAATTATTTTAAGGGGTTTTATAATTAATAAATTGTTTGAAAAGTGATTTTTATCATTTTAATTATTAGAGCAATTTAATTAATTATTTAAACAAGAACCTGAATTAAAGTAATAATTTAATTTGCCAAAAAGTAATTTTAATTAATAATTTATTAAGGAAAGTTATTTAATTAATTCAAAAATGGCCTAAAGTGAAATTAAAATGAATGTCGGCTTGGGAGCTAAAGTAAAGAAAGAAAAAGATATTCTAAGAAAGGCAACTAAGGCTTTGAAGTATTTTACCTCTCCAATATAGTTCGCCCTCCTTTGGAAGGTACAAATACAAAGTGAAAATCACAATTGAAAAGATGTTGAATTTGATAATTATTTCTTCATGCGTGAAGTAGCTATTGGGATGCAAGCTCAATAGGTTTTCGCAAATTTGGTATTGATTATTCTACAAAAGATGTCTTCTGATGTAACCTTTGCTAAATAAGGTTTTGTTACTTGCCTTAGAGTGGGGTGATTTGTTTTGAGAGGCTATTGAGAGGTTTTTGTGGATTATTTGAGGTTCATTTGATGCATGATAATTTTGATTATCATTTGTATTAATTTCTCAATGTGGCAACTTGTTTGGAATTGAAGGGTTTGATGTTTGAAGAGGTAAATTCTGAAAACTAGGGTTTTCATAATTTTAAAGCAATTTTTTGTGACCTTCCCATGGAAGAAAATTTTTGAAATTATTTTTATTTGATAATCATTATTTTTGTGATCAGTTTGATCTCTTATTTGCATTATAATTTCAAATATTGAGAGTTATGAAATTTTGAACTTTCCAGTTGTTTGTAAAAAATAATATTTGTTAAGGGCAAATTTGCAAGGGTTTCGTTCTGATTTAATTATTGCAGTAATTTTTTGAATATTGGTGATTGGATTGGACTAAGCTTGAGCAGGGATTAGAATGGAAAATGACTTCATTTGAACTAGTGTGGCACTAGGGTTTGGAGGATTGAAACATTCAATTCAAAGTCTTTTCTTCATTGCGGTAAAAGCCATTGGTGGCCAAATTCATAAGGTATTTTATTCTGTTATTTATTTCAAGGTGAATTAAAGTTAATTTTCAGTTTGTAAGTGCAATTATAGTAGCTAGGCTTTGTTGATTTTTCTAAATTCAGAATTCAAAAATTGTGGATTTTGGGAAAAACCTCTTTTTGGTTAAATCATCCCATTTTCGGACATTACAATGGTATCAGAGCACCGATCTTATCTACCTGTGAGTTTGGTTGTTGTGTGCACGCAGGTAAAGAGATCTTGTGTTATCAGAAAAGAAAAAAACCATGGGTGATCAAGGGCTTTCTTTAGAGCAAGTAAAGGTTTTGCAGGACTTCATCAGGGAGAGCCAAAGTGATCTTCAGCATACCTTGAGTATGCAAATTGCAGCTATGTTGAAGACTACACTAGATCCAAGCAAGAGCCATCACCTCAATGAAAAAGGAAGATCGAAAGGAAATGAGAGGGTTTCCATCAACCCCCCTTATTAATTCTTTAAGGCTACATTTTTGCAAAGAGAACCAATAGTGGAGATTGAGACATCAAGAGTATGCAACTCTAAACTTCGACACACAAGCACTCTTGTCATTTCATGATTATTGTGAGATGAAAGATGGATCAAAACCAAGAGTACCAAGCATGCAGTTCTGTAGACACTTGCATCAAAGGGGAAGGCAAGGAGTCATCCAGGAAGAAAGGACCAAACTACATGGAGAATTGGAGGAAAATAATTGAGGGACAACCCTTTATGGGGACTCCTATGAGGGAGCCAATGAAGCAAAAAAATCAAAATTTGATTGGCAGCCAATAGGGGTGCAAGAGGATGATTAAAAAAAAAGAGGAAATCAAGGAGCATGAACTAAAAGAAGTGCAAGATAAGAATCTTTTATTAATAGCAGATGTCTATTTATCTTCTAATGATTGTATACATGACAGTGAAATTACCAAAGTGATAAAATGAAGGATATGGTTTGCAAAATGAGGCATGAAGATTCTTTGATTCAAGTTCACACTTATTGGCACCAAGAGGTATGGGATCCTGGTAATTTTCTGAGTTCTACAAAAGTTCTCAATTCTGATTTTAAATTCTTTTTGACTAAGTCCATGGAAAAAAAAGAAAGAATCAGAATCATTTGGGGCATAGAGGAATTTAGGCATGCACAAGTCAACATTGGGACTAGAGTTTAAGGTGGGAGATAATGAGGATATTTTGCATGGTTTGAGTGACATGAAGGCTCCTTCATCTTCATCAATCAACATGATAGGAGGGTATTTGATGGGTATAAGGAAAAACGATGAAAGGAACAATGATAGAGCTGTTATAAGACATCATGGACAGCAATGTGCTTGTAAAAGAGGGACGCTACAACACAATTGGTAAGTTTACTTGGTTCTGATTTTTATCATGCATATGTTAGAAAAGATAGATTGAACCCTGAACTTTATGGCTCAGAAAATTCTAAGACATCTAGTCAATTCCAGCCCCTACATACAAGCATAATATTGCCCTCTCGGAATATGTTTTAGTTCACAAAGAGGAGAGTTCATGCATAAACAAATTCTGAAATCAATTGCTCCCAACATTCTGAATTAACATGGCAGGTAGAGTAGTATATAAAAAGGGATAAAATCCAATATTGGTGGGGTTTGTTTGATGATGCATGCATGTGTGAGGAAGATAGCAAAGGGAAGCCAAGGGAATGATATACATCTTACATAAGGGGATCCCTCCCAATGGGTTTAGATGATTACGATATGCACTTGCAAGGTACGTTTTCCAATTTGGTTAAGTTTGTTTTCTCTCTACAAATGGAAGGACTACATTTTCAAAATGAAGAAGGATTGATATGATATAAAAGTCCTAACACACCTTGAAATGCACACTATCGGAACACACCTCCTCTAGTGCTTCTCCATGAGATCAATTTAATTATGGGCAGCCTTGCTAAGCATATTAATTTGGTTCACTTTTGCAGTCCTAATCTTCTTCACATAGGGCATAATTCCATGATGATTTATTGGGGAAGCATGGAGTTAAAGAGCCCATTAAGGATCAGCTTGGTAATGAGCAAATTGAAATTTATGAGTAGAGGCATGGTTGTGTTTTACTATGACAACCAACATATTTGCATGCACAATCTATGGGGGGAGGTTTCAACTCATAAGAGGACCTTGTGGATAAGTTCGAAGCATAATAAGAGGTATGTTAGCTACTATTTTGAGTTGCATGACACATTGAGTTCTTTTGAGCAACATACTAGGCACAGGTATGGCAAGGTAAGAAGTTCTAATGGCATCCCACAGATTATGGGAAGAGGAGAGAATGCAAGTATTAATTTTGAATCTTGTCATTATGAAGAATCAGAATTAGGCATAGACTTACAACAGTATCATGGAGGAAAGATTGATTTTTGGGGTACATTCCATCTTTTGCAAGGTTTTGGAAACATGCATGTTTGGGTTCCATTTGTGAATAATAAAAGTAGCACATGCACAAAGAGGATACAGCTCTCATTGATAAGTATTTGCGGACGCTTGATGAGCTTATAGAGTGTTACATGCATACATGGGAATGTTGATAAGGAGCAGCATTTGGAAGGGCACATGGCGTGCACAAGGAGGCCCATATATGTTGAGTTGTACTACCTTGAGGCCTCACATCATAGTGAGTTTACAAGATGGTATTTAGCTGATTTCTTTTTGCATGATTGGAGAGTTATAGCATGGCATTTGAGGGGTCATTACCCTCGGGGCAGCAAAGTAATCAAATTCTATTATGTTTATTATTTCAATTTTTGGCCACATATTACGTCCTTGGAGGTTATAAGGGAAAAGAGCTTCCTCATCCACCACTTCGTATTGAAATGGGGTTTGACTGGGAACATATAGAGCCTTTGGAAGGCTATGAGGACACATCTTGCACTTGGGGGCAGCGCCCAAAGTATAGGTACAGCAGGTTCATGGCTCCATTGAGGGCTACCACTTCTTGGGAAGCAATGACAAATTTTGGTTGCATTGTGAGACGTGTTGGCAAGGTGGAATGGCATTCATTATCCATTTGGGGAAAGTCACGCTATGCTTTTTGGCAAAACTTATTCCACTTAACAGATACAAGGGCAAGGTTTTTCTAGCACTACAACAGGTTTTGCCACTTGGACATGGTAATTGGTCATATGAGCTTGCATTTGCTTGAAAGCAAGCAAATTTGGGGAGGATTGTAATGTCCCCTTTTCATATAATTTTAATAATTAATAAAATTGCCCAAATGGTGATTTTAATCTAAGTAGCCGATACGAGTACAGGTACAAGTATCAAGTATGTGAATACGAGGGATTTTTTTGGGGGGGTTTGGGTACCGCTAGGTACAACCGTACAAAAATATATATAAAAAATTAAAAATATAAAAATATAGCCATATAAGCAAAATTAACCACATAATATGCATAGAGGAAACATAATAAGTTAAATAGCCACAAAAAATACTAATAGTTTGAGAACAAATATTATAATATTCAATTGTCGAACGTAGATTAGTCTTATTACAAGTACATAGTGCAAATGTTACAATGTATGGACAAAAATAAAGACAAGAAAATGCATTCTCTGCAGTTTGGTGAAGATTACAATGAGATGACCTAGTGTTAAATCAACTTATGACCATGGCCTATTCTCTTTTTTGAGCTTTTTCACGAGTTGAGCTTTCATATTATACCTATGCAAATGATCTTATTGTATGTACTGCACAAAAAGAGTCTTGGAGAACTATATTTTTGAGACATAGAGGATAAGCAAAAAAAGACATTATTGATTTCAACCTCTCCCTCATGTTGATCATGTTACAGAAATTTATTCCCTTTCTTTTGGCAAGGCTGAAACATGATCAACTAAATGGAAGACTTGCTGACTTGCTCTGGCAAACCTTCATAGCTGTTATATACAGCCCTAATAAAGAAGCTACACATGAATCGACTGAGGCTCATGTTTTGAAAACACAGCTAGCCATTGAAACAGCACGAGTGAACAAATATGCAATGGGAGGTAAAATGCAATGAAAGTTAAATGTGTTGTTATCTTTTGATAAAATGAGTGTGATTCATGCTTTTAGGGTTACAAATGCACTTTAAAATGTTTTTGAATGTTTTTTGAGGTCCATATTTGACTTTGACCTACAAAATAAGGAGGAAAAAAATTTAAAAATATGCTTTTTTCAGGGGGTGTGCCATCCCTACGCCCAAGGTACACTCCAGCCCCTACGGATATGCCCGAGTACGTCTTCAAACATACCCAACTGTACCCACAAGGGTTGGGACGTACCCTGGGCATAGCGCTAGTGTACCACCCCCGTACCCGTACCCAAACGTACCATACCCATACCAACTGGGACTTACAGTTATATCCGGTAACGTAGATTTTAATCATTCGAAAATATAAAGCAATTTAATTAATTATTAAAATAGAACTATCTTGAATAATTATTCGAATTATCGGAAAAGTGCTTTTAACCATTTAGAAAATTACGGTAGTTTAGTTAATTATTTTAATGGGTTTTATAATTAATAAATTTCTTGAAAAGTGATTTTTATCGCTTTAATTATTAGAGCAATTTAATTAATTATTTAAGCAAGGACTTAATTTAAAGTGATTATTTGATTTGTCAAAAAGTAATTTTAATTACTAATTTATTAAAGCAAGTTATTTAATTAATTCAAAAAAGGCCTATAGTAAAATTAAAAGGAATGTCAGCGTGGGAGCTAAAGCAAAAAAAAAAAAAAATGATACTCTAAAAAGGACAAGGCTTATGAGGTATTTCACCTCCCCAAGATGGTTCGGCCCCCTTTGGAACGTACAAATACAAGGTGAAGATCACAATTGAAGACCTGTTGAATTTGATAATTATTTCTTCATGCTTGAAGAAGCTATTGGGATGCATGCCCAATAAGTGTTCGCAGATTTGGTGTTGATTATTCTACAAAATGTGTCTTTGGACGCCACCTTTGCTAAATAAGGTTTTGTTAATTGTCCTAGATTGGTGTGATTTGCTTTGAAAGGCTATTGAGAGGTTTTTGTAGATTATTTGAAATTTATTTGATACATAAAAATTTTGATTATCATTTTTATTAATTTTCCAAGTGTGGTGACTTGTTTGGGATTGAAAGGTTTAATGTTTAAGGAGGTAAATTTTGAAAACTAGGGTTTTTAGAATTTTAGTGCAATTTTTGGTGACCTTTCCATGGAAGAAAAATTTTGAAATTATTTTTATTTGATAATCATTATTTTTGTGATCAGTTTGAGCTCTTATTTGCATCATAATTCCAAATGTTGAGGTAGTTAAGAATATTTGAAGTTTTCAGTTCGTAGAAAATAATATTTGTTGAGGGCAGATTTGCAAGGGTTTCGTTCTTATTTAATTATTGCAGTAATTTTCTAGAATATTGGCAATTGAATTGAACTAAGCTTGAGTAGGGATTAGAGTGGAAAAGAAAGAATTCATTTCAGCTAATGTGATGTTAGGGTTTGGAGGATTGAGACATTCATTTCAGGGTCTTCATTGCAATAAGAGCCATTGGTGGCCAAATTCATAAGGTATTTATTTGCTATTTATTTCAAAGTGAATTCGAGTTAATTTTTAGTTTGGAAGTGCAATTATAGCAATTAGGGTTTGATGATTTTTTCTAATTCAAAATTCAAAAATGTGGATTTTGAGGGAAACCTTTTTTTGGTTAAATTGTCCCATTTTGGGACATTACACAAAAATAATTCCATAAATGAAATGCAACAAGAAATATTTTTGTGGCCAAATATGATGTCACACAACCATAATATTATAAAATAATATATCAAATTAATTCTGATTTTTCTGAATAATATCAAGGCCCAAAATAGCTATAAATCCTTCTTGACAAGTCTCCTTTATGCAAAAATTACAGTAAAAATAATATAATATTTTTCATCAATATGTCTCACAAGGCTGCCCAGACCCTATGACATATCCAAGTATAAGTCAAATAATATTCAAAATTATTCTTGACCATGAATGGCCTGATTAGGTCATGGAATGACCTCCGCAATGTCTTCAACCCTAGTCATCCAACTGTAATAATTGGCAATAAAATCCTCAAAACCCTAGAAGAGGGTTTCCCTTTTGTAGCACAGCCCTTAACGGGTCTTCTACCCTAGTGGCCAAGTTGCCACCCTTCACAAGCTCACAAAACATGTTAATGGCCTCCACAAGCAAGCCACCAAACCTTAATGCCCAAAACCACTTGCAAAGGCAAGTCACCACCCTAGGAGAGGGTATAAATCAACGAATAACAATTTTGAAGCACAAACACAGCCCTTGAATAAAGCTGCCCTATGAGGAATTATAGAGGTTTCCCTCCCCAAATTCTTTGTGCACTTGAAGGGTTTCATCCTCAGGTGACTTGTTCAAGGTTTACATACTTGAGCATATATTTCAATATCCAAAAATCCACAACCCTTCCAATAGAACCTTCAATTTTCTTTAATATCCAACACTTCAAAAGTGGCATCCAATAAAGAGGGAAACTCTCCCTTTCAAATATTAGAAGAGCATGTCTTATCATTCCCCTTTAAGACTTGGGCACCCATGACCCTCAAAAGGCCCCAACTTCAGTGAAAATTAAAACAAGGAACTTTTCATAACTCAAGTGCAAATTAGAATTTATAAAGTACCTTTTCAATAATTGCTCTTCAAGTGGACCCCCAATGTTCCTATTCCTTTTTTTCCTTTAGCCCTTTGAGAATAACTTAAGGCTAAGGACCCCGTGTGTGCTTATGTCAAAAAGAGTGATATTACAGAGCATATGATTATACACTCGTTTGGAAGATGCATAATGGTATAAAGGCATCTCATATAGGAGCTTGTTGTTCCTAAATCATAATTTTTGTATAACTATTTAAAGTATTTCATAGTTGGTTGGCATTGCTAAATTATGTGTCTCACAAACATGCATGTTGAGATTTATAAAAATGTGTTGGTTGTAGGAGATGAACACTTACAGCCAAGTTGTGAGTTCCTCTTATTATTGTTGAGATGTTGTCATTGGTGTCAAAGGGTTTGCTATTCAATAAAGAATATGGTCATTGATGTCAAGGAATTTATGTTGATAAGAGTCTGTAGTTTCTATAGAGTCCGTAGATATTGACCGAGTATGTAGCTTGCCATGAAAGTTGTTTTTGGTGAAGTAGACAATTGGCCAAGAGACTTGTTATATATATTTTACATCATATGGAGACACATAAATAGACTGCAGAATCAATTCAGACTAAAGACCATTGAATAAGTTGTTCTGTGTGAAGAAAGGTGATCTAAGAATTATGGAGAATAAAATTGTATTAATTAGATTTCATAAAGAAGGTTGATCAAATGATTTATTTGAATCACAGATAAGTATGATTGTTCCAGAAAAAATCGTTTCACTCAGGCCAACCTATGTGAGTGCATTTTTATATAAGCTAATGTGAATTGTGTTTTCAAATGAGAATAAATCATTAAATAGCCGACTATAGAGTTTTGTTTGGCCGACTTTCAAGAGGTTGTCGATCACTGTCTTGTATATAAGCAAGATCAAATTGTCTTTTTAAAGTGTGAAAAAAGATTATTTTATAAAATCGCTAAGGAGCAGAGCAAAGGTCTCTTGAGGAACGGATGGCCAGAGAGGCGTGAGTATGAAGACATCGAATGATTCATAGGAAGATTAACCCTAGAGTATATAGAATTAGCTAAAAGAGATGAGTAGAGAAGGCAAAGAGGACAAAGTCTTTAAAAATAAAAAGCAGAGAAAGAGAGCCTAATGTGTCTATTTAATTGATAAACAGAAAAACAGCAAAATAAATCTAAGATCAATAAACAGAGAAAGCAGAATTGTACCATAATTTGTTGATAGAAGCAACTAAGAAAGATGGATGATCTAAATTAGCTAAGTCGGTGTTTGAAAAAGGAGGTTGAAGCCTCCTATAGATTGGTATCTACAAATCAAGGAGTTGGTGCTTCCTAGTAAGTTGGTGCTTGTTGAATCTTTTTGTCAAGTTGGTGCTTGACTATTTGGGGTTGGTGTCTCAAGCTGAGTTGGTGCTCACCAATATTTTTGACTTGTTGCATATCTGATTTAGAACATGTAGTCCATGCAGTGATCAATGTGGGTTTTATTCCCTTTAAACGTTTCCTACCTATATCATGTATTACGTCTTTATGTTCTTTGTTGTGGTTTGATTGCTCTATGGATTTTGCATTGATGTTTGATTAATGAACTAAAGAATTTGAAGAAAGTTTTAACAGCTCACTGATTCACCCCCCTCCTCTCAGTGGTTGTGCTTCCAATAATTGGTATCAGAACAAGTCCTTCAAGGTCAAGCTTGATAGTTGGAAGGTAGATCCTAAGAAGCACAATGTCTAGTCATCAAGTACAAGAAGAGTTTTCAACAAACAAGACCCTTTTGTTCATTAGAACCAATTATGCCTTTTAGAGCATTAAGATGAAAACCTATTTGATGGCTCTCGGGTTTGACATTTGGTAGTTAGTTGTAGATGGGTATACTATCCTTTAAACTCCTCCAACTGACGTTGCAAGAAAGAAAGCAAGTGAGAACAATTCAAAGGCTATGAGTGCTATATTGTGTGGATTGGCAAAATCAGAGTTTGTCAAGGTGATGCAATGTGAGTCAATTAAGGCAATTTGAGACAAGTTACAACTCATCTATGAAGGTGAAATCAAGGTAAAATTGGCAAAGCTTCAGACCTATAGAAGACAGTTTGAAGATCTAAAGATGAAGGAAGAAGAGAATATTGCATCATATCTTCTTAGAGTTGATGTCGTCAACATAATCAGAGGTCTTGGAGAAAAGGTTAATGAGTCAATTGTTGTTCAAAAGATTCTAAGATCCTTGATCTCAAGATTTGACTCAAAGGTGTCAGCGGTTGAAGAAGTAAAAGATTTAGACAAGTTACAAATGGATGAGCTTCATGGAATACTTACTGCCTATGAGATGAGGACTAATGATGGAAGATATATTCCAAAAGAGAAGCAAACTTCAAGGTTGCATAGAAAATACAAATCAAATAGGTTGAAATTGACAGTGACACTGATGTTGATGAAGACAAAACCGAAGCCTTATTTGTGAGGAAACTAAGAAAAGGTTCAGGGAGGTACAAAGGCAAGCTACCAATCAAAAGTTTCAATTGTGGCAGGATTGATCATTTTGCTGCCAAGTGTCCTCAAAAAGAAAAACATGATCATGATGAAGAACATCGTGAAGAGAATAAGAAGTATGACAAGTATGACAAGAGCAAGAAAAATTTCAAACAAGATGACTATAAGAAAAAGTTTTTCAATAACAAAAAGAGTCTATATTCTAAAGACAACAGCTCTTTTGCAGTCAGTAATAAAGATATCTCAGACAATGATGACTATAGTTCCGACCATAGAAGTGATGAAACTTTGTTCATGGCCATTGAAGTTGAAGATGGGAATAGTTCAAAAAAACAAGTCTTCATGGATGATGAAGTGGATGAAGAAGTCGAGGTTGATCTTGAGGCAGAACTTATCAATGCTTTGGATGAATTGAAGTCAAAGAAAGAAAAACCAAAAGTTGAAGTCTCTAGTCAAAAGTCATGAAGAACAGATGTATCTTGGAAACTAAGATAACTAAGAGTGCCAAGGACGCTGAGGTCATCAACAATGTAAATTTCTCTCTATTTTCAAAGATAGAACCAAAAACTTTTTCAAAAGCCAAAATTGATAAGCATCGGGTGAATGCTATGGAGGAAGAGCTCAATCAGATTGAGAAAAATAAAAATTGGGAACTTATTCCTAGACCTAAAGACAAGAATGTCATTGGAATCAAATGGGTTTTTAGGAACAAATTGAATGAATATGGTCAGGTCACAAGAAACAAAACAAGGTTCGTATGTAAAGGCTATGTTCAAGTAGAAGGTGTTGATTTTGAAGAAACTTTTGCACCTGTGACAAGACTAGAAGCCATAAGACTATTTTTGGCATATGTTGGTTTCAAAAATTTCAAGATATATCATATGGATGTAAAGTCTGTATTTCTCAATGGAAATTTAGAAGTGTATGTAAAGCAATATGAAGGTTTCTCTTTGTCAGAAAATAAGGACTATGTTTGTTGACTGAAAAAAACATTATATGGGCTAAAGCAAGCCCCTAGAGCGTGGTATGCAAGACTTGACAAATACTTGATTAGAGTTTCAAGAGAGGTGTTGATAACAACCTTTACATCAAAACAGAAGGTGAGCATCAATTAATTATAGTTGTGTATGTTGATGATATTATCTTTGGTAGTGAATATGACAAGATGTCTAATGAGTTCACAGAAGTAATGCAAGAGATGTCTATGTTAGGGGAACTGTCATTTCTTCTTGGATTGCAAGTAGTTCAGTCAAATAGGAGAATCTTCATCTCTCAAACTAAGTACATTAAGAAAATGTTGAAGAAATTTGATATGAAAGACTGTAAATCAGTAAGTACTCCAATGACAACAAGTTGCAAGTTGAGTCAAAAAGATAAGTCATCTGAAGTCAATCAGACCTTGTATAGATCTATGATTGGAAGTCTATTGTATACTATTGCATCAAGGCCTAATATCATGCAGGCAGTAGGTCTAGTGGCTATATTTCAGGCAAAACCAAAAGAGACACAAATAATCAAGAGTATATTTAGATATTTCAAAGGTACTATGGACTTTGGTTTATGGTACTCAAAAGGTAAGGATTTCACTTTAACAACATATACTGATGCAGATTGGGAAGGTAGCATTGATGACAAAAAGAGTACAAGTGGTGGTGCATTCTTTCTTAGAAAGAGTCTTGTGTCATGGTTGAGTAAGAAACAACTATCATTTTCCTTGCCCATAGTTGAAGCTGAGTACATAACAGCAGCATCATGTTGTACACAACGTTTATGGATGAAAAAGACCTTGAGTGACTTTAAAATTAAGAATGACAGTGCAATTTTTATATTTTGTGACAATACCAATGCCATTATCTCTAAGAATCCAGTCATGCATTCTAGGATTAAGCATATTCCAATTATCTTTTTCTAAGGAAACAAGTAGCTAATTAGATTGTCAAACTAGAGTATGTAACCACAAAAGAACAAGTTGCAGACATTTTTACAAAATCTCTTCCAAGGGCAACATTTGATTTCTTAAGGCAGGAATTGGGAGTTATTCCTTCTATCAGTCATTAAGAAAGGTATAGACTGAGGGGGAGCTAACCTTTGGGTATCTTTTAGCTCCGAGGATCAAGAGTCTATGACAGTCAAAAGATGTTCAAATGGCAGTGAGTAGTATCTTGCAGTTTTCTAAGGAGAAGTTTATGGAATTCTCATTAGAAAAATGAAGATGAATATTATCAGTTTTGAAGAAGTAGCACTTTGAAATCAAATAGATTTCAGGTTGTGCAACTTTTTGCCATTGATGTCAAAAGGGGAGACTTAGCAAGCTGACTATTTTCAAGGAGAAATAGTGCAGCAGTAGAGATATTTGTATAAGGGAGAGAAATAACAAGTGTAGCTATTGTCTAGTTGCCTTTGGTGAAGAAATGACAAGGGAAAGAGTAAACCAAGGTCAAGTTCTAGTGTAAAGGTATGTTCATTGAATGATAAACTCTGTTCAGGTCATCAGCGTGTTAACATTTTCCATCAATGATAAAGAGGGAGTTTATTGAGATGTCATTGATGTCAAATGGTTTGTTATTCAATAAATAATATGGTCATTGATGTCAAGGAATTTCTGCTAATAAGAGTCTATAGAATCTGCAAAGTCTATAGCTTCTGATTGAGTCTGTAGGTTGCCATGAAAGTTGTTTTTGGTGAAGTAGACAATTGGCCAAGAGACTTGTTATCTATATTTTACATCATATGGAGACACAAAAATAGACTGCAAAATTAATTCAGAGTAAAGACCATTGAATATGCTGTTGTCTGTGAAGGAAGGTGATCTAAGGATTATGGAGAATAAGATCATATTAACCAAATTTCATAACGAAGGTTGATCAAATGATTTATTTGAATCACAAATAAATATGATTGTTCTATTAAAATTTTGTTTCACTCAGGCCGGCCTTAAGCTTTTATATGAGCTAATGTGAATTATGTTTTCAAATGAGAATAAACCATTATATAGCCGATTATAGAGTTTTGTTTGGCCGACTTTCAAGAGGAGGTTGATCACCATCTTGTATATAAGCAAAATCAAATTGTCTTTTTAAAGTGGGAAAAAAGAGGATTATTTTATAAAATCGCTAAAGAGCAACGCAGAGGTTTATTGAGGAACAGATGGCCAAAGAGGCGTGAGTAAACCAAGGTCAAGTTCTAGTGTAAAGGTATGTTCATTGAATGATAAACTCTGTTCAGGTCATCAGCGTGTTAACATTTTCCATCAATGATAAAGAGGGAGTTTGTTGAGATGTCATTGATGTCAAATGGTTTGTTATTCAATAAATAATATGGTCATTGATGTCAAGGAATTTCTGCTAATAAGAGTCTATAGAATCTGCAAAGTCTATAGCTTCTGATTGAGTCTGTAGGTTGCCATGAAAGTTGTTTTTGGTGAAGTAGACAATTGGCCAAGAGACTTGTTATCTATATTTTACATCATATGGAGACACAAAAATAGACTGCAAAATTAATTCAGAGTAAAGACCATTGAATATGCTGTTGTCTGTGAAGGAAGGTGATCTAAGGATTATGGAGAATAAGATCATATTAACCAAATTTCATAACGAAGGTTGATCAAATGATTTATTTGAATCACAAATAAATATGATTGTTCTATTAAAATTTTGTTTCACTCAGGCCGGCCTTAAGCTTTTATATAAGCTAATGTGAATTATGTTTTCAAATGAGAATAAACCATTATATAGCCGATTATAGAGTTTTGTTTGGCCGACTTTCAAGAGGAGGTTGATCACCATCTTGTATATAAGCAAAATCAAATTGTCTTTTTAAAGTGGGAAAAAAGAGGATTATTTTATAAAATCGCTAAAGAGCAACGCAGAGGTTTATTGAGGAACAGATGGCCAAAGAGGCGTGAGTATGAAAACATTGAATGATTCATAGGAAGATTAACCCTAGCATATACAGAATCAGCTAAAAGAGATGAGTACAGAAGGCAAAGAGGACAGAGTCTTTGAAAATAAAAAGTAGAGAAAAAGCCTAATGTGTCTATTTGATTGATAAGCAAAAATACAACAGAATAAATATGAGACCGATAAACAGAGAAAGCAAAATTGTACCATCATTTGTTGATAGAAGCAACTGAGAAAGGTGGATGATCTGAAGCAGCAGATTTGGTGCTTGGAAAAGGGCGTTGAAGCCTCCTGTAGATTGGTGTCTACAAATCACGGAGTTGGTGTTTCCTAGCAAGTCGGTGCTTGTTGACTATTTTTGTCAAATTGGTGCTTGACTATTTGGGGTTGGTGCCTCATGCTGAGTTGGTGCTCAACAATCTTTTTGACTCATTTTATATCTGATTTAGGACATGTAGTCCATGCAATGATCAATGCGGATTTTCTTCCCTTTAAGGGTTTCCCGCCTATATCATGTGTTGTCTTTATGTTCTTTGTTGTGGTTTGATTGTTCTATGGATTTTGCATTGATGTTTGACTAATGAACTAAAGAATTTGAAGAAAGTTTTAAGATTTCATTGATTCACCTCCTGTCTCGCCGCTCTGCCCCCTCCACCGCTCTCAGTGGTTGTGCTTCCAACAATTATTTTTTGTGGAAAGAAAAATTAAGTAAAGCCACGTTAAGAGGCTTTTACATGCATATATTAAATTTTACATCACTTGACAGCATGCTAAGTGTACATGATTTAATTGGAAAAAATGTGAAATGGAAGGTGAGGTTATCATTTCCAATATTTATTTCATGTACAATGTAATGGTTGTAACTTCTCACCACTTACAGCCATGTTAGATTATTTCTTTCATTCTCATGAGTATAAAAATAGGCATGTAAAGCTATATAGTGGCTGCCCTGAATTTACATTGTGCCTTCACTCTTTTACTTTTGGTGAGGTTATGCTGAAAGTAATCATTTTGTAGTATGTGTTTCCTCTATAGCTGGAATTTATGTTATAAATGTTTCATACCATAGATTATTGGTCATATCTTACAAGTTGATTTTAAACAAGTTGCTCCCTTTCATTTGTTACATGCTATGTATGGGTACAACATATTGTTACAACCATAACTATCACTTGTTTCAGCTGAACTAAGTATTGCAATTATCCCACCTGTGACTACTATCATGGTTGTAATGAATAACAAACCATATCAATTCTTAATTTTTTTTCTATGTAAAACAAATTGCACCTCCGTGAAAAAATAGGTGTTGCTTGATTGTATCGTATAATAGCACTTGGATACCATTATGTTTCTATCACGCAACAAAGAAAATTTAATGATTGCATAAACATGTTTTTTTTGGGATGATAGTCATAGCACTTAATTATGCCCCAAAGACAACCGTTGAAGGTTGTGGTGGCATAAATTACATTGTGAATCATTATCATTCATGGACAAGTTAAATTGATACTTACACCGGTTTTGCAGTTAGTAATATAAAAGCTACATTAATGGCAAGGCTAATTGTTGACAAATCCTCTAGTTTCCTTAATGTTGACGCTGTGGATTGCACCCTTGAGAGAAGGTTGGGCTTCTCTCTTCCACATGGCACAATGGAGACTCCTCTCTTGCTTGTGGGTTTGGCAAAACTGAGAGGAGAATCTCTAAATAAGGGCTAGCTCCCTTTGATGCATCTCTGAGTTATTTCAGTACTATGGCTAATATATATATATATATATATATATATATAATTTGGCAAAATTGAGGGGAGAATCTCTAGATAAGGGCTAGCTCCCTTTGATGCATCTCGAGTTATTTCAGTACTATGGCTAATATATATATATATATAAGGGGGGGTTGAAAAGAGAGAAGGATTGCTGAAGCAGAACCTAAGCTAAGACAGTGATGCACCAAAAAAGTTTGATCTACTCATTTGCTCACACTTCAAACCATGAGAGCACATACATACACTTTATCTGATAAAAGGACCAGACTACAGAGAACTTAACAGAAAGGCTTAATGAAAACACACAGAAGATGAACTTACCACAGGTACTGTAGGAAGACACACTGTCTGATAACCCTCTCCTATCTTTGCACTCCATATACAGCTTTTTTTGCTACTTGCAAGAATGGCGCTGTCTATATCAGGTGTGTTGGTATCAACCCTGTGAAAGCATCATGGAACAATGACTGGACACAAGGTTCATACTCAGGCACACTCAGAGATATATCCAACCAGATAGAGGTAAAAACACTTTTATTGATTCAAGGTGTAATTTGGCAGGGCTGCGCCATACAAAAATGAGAGATATCTCCTTTCTCCAATGAGAAGTTACAAATATATAGCCTTTTGGAAAAGACTTTGGCACTTTCTGAAAAATAAATGAACCATGCTGCGTTGAGAGCATTGGGAAGAGGAAGCCGCTTGAAAGAGAATGCTGTGTCGGCTCCAGTTTTGACTTTAGGGATTTAAAATATATTAAACATCATGAGTGAAAACATGGGCCGCGCCGTTTGTCTGCAAACAAGACCCCTTCTTCAAGACATTCACACGGCTGTCTGACCATTAATGCAAAATGAGAAAAAACAAGTCGCGTCGTTCACTGTTTGTGCTCCTTGATGACCACTTGGCAGAGACTTTTTCAACCGCTGAAATAACTCCTTGTGCCGACACCTTCTTTTGCCACTTGGATTGTTTTGTCTGTTTTTGCGCTTGGCTCTTTGGGCTCCTTTCTCGACAAGTCGTTGAGTTCATTCTTGATTCTTGTCTTTTTCCAGCTGTCTTTTCCTGGTTTTGTTTTTTGTCATCTCTTGGCTCTTTCTGGCAATCTGAGCCCCCTAAGGCTATCTTCTATCAATCCTTGGTTGGTTCCTTAGGCTCTTTTCTCAGCAGACTCTTCCTTTTGGCCCTAAGGCCTTTTAATTCCTTCGGGTTCGCACTCAAGCATTTAAAGATCAACGGCTATTTCATTGCCGTAAAGTTAACGTTTGCGCTCCCGTCGCCATTTGAAAGCCAATGGCTATTCCCTTGTCCTGAATTTGACGTCTACGGGGACATCCCCAGACGTTTGAACCTGAACGGCTAGTTCGCTATGCTAGATTTTGACATCTTCGGGCCCATCACCCCTTGGTCAATTCCTTTGGCTTTTAACCTTCCCAAAGGGAAGGTGTCCCTTTCTCAGTCGTCGAGAGCCCCCCGCAAGGGCACTTGCCCTTCGAGGTACTTCGGATGGCCTTGGTCTTTAAATCCTTTGGACATTTGTCTGAAGGAATTTTCTATTCAATGTTTGGCCCTTGTTTCGGGCAAATTCTTTCGGGCAAAAGTCCGAAGGCATTCCTTCGGACTTTTTGTCCGAAAGAATTTGCCTTGTCCCTTTGCCACGGGATTTTCTTCCGAAAGAATTCCTTGTTTGGCCCCTTTCTTTCTTTCTGAAAAAACCTCCGACGAATACCTTCGGACAAAAAGTCCGAAGGAATTCCTTCGGACATTTTGTCCGAAGGATTTCATCCTTTGAATTTCCTTAAGAAATGCCTTAGTCTTTTCCCCGAAGGAAAACTCGCCCCTTTTGCCTTGTCTTTTGATTCCTTCGCACGAGTTCCCTACCCTCTGCAAGGGCACTTTTGGGTCTGGAACTGCCCTCCACAGTCCAGTTTATGCCTAACTGCCCTCCGCAAGGGCACTTGTCCTTTAGGGTTTGGAAGACCCCTTTTGAACCTTTCGTTTGAACCAACTACTTTGAACCAAACCGACTATACCAACCGATTGAACCAATTGATTGAACCAACAATGGTTCAAAGTTCAAGTTCATAGTTCTTGGAAAGATCATGCTGTTGAACCCCGACGTCGAACCATTGAACTGGTTCATCCTTTTGCCGAAAGACTTATGCAAACCAAATTTGAACTCGCTCAGAACAGTAGGGGAAGAAGGAGACCGATTTTGGCCTGTAGGACCAAAATGGTCAACACTTAACTAATTTTTATTCATTATGAAATGATGGAAGAGGTTGATTATAAGATCTAGTTGTGGAACTCTTATACATTCTATGCTCATATTATTACTACTTGGTCAGTGCAATCTAATTAATCAAATGTTATTAAGTGGTAAGAGAACCTAATACGAGGACACAAAAACCGAAGGTTAAGTTCTAACTCGGTGTGTAGCATTATGACAAGGAGTTCTTATGCATTTACATAATAATGTTCTCCATGATAAATTAATATCTAGTTGAATGGTTTCACTTGTTTTCTAAATTATCTCATAAGATTATGGCTTATTGATACAAGGACTTTTTTGCATTAGAACTCACAAGGGGTAATCTTCCCTTTATAAGAATGGTCAACTTTGGGTTATTGTATATAACCAATGCAATGATGGTTGTCTTTAAATGGGAATAAATTGATAAGTTGGTCCTTGAATAAAATAATTTCATAGAATCTAAAATTATTATTGAAATTGATTTTTGTTTGTATACCATTGTCATAAGTAGGCAATCCTTGGCCAAGAAATTGATGGTAGGGGTTTTAGGGTGCAAGGACCCCAACCTGAGATTTAGATATGCAATCTCAGTAGGTAGCACCTACTTAAATACCCTTATCACCTATAGTGTTGTTGATTTATAAACGCCTCTTGAATGTTAGAACCAAATCAAATGAGGGCGGGACCCTTAAGCAAGGTTAAGGATCCTTGAATGGTCATATGCGGAAGCCAATTGCCACATATGGAGTTCAAAGTTTATCTGTGTACACTGCACACCGATACATCCCGAACTGTATATATTCTGAAAGGGCAACAAACTTCCCTCTAGGACCCTTTGCGGATGTTTACCCTTTGCTAAGTAGTCTTAACCTACCTCACATGGTTATGGATGTACGCATGTGTGCATATGAGAAATATGTTGTTTTATGTAGTCTGTTGAACACAATTATCTACTGAGAGGGGGGGTGAATCGGTAGATGAGCTAAAATTAGTTGATTTAAACTTTTAAAGGAGATACAAATTCATATGCAAATCAAAGAACAGATGCAAAGATCACACACACACACACACACAGAAACACATTACACTATATTTATATGAGGAAAACTCAAAGAGAAAAACCAAGGTGAAAATAGCTGCTAGAATCTAAAGTTCTAATCCAACCTCACAGTGAAACACATCATTGGCAAAACCTCACATGTTACATTTAAGGACACCCATCCTAAGGAGACACCAATCCCCTAAATAAGCACCAATTCAGTTTTTCTAATGGCACCAACCAATAAAAACTTATGAAGCTACAACTACAGTATACAAGATAGATTCACAAATGAATCCAGTTTAGTTTCTTTGTTACAAGTCAAATCTGTAACTACTCACTCTCTGCTCATTTTCGGTGTGCTCTTTCTTCCTCTCTACTCAGTCTCTACATATTCTCTATGTACCCTCTCTTCCTGTCTGCTCAATCTCTATCCCTCTGACTCTCACTCTGTGTTTGCACACGTCTGGATTATTCTGTTCATACACTCTTCATTCCCTTTTGTTTTTCTCTAACTTTTAATCTGTCTGCATACGTCTTCAATGGACAACCTTTGAGTCACTCTCAAATTTGCAATGACAGCAACAGTAACCCCACACGCAAGGTTCTAGATGATGCATATATGGACAAATGAGTCTAAGTTTTCATATCTGCAATGTGTTCACACTTCAACTCCCCTTTTCTGGTTCTCATTCAGTTCGACTTTGACTTATACGCTTTCCCATGTCTCAGTTCATGCATCACATTGCAATGGTCAAGTCTCTTTACTATGTTTGGCAACTGTTGGATTCAAGTCATTACTGCGCCGTTTCCTTAATCGATGATTGATCGATTGGATCGATCAATCTCGGGCTCTAAGTAGACCTTTCGAGCTAACCGTTTGTCTGGTCATGTCTTTAAATGAGGATTATTCATTTTGTCATTGGCGCCATTCACTATCTATCTTGAACCGTCAGATATTTCCACTTTTGAAACAGAGTTGTTGATCTCTCTTGCATTAACTGTCGAACTCTTTCTTGCATCTCAATATTTCCTATATGATTGGTTCGCTTTCGCTCCTTTCAATTGTCTTAGATATGCTCGATCTTTAATCTTTCTATTGTGTCATTAAACCACGGCATGTTGACGTTATCTCATTTCTTTCGGCGTCTTTGAGATGCTTCCCCTTTGTAGATCTCTTCAGACTTGTTCGATCTTTAATCTTGCCTTGATCCTTTGGCAATATTGCGAGTGTCCTATACTTCATCCGAAATATCCTTCGAAAGCTTGTGTAAGAGACCATTCCATCCAAAAAGTATCCTTCGGGAACTTTGTAAGCATCCACTTGCCCTAGACAAATTCTCCGAAAGAATTCATCTATGCCCTTCTTTCGAAAGTGTCCTTCGGAGGCTCTTGTTTGTGGCACATACCCTTCAAACAAATTGTTGCGGGCTTTTTGTCTACGTGCTCTTCGAGACAATTTCCCCAAAAGAATGTCTAAGTGCCCTTCGGGACAATTTCCGCGGGCTTTTTGTCAAAGACATTTCAGGATAATTTCTCCGGGCTTTTTGTTTAAGTGACTTTCGGGACATTTGAATTGCCCTACAATTCTTTGCTCGTTTGTTTAGGACACATACCCTTCGGCTTTTTTGTAAATGTCCACATACCCTTCGGCCTTTTGCAAAATACCCTTTGGCATTTTTGTAAAGGTCCACTTACCCTTCGACTTTTTTGTAAAGGCCCACATACCCTTCGGACTTTTGCAAAGTGCCCTTCGAAGTTTTTGTTCAGGTCAATTTTTCGAAAGAATTCCAAGTGGTACTCTTTTCCTTCAAAAACTTTGTTGCAGACAATTTGTTCGACAAAAACTTAGGCCAATTTTCTCAAAAGCAATTGCTGAGCCAATTTTTCCAAAAGAATTCCCTTATTAGCTGCGGGCTTTTTGTCCGAGAGAATTGTCTTTACCAATATCTCCGAAAGAATTCCCCAAGTCAATTCTCACGAAATAATTTCCAAGCACTTTCCCGAAAGAATTCCCAAGCTTGTAAAATCGACTTAGTGTTCAAATACCGTTCAACTGCCTGGGAGTCCTACTTTGCACTTGCATAACTTTTGTTCCTTCCATCTGCATGACTTTGAACTTGGACCACAATGAATAGACACAACCCTGAGTAGCCTAGTGTGATTGTTTCCTCCAAATGCTGCCATATATGCAAATGTAGTCACCAACAAACTGTGTACTAAGCCATACTCAACAAACTGATAGAGGCATTCCTATGACTATTCTGGGAGTTCAATGTGCACATACAATCTCCATGAGGACTCTACAACTGATCTGTTCAGCTCAACTCCTTTGTCATTAATGCTTGATAGAACATTCATCATTTGACATCAATGACAATATTACAGACAACAATCTCCTTGCACACCATGACACTCAAATTGCCAACAATCTCCCCCTTTGTCATTGATGGCAAAACATCCTCAGAATGACTACCCTTCTTCATTCCTTCATCATTCTGCTTTCTCCCCCTTTGACATTAATGGCAGTCCTTGCCATAACATGGAAACAAGTTGCTCCTTTACTGTCCGGCTGTTCTGATCCTTGGACCTGGCTGGTTAGAGCACTATTGATAGAAACTTCCCCTTTGGCAATGACACGTTTGCCCAAACTCTTACTCGAACACTTTCAGATCTAGCTCCCCTAACTCCATTACCGTTCAAAAGATCATAAATATAGCATTGGTCTGAAAGACCAATCAAAAATCCATATATCTCTATATAGATGGGCATAATGAACTGGAACCAACACACCTTTTTCACTTCTTTTGACAACAAATGACAACGGAACTGCAACTTTCTCACCAAATCATCTTTACTCTTAATCCAGGAGTTAATAATGATCTTACAATGCTTCCCCTGGATCCATGCCCTATCACTAGAAGCTAGTGATGTGGTGTGGGAGCCACTACTCCCAACTTCTCTCTTAGATACACAAATTGCTCCTTGGGAAGAGGCTTGATAAATATATCTACAATTTAGTCCTTTGTTGGCACATACTCAATTTTGACCTCTTGATCTGCAACCTTTTCTTTTAGAAAATGATATTTGATGGATATATGCTTGGTTATGGAATGCATCATTGGATTCTTAGATATGTTTATGGCATCTGAGTTATCACAAAAGATAGAAATAGGTTCTTTGTATTCTCCTTGATGTCTCTGAGAGTTTGCTTCATCCACAAAACTTGGCTGCAACATGTTGTTGCTACATACTCTGATTCTGTTGTAAAAAGCGTAACCGATTCTTGTTTTTTGCTCAGCCATGATACAAGTCTATTTCCAAGGAAGAATGCACCACCACTAGTGCTTCTCCTGTCATCCACACTTCCTGCCCAATCAGCATCTGCATATGCAATCAAAGTGAGATCTTCACTTGTAGGGTACCACAAACCATAATCAATTGTGCTCTTGATGTATCTGAAGATTCTTTTCAAAGCATTGACATGTGATTCCTTGGGAGCTGCTTGAAATCTTGCAACCATGCATATAGCTTGCATGATATCTAGGCTTGGTGCAGTTAGGTACAGCAGGCTACCTATCATTGACATGTGCATAGTATTATTCACATCAGGGGACTCATCTTCTTTGCTTAGTTTGCATCGAGTTATCATGGAGTAGTAGCCAGTTTGCTATCTTCCATTCTAGAGCATCTCCTTTGCATACTTGGTTTGAGATATGAATATCCCTTCATTGGTTTGTGCAATTTGTAAGCCAAGAAACAAATAAAGTTCTCCCAGCATAGACATTTCAAATTCACTTTGCATTTGTGTGGCAAATTCTTTGCACATATTACTATTGCCACATCCAAAGATGATATCATCTACATAGACAACAATAATCAACATATGCTTACCTTCTTATCTAAAGTACAAATTGTTGTCTGCACATCCTTTGTTGAAACCTTGTTGTTGCAGGTATTGATCCAATCTTGAATACCATGCTCTAGGTGCCTGTTTCAGACCATACAATGCCTTCTTCAGTCTGCACACATAATCTTCTTCATCCACTAGCTAAAAACCTTATGGTTGTTCAATGTAGACTTCCTCTTTTAAGTTTTCATTCAAGAAGGCTGACTTTACATCCATTTGATATACTTTGAACTTCTTATGAACAAAAAATGCCAAAAACATTCTTATGGCTTCCAGTCTTGCCACTAGAGCAAATGCCTCTTCAAAGTCTATGCCTTCTACTTGTGCATATCCCTTGCACACCAATCTTGCTTTGTTTCTTATGACAGCGCCATCTTCATTGAGTTTGTTTCTGTAAACCCATTTTGTTCTTATCACATTCTTGTTTGAAGGTCTAGGAAATAATTCCTGTGGTTTTTTCTTTTCTATTTGACTCAGTTCTTCTTCCATGGCTTTCAACCAGTTTTTATCCTTGCTGGCTTCACTAAAGGTTTTAGGCTCAATTTCTGAAAATAGAGCAAAACTTACTTGCTCTTTGTTCATTACATCTCTTCTCCTAGTCTGAACTCCCTTATTTTTGTTACCAATTATCTACTCCTTAGGATGTTCCTTTTGAATAAACCTTGCAGGTGCCTTTTCTCTCTTTTCTTCCTCCTCTTCACTATCTTCTTCATTTTTTGCTCTTTCTAATTCTTCAATTCTGATCTCCTCATTAGGTTTGACATGTTTAAATCTTTTTTCGACCTTGACATTGATGCTCTCAACTATTTTACGCAACCTCTTATTGTAACATACATAGGCTTTGCTATGAGTGGAGTAACCAAGAAAAATTCCCTCATCACATCTTGACTCAAAGCTGCATAGTTTGTCCTCCTTTCTTTCGATGTAGCATTTGCTTCCAAACACTCTGAAGTACTTAACTGATGTAGGCTTTCCATACCACAGTTCATATGGCATTTTATCACTTTTCACTCTCAGTTGAACTCTGTTCAGGATGTATACTATTGTTTGGACTGCTTCTCTTCAATATCCATCAAATAGTTTGACCTCTTCCAACATTGTTCTGGGCATCTCCTTAACAGTCCTATTCTTTCTCTCAACAACTCCATTTTGCTGTGGAGTTTTTGCAGTTGAGTAGTGCCTTTTAATCCCATGTTTCTCACAATATTTTATGAACTCATTTAAGGTGAATTCTCCACCTTTATCAGATTTCAAACATTTGATTTTTCTTCCCATTTCATTTTCAACCATGGCTCTAAAGATCTTAAATCTCTCAAAGGCTTGAGATTTGTCCTTCAAAAAGCTTACCCATGTCATCCTTGAATAATAATCTACAAACAACATGAAGTAATAAACTCCTTTTGATCCTCTTATCTGGGCAGGACCACAAAGATCAGTATGGACTAATTGCAGAGGCTTTGTAGTCGCATATTCTTTTGTTTGAAACCTGACCCTTGTTTGCTTGCCTAATTGACATTCTCTGCATGTAGTATCTGTGGGTTTGGTTATCTTGGGCATGTCTTACACACTTATTCGAACTTACTTTGAATCGATTATCAAAATTGACATGTCCCATTCTCCTATGCCACAACCAACTTTCATCAACTTTTCCTATGAGGCAGCTATTACTATTTACCTCAACAAGATTGTAGATATTGTTCTCGGTCTTTTTCCCTTCTGCAATTGTTTTGCCAGATCTCTTTAGCTTGCAGCCTTCGGCATAAAATATGACCTTATATCCATTGTCACACATTTGACTGACATTAGTAGATTATGCTTCAATCCTTTGACATAAAGAACATCATGTGTAGGAAGCTTACCATCAATATGCAAGGTTCCTTTGCCTTTGATTTTTTACTGTTGTGTTGTCTCTCAAGCTGATAGTTCCTTCCTTGCACTTGCTCAACTTGGTGAACTTGCTTTTGTCACCAGTTGTGCTTTGAGCACCCACTGTCTATCACCCACAAGTTTTGTTCTTTGGCATGGAGTTTCATTTGAGCAATCAAGGATTGATTTTTCACTTTCCACATTTTCTTGGGTCTCTCATATGTCCTTTTCTTTTCTTTATCAGTGACTTGTGAACCTTTGTTCTTATTAAGAGACTTGTCTTTATTTACATTGTATCCTTTTGACGTTGCAAAGTTGGTCCTACAATGCTTAACTATGTGACCGAAATTATTGCAATTATAGCACATTAAACTTGAACCTAGTACAAGAGCAAATGAGTTTCTACTTACAAAATTAATTCTTCTAGTAGGAACAACTCTACATTCAATGGCCCTATGACCAAATTGATTACAGCTGTAACAATAATCGTAAAAGGATGAATAATACCTGGTCATAAAATTCTTTGGTGTAGTATAATTAACTTTCGTACTCTTTTGTTTCTTCAAGTCTATCACTTGAGTATATCCTTCTGCATCTTTGATTTTAGACCTTTTTCCAGAATTTATTCTCCTCACTTTATCTTTGTTTGGATAATTTACAGTGTCCATGATGTCTTCTTTCTTTGCTTCTACTCCTATTTTGAAATTATCATAGAGGTTGGTCGACATACTAGTTGATGAGCCATTTCCTTTCTCATATCCAAGACCAGATTTTACATTTGAAAGCTTCTGACCACTGATTAATTCATTAAGAATGTCTGATCCTTTTGCCAACTTTAGACTTTTGTCTATTTGACTTTTTGCCTTCTCAAGTTCTTTCCTTAAAGCTACTATTTCTGCCTCAAGCTTATTGCATTATTTGGATTTTGTCTGTAGTTCCACCTTAACTACTTCTATTCTTTTAGCCTCCTCAAATTGAGTTTTTAGAGTCACTATCATTTGATTAGATTTGTCAAGTTCCTTCTGCCCAAGCTTCTTCTGTTTTCAGTTCTCTTTTCTTAGTTTCTCAATCTCTTCTAGAGCACAAACTAGCTCACCTTCTAGATCAACTTCACTTTCCTCTTCTTCATCCCAATCTTCACCTTCATCTTGTTTTTGATTTATAGGAGTGGATTCTTCTGCCATGAACAAGAATTCTTTTCCCTTAGCTACAAAAGCACAGTGATGATCATCATCCGAACTATCACTATCACTACCTTTCACTGAGTCATTGTCTTCTTTTGTATATAAACCTTTCTTGCTCTTGAAGAAGTTCTTCCTTTTTGCATAGTGAGGTTTCACCTTTTTGTTGCTCTCTACTTGCTCAGAATTGTCTTTTTTATTATAAGGACATTTGGCAGCAAAGTGTCCTACCTTTCCACAGTTAAAGCATTTGAACAGTAGCTTGCCTTTGTATTTTCCTGATCCTCTCTTTAATTTTCTGACAAAGTTAGCTTCTTCTCCATCTGTCTCCTCAAATTCAAACATGGATATTTCTTCTTTTGCCTACTTTGCTACTTTGAATGCAGCGTCTCTTTTAAACATGTCAATCTCTCCCATTCTCATCTCATACGCTGAGAATGTTCCATGTAGCTCGTCCACTATGAGCTTGTCCAAATCTCTTGCTTCTTCAATTGCAGAGATTATGAAGTCATATCTTGATGGTAGGGATCTCAAAACCTTCTTGACAATAGTTGACTCTTCTATTATTTTTCCAAATCCTCTGATAGCATTCACTATCTCGTCTACCCTGAAGAGGTAGTCGGCAATCTTTTCTTCTTCATTCATCTTAAGACTCTCAAACTGCCCTTTGTATGTTTGTAGCTTCACCTTGTCATCTCCTTCATAGATGCTTTTTAATTTATTGCAGATGTCTTTTGCACTCTGATAGTGCATAACTTTGACAAACTCTGAGTTTGACAATCCACGAAGAATGGCATTCTTTGTCTTGACATTGTTTTCATATGCCTTTTTGGAAGCCTGATCAGTAGGAGCTACAATAGGAGTTGTATATCCATTTACTACAGACATCCATACATCAAATCCTAATGAGGACAAATATCATTCCATTCTTATGCTCCAAAGAGCATAGTTAGCTCCATCAAATAAAGGTAGTTTATTTGAGGAGGATCCTTCTTGACTGGCCATTGTGTTCACTAACCAAGATCTACCTAAGCCGATTAAGCTTCTTCCTAAGGAACCCTAGGCTCTGATACCAATTGTTAAACACAATTATCTACTGAGAGGGGGGGTGAATCGGTGGATAAGATAAAACTAGTTGATTTAAACTTTTAGAGGAGATACAAATTCATATGCAAATCATAGAACAAATGCAAAGATCACACACACACACACAAAAACACATTACACCAAATTTATACGTAAAAAATCCAAAAAAAAAAACCATGATGAGAATAGCTGCTAGAATCTACCGTTCTAATCTAGCCTCACAGTAAAACACATCAGTGGCAAAACCTCATAGATTACATTTAAGGACACCCATCCTAGGGAGACACCAATCCCCTAACTAAGCACCAACTCAGTTTTTCTGATGGCACCAACCAATCACAACTTATGAAGCTACAACTCCAGAATACAAGATAGATTCATAAATGAATCTAGTTTAGTTTCTTTGTTACAAGTCTAGTCTATAACTGCTCACTCTCTGCTCATTCTCGGTGTGCTCTTTCTTCCTCTCTGCTCAGTCTCTACACATTCTCTGTGTGCCCTCTCTTCCTGTCTACTCAATCTTTGTCCCTTTGACTCTCACTCTGTGTCTACACACATCTGGATATATTTTGTTCATACACTCTTCATTCCCTTTTGTTTTTCTCTGCCTTTTAATCTGTCTGCATACGTCTTCAATGGACAACCTTTGAGTCACTCTCAAATTTGCAACGGCAATGATGGCAACCCCACACACAAGGTTCTAGATGATGCATATATGGACAAATGAGTCTAGGTTTTCATATCTGCAACATGTTCACACTTCAACTCCCCTTTTCTGGTTCTCATTCAATGCGACTTTGACTTATATGCTTTCCTGTGTCTCGGTTCATGCATCAATGGTCAAGTCTACTATTTTTGGCAACTGCTGCATTCAGGTCATTACTGCGTCGTTTCCTTAATCGATGATTGATCAGTTGGATCGATCAATCTCAGGCTCCGAGTAGACCTTTTGAGCTAACCATTTGTTTAGTCATGTCTTTAAATGAGGATTATTCATCTTGTCATTGGCGCCATTCACTGTCTATCTTGAACCGTCAGATATTTCCACTTTTGAAATAGAACTGTCGATCTCTCTTGCATTAACCGTCGAACTCTTTCTCGCATCTCGATATTTCCTATATGATTGGTTTGCTTTTGCTCCTTTCGATTGTCTTAGATATGCTCGATATTTAATCTTTCTATTGTGTCGTTAAACTCCGGCATGTTGACGTTATCTCATTTCTTTCGATGTCTTTGAGATGCTTCCCCTTCATCGATCTCTTCAGACTTGCTCGATCTTTAATCTCGCCTTGATCCTTCAGCAATATTGCGAGTGTCCTATACTTCATCTGAAATATCCTTCAAAAACTTTTGTAAGAGACCATTCCATCCAAAAAGTATCCTTCGGGAACTTTGTAAGCATCCACTTGCCCTAGACAAATTCTCCGAAAGAATTCATCTATGCCCTTCTTTCGAAAGTGTCCTTCGGAAGCTCTTGTTTGTGGCACATACCCTTCAGACAAATTGTTGCGGGCTTTTTGTCTACATGCTCTTCGGGACAATTTCCCCGAAAGAATGTCTAAGTGCCCTTCGAGACAATTTCCACAAGCTTTTTGTCTAAGACATTTTGGGACAATTTATCCGCGCTTATCTAAGTGCCTTTCAAGACATTTGAATTGCCCTACAATTCTTTGCTCATTTGTTTAGGACACATACCCTTCGACTTTTTTGTACAGGTCCACATACCCTTCGGCCTTTTGCAAAATACTCTTCGGCATTTTTGTAAAGGTCCACTTACCCTTCAACTTTTTTGTAAAGATCCACATACCCTTCGGAGTTTTTGTTCGGGACAATTTTCCGAAAGAATTCCAAGTGGCACTCTTTTCCTTAGGAAACTTTGTTGCAGACAATTTGTCTGATAAAGACTTAGCTAATTTTCCCGAAAGAAATCGCTGAGCCTTTTCTTGAAAGAATTCCCTTATTAGCTATGGGCTTTTTGTCCGAGAGAATTGTCTTTACCAATATCTCTGAAAGAATTCCCCGAGTCAATTCTCCTGAAATAATTCCCAAGCACTTTCTCGAAAGAATTCCCACGCTTATAAAATCGACTAAGTGTTCAGATATCATTCAACTGCCTGGGAGTCCTACTTTGCACTTGCATAACTTTTGCTCCTTCCATCCACATGACTTAGAACTTGGACCACAAGGAATAGACACAAACTTGAGTAGCCTGGTGTGATTGTTTCCTCTAGATGCTGCCACATATGCAAATGTAGTCACAAACAAACTGTGTACTAAACCATACTCAACAAACTGACAGAGGCATTCATATGACTATTATGGGAATTCAAGGTGCACATACAAATGCCATGAGGACTCTACAACTGATCTGTTCAGCTCAACACCTTTGTCATTAATGCTTGATAGAACATTCATCATTTGACATCAATGACAATATTACAGACAACAATCTGCTTGTACACCATGACACTCAAATTGCCAACATTGTCTAGACGTGTAGTGGGCTCTACACGCATCCTCTTTCCGCACTCTAATAAGCAATCCCAAGAAATTTTTTTTGGGGGGCTTGTTTCATAATGTGACCGTGGCGGATAGCTTCACCATCCCTTGCACCAAGAAGATTCCAAGGTTGAAAATAACATTGGGTAAGCATAAAATTGAAGATGACTTCTATGTAGTTGGCATGGGAGAAACTGATTTAGTTCTTGGAGTACAATGGCTGCACTCACTTGGGGAATTCACCCAAAATTATCAAAATATGGAACTCAAATTTAAGGCAGCCAGTAAGGAAGTAGTGTTACACAGTTTGACCAATAGAGTACCCATGGTGGTGGCTTCAAAGAGGATGGAAAGGGCCTTTCATGGAGGGTAGATTGCTTGGGCAGCCAAATGTTTTGTAAGTACCACAAATTCTGATTTGGGATAGCAGCATCATCACATGGATATTCAGCCCATACTTGACAGGGATGCAAAGGTGTTTGGTAATATTCCTCATGGGCTACCTCCGGATAGGGGTTTTAAGCATATCATTGAAGTGGAACCGAGCACCAAACAGTAATTACTACACCTTACCACCACCAAAGGGCCTACAAGGAAGAGATTGAAAAAGCTATCAAAGAGCTTTTGGAGATGGGTCACATAAGACCTAGTTCTAGCCCTTTTGCTTCTTCGATTGTGCTTGTGAAGAAAAATGATGGAACAATGAGGATGTGCATAGACTATCGCTTATTGAACAAGAAAACCATCAAGAATAGGTATCCCATACCTAGAAGTGATGAGTTGATTGATGAGCTTCATGGATCAATTTATTTCTCCAAGATTGATTTGAAGACCGGGGACCATCAAATCCAAGTAAGGGAGGAGGATGTGTAGGAAACTGCTTTTAGATGTCACTTTGGATACTATGAGTTTTTGGTAATGCCCTTTGGCTTAACAAAAGCACCCGCCACTTTTCAATCAAGCATGAATCATGTTTTGAGGCAATACTTGAGAAATTTTGTGTGGCTTTTCTTTGATAATATTCTTGTTTATAGTAAAACATGGGAAGAACATTTACAACACTCATAGTGTTGGGAATTTTGGATCAACAAGCTCTCTTCGCCAAGGCATCCAAATGTGAGATTGGAGTTTCTGAAATTTTGTATTTGGGGCACATAATCAATGCCCAAGGGGTCCATGTGGACCAACAAAATATACAAGCCATTATGGATTGGTCACCACCAACTACTATGACACATTTGAGAGGATTTCTTGGTTTATGCAATTACTATAGGTGGTTTGTGAAGGGGTTTTCACAGCCTGCTGCCCCACTAACAGACTTGACAAAGAAAGGAGCTTTCAGCTGGTCAAAAACAGCCATGGAGACCTTTGAAAAATTCAAATAGGTTATGAGTACTTGCCCAATACCATTGTTCTAGATTTCACCATTTTGTTTGTCTTGCAATGCGATGCTCCAGAGGAAAGTATAGGGGTTGTCCTAATGCAAAAAGGACATCCTAGTGCTTTTGAAAGTAGAAAACTCAAGGAAGTAGAGCATAAGTTCTCCATCTATAACAAATAAATGTTGACCATCGTGCACGTTTTGGCCAAATTCAGACAATACTTGATTTGTGGAAGATTTGCGATGAAAATAGACCACGATAACTTGAAATATTTACTTAGCGAAACTGATTTGAGTGATAGGCAACAAAAATGGGTAAGTTGCAATCTTATGACTTTGATATTGAGTATGTCAAGGGGAAAAACAATGTAGTTGTTGATGCATTGTCCAAGAGGCCCATTTTATATTCTCTGAGTGAAATTACAGCTGATTGGAAGGCTGTAATCACAGCTGAGTATGCAAAAGATGGATTTACTATAGCTGTCATGGAAGGTAAAATTGATGATGAGAGGTACAAGGTGGTTGATGGTCTGATTTTGTACAAAAATAGGGTCTTTTAACCCCCAAATCTAAGCTGAAACAACAAATAATGAGGGTTTTACATGATACTTCGATGGCTGGTCATCTGGAGTACTTCAAAACATACAAGCAAGAGAGAGGTTCTTTCGGAAGGGCCTTAAATAGAGGATTCTTCAATACATTCAAGAGTGCATTTTTTGCTAATGAAACAAGGATGAACACACCTTTCTAGCTGGTCTTTTGCAACCCCTACCGAGTCCCACACAAAAATGGGAAAACATATCGATGGATTTCATCATTGGGCTGCCCATGGCACAAAGTAAGAATAGTATGTTTGTGGTGGTGGATAGATTCATTAAATATGCACATGTTTTCACACTTCCAACCAAGTATAATGTTCCTACAGTGGCTGATATATTTTTTAAATAAATATTTAAACTTCATGGACTGTCTAGGAACATTGTAAGTGATAGGGACAACAAGTTCACGAGTCTATTTTGGCAAGAACTCTTCCGTTTGGTGGGCATGGAGTTGTCTCCCAGTACTAGCTTCCACTCATAAACCGATTGCCAAACTGAAATAATGGACAAATGGGTGGAAAGATACCTTCGAAACTACGTTTCAGGGCAACAAACAGCACGGAATAGGTGGTTGTACATGGCTGAGTATTGCTACAATACGTCATACCACATGTCAATTGATATGTCACCTTTCAAGGCATTGTATGGGTATGATGCTTTCTCCTTTGTAGACTTGATGTTAACCAATAGTAGAGTGTCCGTGGTTGTGGATTTGGTATAGCAGAGCCTTGAAATTTTGGAACAACTCGAAAGAAATCTTCAGCATGCTCAAAACCAGCAAAAATTGTATGCGGACCAACATCGAATAGAGAGAACTTTTGAAGTAGGTGACATGGTTTTCTTGAGATTGCAGCCATATAGACAATCTTTCATCAAGCAAAGTGGATCGAAAAAGCTTAAGCCCCACTTTATGGTCCCTATAAAATTCTAAGGAGGGTTGGAAAAGTTGCTTACGAGCTAGAGCTGCCTGAAGATAGTCGGATTCACAATGTATTTCATGTTTCATGCCTCAAAAAGACACTTGGACAGCACATTACTCCTTCCGTTGTTTTTCTACCACTTGATGATGAAGGTAAAGTGATTTTGGTTCAAGACTCTATCATAGAGTTTCGGGAAAAAAAATGTAGGAACCGAAGCATCATATAATAATTGGTTCATTGGAAGGATTTGCCTCTTGCTACTTGGGAAGGAGCAGCCATCCTGTAGCATCCAAACTTGCAATTGCTTGAGGACAAGCAATTTCAAGAAATGAGGATTGTCATGTCCCTTTCTCAAGTATGAGTGGTTGAGGACCCTTAACCTAATTTCATGTTGTTTTTCCTAGGCTAAGGGAAGGAAAAATCAAAGGGGAGACTTTGGTTCTCTTTTTCAAGTTATAAAAAGCTACTTTTGATAAATCTTTTCTAATTTTGACTTGAAAATGGGAGACTTTTGGACCACTGGCTAGTTTAGCCCTTAATTGAAGTTATAAGATGTACTTTTTAAAATATTTGAATTTCCCCTCCAAGTGGAGTGCACCTTTTGGGAAAGCTTTTGGAAAAGAATGATATAAAAAGAGGAAGGGCAGTTATTTTGAGAGGTTAATATGTTTTATGAATTGAATTTTGAGTTTGAACACTTGGTTGATCTTCATTGAAGATGACAACCTTCACTGAAAACTTAAAGTTAAGGACAAAAACCCTTAACCTCATTTGGGCAGCTTCATTTCAGAGGTTGCAAAGGACGGATTTCAGCAGTTGGTGGTTTCTAGGGCATCATTTGGTGGTGCATAGCAGTTTTCAAGGTTTAGAGAGGGAAATGTGGTTGTTGAAGACCCTTTGGAGGGTGGCAAACTACCTTGCAAGACCTTTTTAGGTTAGCGACCCACTTGAGGGGTCTATCCTAGGGTGTCGACCCACTTTGGAAAGGAAATCTGCAATTTCTAGGGCAGATTATTGGAGATTTTGATTTATTTATAGTCAAATAATCATTTGGTATTTATTTGTGATTTTTCAGCTGTACACTTGTATGCAAAAATCAGATTTGAAGGTGTTTCATGAGCTGTAACGATTCTAGAATTTTTGGTAAGTATTTTGATAATAGAATATTGCAATTGGTGCCATAAATGTGTATTTCCAAAATTCTGAACTTTTTGTTAGGGTTTGATATAAAAATCAGAAATTAATCTTGTTGGTGTTAGGGTTTGTGGTTAATTTCCAGATTTGCATAATATGCCCTAAGAGGGACATTGCACTATGCATCCTCAAAGGTTGATTCTAGGTACCTGATTACTAAAACGGTTCTAAATCGATGAGTTAACTCCTAAGAAGTGGGCATTGAAGCTTCCCACACCATCCTCTTTTACCCAGTTGGTAGGAAAATGAAAACTCCCCAAGAGAGTGATTGATGGCTATAAATGGATAGGAGTATATAAAGGCCAGCCAAACAGCCGCGGGCATATCAGGGACATACTGGCAAGGCCAAAAAAGATTGAAAAACAGCCGATATGAGAGCATAATATGACTGCCACCTTTGTGGCTGAAGTAAGCTTTGTCTTGGCTATCGGTAACCCTATTATTGAATTCATAGAGAGAAAGCAAAAGCTCATGGGCAAGTACTCGTCCAAGACAAATGATCCTTGCAGTTGACAATGCGTAGATACTAAAATTTGGTATTAAGTACTTGACAATGACAAGCTTGACACACATTTATCATGCATGACTTGAGCACACAAACATGGTCCTAAGCCATCATTCTCTCACACCTACATGCTATCTTATGAGTTTGACCCTTCTGCCCTACTATTATACACCTACGGGAATCTCACTGTCTGTTTCAAACCAGTTTAATATCCTACATAGACATATCCAAATCTTCAGTTCAATCTGTCTGTACAAATGTCGGTTCCCTCTATTTTAGTAAATTCGTTCATTTACGATTCTTATACTTTAAGTTTATTGTATATATATTAAAGTTAATAATGAAATATTAGTTATCGATTAACTAATGTTCAGTTATCAACCTCCTCAGGTGATGTTACTTCTTTATGCTTAATAAAAGACATACACATAAGTATGTTACCGTGTCATGTGCCTTCCAGTTTCTCTTTTTTTTTAGTGTTTGTATTTTCTAACATTGTATCAGAGCCAATCGTTTGGGGAAGCCCTAGTTGGGTACATGAAATGTCCCATTTTGGGGCTTAATGAGGTTGGAGCCCTTGGCTGATTCTTTTGTTTCCCATTGGCTAAGGGAAGGGTTTTAAAAAGGGAAACTATGTTTCTTTTTTCAAGTTGCTAAGAAAGTGATATTGTCGGCAACTTTGGTTATTTGAATTTTAAAAAAGGGGGACTTTTTGTTTTAATTTAAGTCGACCCTTATTGATCTTTTCTAAAAGGTGGTGCTTTTGGAATATTGTTTTTCCCTCCCTGTATGGAGTGCCACCCTTGGGGAAAGTTTGGAGGGGAAAGGAGGGTATATAAGGAAGGGGTGATTGCTAATTTTGGGGACAATGAATAATCTATTTTTTTCTCTAAATGTTGAGTGCATTTGCTTGCATTATCGGCGTATGAGGACAGAAACCCTCATTAGCTTCTAGAATTGGGGACAAAAACCCTCATTTCTCTTGGTGACTTCATTCAGAGGTCACAGTTTGGCGGTATATCAGATTTTCAGCTTCAAGGGTTGTTTGGAAGGTGGGCAAACCAGTTTGGAGACTTTGTAGGGTTGGATGCAGCAATGGATCAGCCTTTTGGGGTCAGCAAGGTCATTTCCAGCCACTTGGAGTTTGGCAACTTGCTTGGGAGACTTGGACAACTGTTTTTGCATTGTTGGACGAGCAAAAAATTCAGTTTCCACTTTCATTGGTTTGGTAATTTTTATTTTTTTTTAATTTTCAGGTCTGAAATTAATATCAAAATCAGACTTTGGCTTCAAATAAATATTTTGATTATTCTGCAATTTTATGAGGGTTATTTGATGTTGGATAAATTTATTTTAGTGCGTAAATAATCATTTTTGAGAATTCTGAAATTTTCAGTTAGGGTTTCAATAAATAAAAGTCACATTTTTATATTTCCATTCCTAGGGTTTGCTGGAAAACCCAAATTGTTATAATTATGCCCTAAAAGGGACATTTTAGTACAAATGAGAGCCAAGAGGTTTGGGAAGCCCTGGAAAAAAGGGTAAAAACTATGAACAGCGAATTGAAGAGGTCTAGTTGTAGGTTTTGTAACTCATCATCAACAAAGAGTCAAGAAAATTGTGAGGATAGATTTCCCTAGGCGACTCATAAGGCATCATCATGACGATAAAACCAGATAGATTTCATTTAGAACAAATCCATTGTGGTGGGATAATGATCAGTAATTCACAATTTAAGGCATTTGTAGAGCAAAGACATTTCAGTCAAGTTTTGAAGAAGACCAGGAAATTGTGAGTCTTCGTGATAGGAGGAAGATGCAATTTCTAGTTGCATTTTTTGCATTACAAACTCCTTTCAAGCCTCCTTATATTAATCATCAAAAAACCCCTTCACCTCCTCTTTGGTCATGTACTTTGAGTTGTTTTTTGGATTAACCCCCCTCATATTTTGGAAACGGCTGCAAAAATCAGCTAAAGCTCTAATACCACTTTCTACATTCCAAATAATAACATAAAACAAAACTACAAAATTTAGAATTAAAATGTTGATAAATGGAAACAATGGGAGAACTTGCATCCCCAAGGGTGGATTGCACCTGCAAATCCCACTGTAACAAAAAAACATTCACACAATGGTGGCTATCTCTTGCATTAAGTTGATATTGTTAAGAAACTACATTCTTTAGGGTTTTTTCCCATTTGGTATTCAACCACTAGAAACCCTAATTAACCCATGGCTAATTCATAGTCTAACCCTTAAATAACTCTAGGCACCCAAAATATAACACAATAAAAGTGATGCTAAACTAATCAAATAAATATTTGTTGTGTTTAGGTACACAACAATGGGTGGTATCAACGTCTTCTTCCTATTTTCGGTAGTAGGCCCATAAGGAACTCTCTCTTTCGAAAGTTGGTAACAAACTTGGTTTTCATCTCAACTAGGATTTTGAGTTTCAGATTATAGACATGGACACTTGGATTCCTTTCTAGTCTAAGTTATAGATTCAATCGGCTACCTCACTATCATCTCTTAAAAGGGGATACTTATTTTCTAATCTTGTCTTAATTTATCCCGTGTCTGTAATTGATTTGCTTGAAATTCCTATGGCATTTATTTTCTGCCTCTTAAGGTTGCATGAAAGGGTCTTACCCAATAATCATTGGTTTCTTATCCATTTGTCATCCACGCCTTGTCAAAGAAGTTACAGAGTGAAATAAGGTCTCCATCTCCAATGACTCAAAATGCAAGAAGATTTTGTTTGTCAAACCCTTTCCTGCCACATCGGTTGAAGTTTAGTTCCCTCCCACAACGACCTTTGCATTATCACAACTGTTTCTAGAAATATTTATCTTCCAGATTCACCCACTAAGATGTGTTATGTAGGAGATGAGGGAAGGCCAAGGCATGCAAAATCTACTAATTCCCCAACACTCAATACGTGGGTCACCCAATTCTGACTCCACTGCAGCAAACGCCATTCAAGAATGTCTCATTTCTTCAAAACTGCATTGACTTTTAGGAACAAAAACACTTTTTTTTTTTAATTCCCATGTGTCTTTACCAATCCTTCAAGTTGTTTTGAATGTCGAATGTCAGAAACTTTCTTCTCCTCACTCTTGAACGCAAGATGTGCAGTACATCAAGGTTCTTATGATTCTTCTCCTCTATATGCGGATTCTATCATGAATTCTTTACACATTGTAAAAACCCTTACTGATTTTGGCGATAATTTTCACGATATTTCAATTTGACACATTGGTAATTTTGTCAAATAGATAACATAATAACTGAAATGAAACTTTCCAATGGCAATGAAATTGCAAGCACCATAGTATATTCAATACATTTATCACCTTAGCATAATATGTTTCAATATGAGGCTCTTTCATAACATTTAATTAGAATATGTCTCATACAAAATGTTTCAGACCAAAGGCAAACCCTTACAAATTATATCTCTAAACAGCAACAGTAAATACAGCAGCTACAACTCAGGAATAAATATATATCAGTGCATTATTCATAGATAAATACTTGGTTAGCAAGTAAGCTTCAGTCTGAGACACTTCTAGGTATGAATACATGCCCAGCCAGCAAGACACTCAAGAAATGGAAGGTGGCGACTGGGAAGTGGCTGCCAATTGCATCAAAAGACACACCCAGGTCTACAATCTTGCCCATTACTATGTGAAGCTCTTGCAATAGTAGTTTGATGCTCTTGTTCAACTTCCACGCAGCCCAGAAAGAGCACAGTAGGTCTGATAATCTCCCACGGCTCAGAAATGATCCTCACGCCCCTTTTAACAGCTACTTCGTGCCACACAAAGAGGGGTATAAGCAGAAAACTCAAGTTGAACCCTCACGCCACCATTGTGCAACCAATGCACCCAAAAATAAAGGTGTTTCAAAACCCCTACGCATAGGGTGAAGTAGTTATTGGTAACAAACCCCATGTCCAAGTCTAAAATTGATAAACCCACGCCTGGGCACAAATGAAAGTCACAACCCCCTTTGTAATCTGATGTATGGCATCCATTTTGATGGGAAGGAAGTCAACCAACAATAAAGATGAAGAATAATCCTCCTTAAAACCCCAAAACTATGTCTGAAGCTTCCAATCATCAGTAGATGACCCTGAAATACCCAATGACCAGTAAGGAAACTTCATTCTCACCTTATCCAAATGATATAATCGCTACTCATGTTTGTCTTCGAAAGAGACCCACAAATTTGTGCAGGAACCGCCCACAATGGAAGATCTGAATGATCTCCCCGCAAACCAGCTAGGGTGGAATCGTTTCACCACTGAAACTGATCTTCCCTAGAGGGTTTCCGTCCTCCAAAGGCTGAGATGAACCAAGTTCAATCTCACGACTCACAAGGGTTTCAATAAAAGAAATAGAAATAACTTAACATCACCAAATGAGCTCTCATATCGTTCTTTTATATTTTTTCCCCCAACTCTCCAAAAGCTTCTATTTAAAATTCACTTTTAATTTAAACTCCTCTTTAGCTCCGAAAAAGACCTTTTTATAAAAATAATGATAATTTGACACACAAGGTCCTCGTTTAATGGTTCCTTGATTTAAAACATTTCATCCCGGTTCTGACAAGCTATAACACTAAGGTGCTTTTAAATATTTTAATTAATATTTAGCAACCTTAGTAAATTAATTAAAATATAGCCATTAATATACTCATTTTGCGAAAATTGTTGGAATGCGTCAAAATCAAAAACTAACTCACTGGAGCAATTCCGATGAATAATAATGACAAACAGAGTCGACTGAGCAACTTTCTATAAATAGAAACTCCCTCCAAGAGTCTTGGATCCTAAACGAGACGCCAAAAATAACATCCGAAAGCATCAAATAGCTCCTCTAAATCATTTGAACTCACTGATAACATCAAAGCACCCTACTGATCAAGCAAACACAAACCCAAAAAACCATCTCCAATTGCAAAGCAAAAAAACCCTAGAATGGCAACATTATAGTCCGCCTTTCCCAAAGATTGCTTGTCCTCAAGCAATGCCAAGGTATCCATAATAACAACCGACTGAAACCAACTGAATCCAAGTGTAATTCCAGGGTCCCAAGTCAATCTCTGCAAATGTCCACCATGTTGTTGCTGTACTACTTTGATAAAAACCATAAACTCATCACGCGCTAGCTGCGCACTCAACTCCTGAGACCCGAAAAAGTGATCATCACCAACACCCATAATGAAATACTTGTGAGGGCTGAAATTTGTATCATGAAAAATCTCCTGCCAAGGCACCACAGTGAGGCCCACGTCAGCAATCCCACTAACACGATCATAGGCAACACAATGAATAATCTGCTCAACCCTAAAAGAAAACCTTCAACATATCTCCTCACATTACCTCGAAAGTGATACCAATCAGTGCCTACTCGGAAGTCGATAACAATAGTGTCAACCCCAAAATCATACACTGACAATGTCATCCCGATCATAGACTGATAACCTCTCACCGACACCTAATCTCCAGGTGTCAATATGCTCATATCGAGCACACCAACTCATCCAATCGAACGTAATCACCACAATAACATCTGCAAATATATCCATCAATAGCTCGAACTGATTGCAATATCCATCACTCACACTGGTGGGAGCTAGTAATAACTACTCAAGCTCTGTAAATCCTTGCACACCCTGTTGCCAAAAATATTGTAAGTGCTCAAAGTCAATTTGCCCATAAACTAATGTTGACATAAACTGCGTAGAAATGCTAAGACAATAGATGTCATAAATTGGTAATGTCTCATTAGCATTCCAATTCCAGATGCTATAGTGACAAACTTGGGCACACCAATCCATGCAATCAGCAGAAAACATCAATGCAAAGTCTGAAAATATCATGATCAACACCATAGAACAGCCTTTACACATTAATGTGTAAGTAGGGAGCCAAAGAACCAAGTTTGAACACCCTTCCTCAATTTGATGCCTTTCATCAGTGTCTTCATGGACCTCATGCATACCTTCACCTGTTTCATCATTATCTGCCGATTCATAAAGTGCATCACACTGAAATCTGCCTCCATTACCTGTTATATCTTTTATCTCATGGTTGCTGTTAGGATTGTGGAGCTAAAAGCTTCACTGATGCAGATACGGAGGAGGTTGCAGGAGAGTTGCTGAGTGCCAGAGACACCGGCGCCGGTCAGGCCAACCGACGTCGGCAGGAAAGGGCAGGAAGGCAACCGGCGTCGGTCAGAGATCGGCCGGCGTCGGCGACCCCCAGGCGGACAGGGACCGGCGTCGGTCGCCTGTGTGGTTCGGACTGCGCTTGTTACGGGCAGTTAGCTAACGAACCAAGTGTTTGCATGAAGAGATCTAATTTTAGACTGAGAGCTGCGGATCTAATTATTGTAATTAGATGTCTAATTATTGTTTGGATGAGATCTATATAATAGACTCATGGTTGTATTGGAAAAGTGTGCTAGGGAGTAAGAGAGCATAATTATAAGCTCCTTCTGTGTGTGAGGTAGAGCAATGGTGCGTTCCTCCTAGTGCCACAGTACCAGGTGTGTTGGTGCTGGATTGGAGAGCCAGCTGGGTTCTTCAGGAGTGTAGGATCTTGGTCACAGTTGCATGGCCTATATAGGAGATCTACATGGTAAGTAAGATCGTTGATCTGCAGGTGTATGTGTGTGCAAGGTCGAGGTTCACAGGTGAGCAGAACCATTGTTTGATTTGCAGGTGTGCAAGGTCATACAGACAGCAACACGACAAGGAGCAGTATCAGGCAGGATCTACTTGGAGTACAGGTGTGTACTCGGATAGAGCAAGAGGAAGGCAAGGAAGTTCCTTCCATAAGTATGGTCTGTTGAATTGCAGGTTGTTGCAGATTCATGGGAGATCTACTTGAAGTACCTTGAGTACTTGTGGAGCACGTGGAGTGCTTGTGAAGTGCGTGGAGCACTTGTGTTATGCGTGGAGCATGGGAGGTGAACACCAACTCTGTATTTGAGTTGGGTGTTGTGACCTGTGAGAGGGAGAGCTTTGGGGAGAAGATTTACTGTTCACTTGAGGTGTGGGAAACCTCTGTAAGGTGGTGGAGAAGATGTGGCATATTCTCTATTGTATTCTTTTCTGTATAAAGTGTTAATACAAGTTGTGTATTGTCTCTCATATGCTGTGTTATTCTGAATTCTAGTTACTTGGTGAATCTGGTTTATTTCTGCATAATAAGTTGTTTGAAGTTTGGTAATCAATTGTATGTTTCCGGTTTCGCATCCTGACAAGTGGGATCAGAGCATGTTTGTTGTTCTAGATTCCTGACAAGTGGTATCAGAGCCTTGGTTGTAGGTTCTTAGCTCGATACTGACAAGTGGTATCAGAGCTAAGGTTGCAGGAAGCAGGTTGTGTTTTGGTTACAGGGCACTCTCAGGAGTTTCTGATTGAGTGGGAGTAGAGCAACGGCAGATCAAAGTAAGCTAAGAATGGAGGAGTTGAAAAGCACAGACGATTACTCACGGTCTGATGGAAAGAAAGAGCAGGTAAAAGAACATTGTTGGTTAGTAACAGATCAACATGAAGAAACTGAAGATACAGACGTAGCAGGTGTTGTTGCACAGGATGTGTTTGCAGGTTTCTTGGATAAAGTTGAATCTTGGATAAAAGATTCGGTTGCCTCTTTCCATGCAGCCCCAGGTAGAGGAGCTGGTAAGCCTTGCCAAAGAATTGGTAAAGGGGAAGTGAAGCTGAAATTGCAGGCGGCCAACACACAGGTGTTGATGAAGATCATGCAGGTCCCAGGTTTGGAGATTGGCTAATTTCTTCAGAAAGATTGGGTGATGAGAGATGCACAAGAACTCTCACAGCGGATGCACTTGAATTAGCTGGTGGTAAGAAAACAGGTATACTTTATCTACTTGTTTATATTACTGATTCTTCTTCTGTTGCGAAGACGTGGCTTCGTAGGCTTGGTCACATGAGCAGGAAGGAGATGCATGTTCTTAAGCGGAAGACAGATATATTTGATAGGCTTAAGAACTGGAAAGCCTTGGTGTTCTTGGAGGAGATGGCGGACAGAGTTCAGTGGATGATGCTGGATACTTCTGAGCAGAGCAGTTTGGACATGGATTTTGATTCAAAGAAGCTCGCGGGTAAAAAGTCATCACTCATAGGGGAACACAGGTACCGGCGTCGGTCAGGAGGAACCGGCGTCGAACAGACAGGTGCCGATGTCGGTCATGTGCAGACTGAAGCCGGCGATGTCGGGCAGGGTAAGACCGACGTCGGTCACGGGACCGACGTCGGCAGTAGGTAAGACCGATGTCGGTCAGGAGGACCGACGTCGGCAGCAGGGACACCAGCGCAGGCAGGTTGGTAGTCAGGTACAGACGCATGGAACCGACGTCGGTCGGATGCAGACTGTGGAGTGACCGAGGTCGGTCACTGTAACGAATTTTGGGTGGACAGCAAGCTGTCAAGGAGTCTCAAACACCCATACGGAGGACTGAAGGCGTAAGTAGGCCCTCAAATTCGTTGTTCCTCTTCTTCATACTTGTTGCTGATTGTATAGCAGGAAGGATCCAGGAAACAGGTGTGAGCTTGGCAGGGATATGATGCAGAACCAGACGGGTGTCTTGGTAGGGTTGCCATCTGGATGAAAGCACAGAGACGAATGGATGCCTTAGTAGAAGAATAGAGAGAACGGATACATGAGACGGAAGACCAGGCATATGGTCTTGAGGCGCTGCAGGACAGTGGTACCAGGTTTGACAGGTGGAGGACGAAGCATGGCTTCAGTCAGTGTCAGGTAACTACTGTGGTTTGACTTACCAGGAGGATGATGGTCATGACATCATTCTGTTGCTGTATGTGGATAGTATGCTAGCTAGCAGGGGTGTACATACAGGGTTTTGCTGAGCTAAGGGTAAGATTAGTTCAGTGGCATGTCATGAGGAGTTTGGAGCAGCGAAATTCTTTGACATGGGAGGCATGGAGATCACAAGTTGATTTTGTCTCGAGTGGGAGCTGATGTGAATCAGGTGTTGGCGAGGTTCGGGATGCAGAATCGGAGCACACTAAGGGCTGGACAGTCACAGTGTCCGAAATCACATGAGGTCTGGTATAGACCTGAGTATTCCCATGCAGTGGGAGCTGTCAGAGTTAGGAGCCAATTCGGGGAAGTGGGTTCTCAGGTTTTCTGAGAGGGACCAGCAGCAGGTGTTGCTATGCAGGGTCAGGACTTCACTACATGGATTTGTAGGTTCGGATGTGGCAGGGTACTCGGATGACAGGTGGTACACCACGGGATGTGTGGTGGGTTGTCTTCAGGTGGGAGCTTGAAGAGGGATACAAACCAGGAAACAGATTAGACGGAGTACAGGTACAGGTACAGTGCAGCTGTTTATCTCCAAGTGGGAGATTGTTAGGATTGTGGAGCTAAAAGCTTCACTGATGCAGATACGGAGGAGGTTGCAGGAGAGTTGCTGAGTGCCAGAGACACCGGCGTCGGTCAGGCCAACCGACGTCGGCAGGAAAGGGCAGGAAGGCAACCGGCGTCGGTCAGAGATCGGCCGGCGTCGGCGACCCTCAGGCGGACAGGGACCGGCGTCGGTCGCCTGTGTGGTTTGGACTGCGCTTGTTACGGGCAGTTAGCTAACGAACCAAGTGTTTGCATGAAGAGATCTAATTTTAGACTGAGAGCTGCGGATCTAATTATTGTAATTAGATGTCTAATTATTGTTTGGATGAGATCTATATAATAGACTCATGGTTGTATTGGAAAAGTGTGCTAGGGAGTAAGAGAGCATAATTATAAGCTCCTTCTGTGTGTGAGGTAGAGCAATGGTGCGTTCCTCCTAGTGCCACAGTACCAGGTGTGTTGGTGCTGGATTGGAGAGCCAGCTGGGTTCTTCAGGAGTGTAGGATCTTGGTCACAGTTGCATGGCCTATATAGGAGATCTACATGGTAAGTAAGATCGTTGATCTGCAGGTGTATGTGTGTGCAAGGTCGAGGTTCACAGGTGAGCAGAACCATTGTTTGATTTGCAGGTGTGCAAGGTCATACAGACAGCAACACGACAGGGAGCAGTATCAGGCAGGATCTACTTGGAGTACAGGTGTGTACTCGGATAGAGCAAGAGGAAGGCAAGGAAGTTCTTTCCATAAGTATGGTCTGTTGAATTGCAGGTTGTTGCAGATTCATGGGAGATCTACTTGAAGTACCTTGAGTACTTGTGGAGCACGTGGAGTGCTTGTGAAGTGCGTGGAGCACTTGTGTTATGCGTGGAGCATGGGAGGTGAACACCAACTCTGTATTTGAGTTGGGTGTTGTGACCTGTGAGAGGGAGAGCTTTGAAGAGAAGATTTACTGTTCACTTGAGGTGTGGGAAACCTCTGTAAGGTGGTGGAGAAGATGTGGCATATTCTCTATTGTATTCTTTTCTGTATAAAGTGTTAATACAAGTTGTGTATTGTCTCTCATATGTTGTGTTATTCTGAATTCTAGTTACTTGGTGAATCTGGTTTATTTTCGCATAATAAGTTGTTTGAAGTTTGGTAATCAATTGTATGTTTCCGGTTTCGCATCCTGACAAGTGGGATCAGAGCATGTTTGTTGTTCTAGATTCCTGACAGTTGCACACTACACCTTCATGTGAGAAATGATCCTCAAGCAAGTTCCAATCTTTATCAACATACTGAACCTCTCCAAAATGAGAAGTGTTGAAATCATTATGCAACATTTCATTCTTATGGAGTTCATCAAATCCTCCAACAATTTGTTTGATCTCCATAATCCTTGTGTCACTTTCTTGAACTTTGGATGTGGCTGTAATAGAGTTTTCTGCTTTGTATAAAGAAAAGTGAGCCATACTCAATTGTAAGCAAAGATCGTCAATATGAATTTCTGCTTCTTGAAGGGCCACTTGAGTGGACTCCAAAGAAACCCTAGTGTTCATAAGCTCAAAGGTAAGATGGTCAACCTCTTCCTCTTTCCCTCTCAATGCATGTGAAAAGATTTCAGCGAGGTTGAGGAGATGGTCATGATCTGAAAGATGTAAATAGTTTGATTTCATTGTCACCAGGGCTTCCTTGATTCCCTATAAACTAGCATGGGAAGATTCTTCTTCAATACCTTTTTGTCTTCTCTCAAGTTGAGCCTTCCAAAGGTGATCTTCAATAAGTTTGTGAATTCTATCATAATGCATCAATGCGGCAACAATCTTATCTTCATTAACCTTCAATGGTTCTCCAAATTATGTGGATTATCGGACTTATGAACAACTTCTGTTTCACATGACGAATCATCAGATTGGTCTTAAAGCACTTGACTCACACAACTGTCTTCTTCTACGTCATCACCTTTGCTGATTTGGAACTAGGGCAGTGCTAGTTCCACACACAGAATCATCTTCCATACCATTATTAGGTGTTATAACACAAGAGAGCTCAATTTGCTCTTTGTACTCATCATCCAACTCAGCTAACTCACTGGATGATGTGATGCATTTTTCATGTAGAGAAAGTGGGACAGCGTTACAGTCACACATGGAACCGTCAAAAGAATCCAACTCTTCACAAGATTTATCACTCACAATCTCCAAATTACCCACTAGGAAACTTGTGTAAATTTATCTATATCATCAATTAATTCCTTTTCCTTGCAACCCAAAGTGTCTTCCTACTGGAACAACACAATGTTGGTTCCATCTTCCTCATTGAACCCACATATGTGATTAGGAGTCCAATGCCCTTGACATGAAAAATGATGCTTCTCTTTTCTCATTCTGTTTTTGCTCTTTTTGGGTGATCCCGGAACCTGTATACCAAATGAGATTAGTTCTTCTTCAATCAACTGTTCCTTGAACTTCTCAATTTTCTGCTCAACCAATCTTTTTGAGAAATCATAACCTACAGTTGAGACATGTTGCTCTTTTCTCCAAATGACCAACAAATCTGAGTGCAACTGTTTGCAAATATCATCATCTTTATCTAAAATCAAGGACAAAATAGTTAGCATACTTGTTCTAACATTGTCTAAATGTCATCTTTTGATTCTAGTCAAGAAGCAAAGGAACATCTAAAGAATCAAATCATCACACCTAAGATCAGTCATAAAGACACATGACCTAACCCTTGCCATAATTTCTAAAATTTTAACTCTCTTTCCAAAGGTAGGGCTTTTGACATCATGTAACCCATGAAAGCTCTCCACAATTAGTTGAAGTATCTTCCTCATAATGTCATCATCATAGGGTGCTTTAGGGGCTGCAATTTGTGATTTCACTAATGCAAGTGACAACTGCAAGTCTTATCTCTGCATCATGATGTCTCATAAGCACTGGCTTAACCAAAGAGTGCACCAATGGAGTCATAGCTTGACGCATCAACTGAGAAGGTAATTGATCAACCTTGCATAGACAATTCCCTGTTTCCTCCAATGTACTAAGAAGAACAACTTTTGACTGAGGTAAGTGTTCTAGCTTCTTACCTATAAGTTTCAACTTCTCTTGAAAGACTCTGGTAGCCCCCTGGTCTTTCCACCACGTATTCAATCTCTTTTCAAAATCAACCTGATTTTGCTTCATAGTTCAAGTAAAGAGTTCATTGGATCACTGAGAGTAGCCAACTGAAATTCTGATCTGAATTTTCTGCTATGCAAATTTGGTATTAAATCCCACTGGCTGGCAGAATCAATGGCTCTGATACCAATGTAAAAAATCTTACTAATTTTGGCAATAATTTTCACGATATTTCAATTTGACACATTGGTAATTTTGTCAAATAGATTACACAATAACTAAAATGAAACTTTCCAATGGCAATGAAATTGCAAGCACCATAGTATATTCAATACATTTATCTCCTTAGCATAATATGTTTCAATATGAGGCTCTTTCATTACATTTAATTAGAATGTCTCATACAAAATGTTTCAGACCAAAGGCAAACCCTTACAAATTATATCTCTGAACAACAACAGTAAATACAACAGTGACAACTCAGGGATAAATATGTATCAGTGCATTGCTCATAGATAAATACCCGGTTAGCAAGTAAGCTTCAATCTGAGACACTTCCAGGTATGAATACATGCCCAGCCAGCAAGACACTCAGGAAATGGAAGGTGGCGACTGGGAAGTCGCTGCCAATTGCATCAAAAGACACGGCCAAGTCTGCAATCTTACTCAACACTATGTGAAGCTCCCACAATAGCAGTTTGACGCCCTTGTTCAACTTCCACGCAGCCTAGAAAGAGCACAACAGGTCTGATAATATCCCACGGCTCAGAAATGATCCTCACACCCCTTTTAACAGCTACTTCGTGCCACACAAAGAGGGGTATAAGCAGCAAACTCAAGTTGAACCCTCACGCCACCACTGTGCAACCAATGCACCCAAAAATAAAGGTGTTTCAGAACACCTACGCACAGGGTGCAGCAGTTATTGGTAACAAACCCCACGTCCAGGTCTGAAATTGATAAGCCCACGCTTGGGCACAAATGAAAGTCACGACCCCCTTTGTAATCTGATGTATGGCATCCAGTTTGATGGGAAGGAAGTCGACCAACAATAAATATGAATAATCCTCCTTAAAACCCCAGGACTGTGTCTGAAGCTTCCAATCAGCAGTAGAAGAATCTTAAATACCCAACGACCAGCAAAGAAACTTCAATCTCACCTTATGCAAATGATATAATCGCTACTCGTCATGTTTGTCTCAAATGGAGACCCAAAAACTTGTGCAATAACTGCCCACAATGGAAGATCTGAATGATCTCCCCTCAAACCAGCTAGGGTAGAATTGTTTCACCACCAAAACTGATCTTCCCTAGAGGGTTTCCGTCCTCCAAACGCTGAGATCGAAATAATGATTTTTATCATAAGGCAATTATTAATTAATAAATAAAATATTTTAAAAGTGGTTTTTACCATTAAGGTGCTTAAATGAATTAAATATTAAATTATTTGCCTTAAAGTGATTTTAATTACTATTTTAATTAAGGCCAATAATTAATATATTATTCAAAAATGAGATGTCGGCATGGGAGCTAAGGCAAAGATAAAGAAAGGTGTTTTATCTTCTCAAAGTAGTTCACTCTCTTTGGAAAGTTATAAATACATGGCAAAGGCTACAATGGAGGACATGCTTAATTTGATATTTTTGTTTTTCATGCTTGAAGAAGACTATTAAGATGCATTCCCAAGAGAGGTTCTCTATTGTTGGTGATTAATCAATCTAAAAGGTGTCTTTTGGCACCACCTTTGTGAAAAGAAAGCTTGTTTATGCCATAAAGAATGGGGTGATTTGCTTTGGAGGGTTTGTGCGCATGTTTTTGAGGGTTTCGTGGTAGTTTCCTTACATCTTGAGTTCATTAATTTATTGTGCTAATTTTCCAAGTGGAGCGAACCACATGGAGAGCTTGGAGCTAGGGTTTGAAGGCTTCAATTCGACAAAAATTCACTAATTAATTAATCTATTTTAATTTGGTATTTCTCTTATTATCATTATGAAGTTTTGGACGATTTGTGAAGGATTTTGAAGAAAAAATTAAATAATAATTTTCAAAATTATTATTTATTTTTCTAATAGGTTTTTGAAGATTTTATCACTTGCGAAAGGCAAGAATATTTTCTATATTTTTCTACTATTTTTCTAGGCACTTTGGGAGTGGGGCGAATGACCTAAGAGGGCTAATTTGGCAATTTTCATGCCAAAACAAGTCACTGGAATTTTTTTAATATTTTTCAGAGGATCGCAACTATTTTTTTGGCAAGGGTTTGAAGAGGATTCTTACTCTAAACAGCAGCAGAATTTTTGATATTAAATCAGATTTTTCTGTCATTTTTTTGTGCCGTTGGAGGTTCAAAAAAAGGGGAAAAAATATATTAATTTGTGCGAATTTAATTCTGAAATTTTCTTGCATATTTTAAGATTAATTCGAAACAATTTATTGACTGAATTTTACACATAAAACCCTCTCTTTTTGGTGCCTAGGGTTTCTTGAATTAAATAAGGGTTTTGAGAATTTATTTCTTAATTTAGGGTTTGTTAATTTCATTTCAGATTTAAAGATTTTGGGGAAACCCCTTTTTGCCCTAATTCGTTCCATTTGGGGACCCTACATAATTATTGTAATTTTTCATCAATATAATCATTTTAGGTACATATGAAAGAAAATAAAAATGTTTTTGAATTCATTTTCCAATTGGAAACTTTAATTTTGAGAAAATCATAAAAAAAATCACTAGGTAAAGGGATTATTGAATTGATCAAATATTCATAGGATGTTAATATGCATGCCTGGAAAATAATCTACTTGTTTAATGTGGGAAAACAATTTTAACAAATTCCCACATATGAAAGAAAGTTTAAATCAGTCATCATGAACGACCCATACATACCTGAACATTTAATGTTGTCCTATATAAGGGTTCAAATGCACCAGCTGGCATAATTTCTATGGGTAAGCTCAAACCGACTCCATCACGTTCAGTGTCAGATATTACTGCTTGTTCAGTACTTTTCAACTTAACTCCATCATATGCCCCATCTATCACCTTCAAAAATGTAAAATTCACTCAAAAAAATCTTTTCAAATCACAATTCAAACCACCATGGGCTCCATACCATTTAATGAAATTTGATTTTTATATATGTTTATGCACATTGTTTTCTGTGTATGTGTATAATGCATTCATTTTCATACATGTGTGTACGTACATAGATGTTTGAAGGTTACAGCCATAGCAGTATAATTTTTTAATGCAGTCTTGATTAGTGCAAATAAAACTATTAAACTGTAAACTTTGTTACAAGCTTACCAGTTTTGCAAAATTCCCTGCTGTGAGAGGAGCCGAATATCCGTCAAGAACAACCTGAACAGAAGTAGAATTAGATTAAACACAAAAACTTAATCATTTCTAAGATCTAAAATTTAAATGTCTCTAAAACTTTCAAGCTTGATTAAAAATAATAACAAATGCAATTTGCAAAGATACGATTTGTTTTTTAAATCTACGATGTTACTACAGGATCATAAATATCCAAATTCTTGATTTAAAGTTGAACACACACATATAGATAAGTTGGGTTTGTGGATCTCCTTCAAAAGAACTAACCTAGCACAGTCCAAAATTTACATTTTTAATAAGAATTGACACATGAACAAGGCTGTTATTGCATAACATGGATAGATTGTGTTTACTGTTTAGCATTATGAACTAGATTTCAGCCTTGTAAACCATAGGTGCTTTGAAATTGATTGAGGTATGAACAAGAAAGGTATTTATATGTGTATAAAATAAATCTATTTTTCCTTGATTTTGTGTCTCTTATCTAATAATGATGAGAGAATATGGTGTATCTGATCCGTAAACAAGGTGGAAATTCCACACTAAGTTTCACCAACACAGATCCTATAAATTCCTAACAATCCCTAGATTGCTTAAATCACTGTTTGCTTGAGAAACAGTCATTGAATGTGCTTAGAAATGAATTACAAGTGCTGCATATGGAAACAAATATTGAACATTGAAAGTAGAGGAAGAAATTAGAGCCAAAACAGAATCAAAAGAGACAATTTTACCCTGGAGAAACTCGAAACTGATAAAACTCCAGCAAGAGTGAGGAATTTCCTCCTCATTCCAATATCTCATGTTGCAATTACAAGTTTACTGCCTTCTTGAGGCCTTCATGAACATACTTTGAATTGCGATATGTTCAAACATTCATATGTTCAGAAGCTTGCTCACTCATTCTTTCGTTACCACACTCTAATTCAGAAAAACCACATACAATCAAGAAGATTACTTACTAGGAACATCACATGTCTATCTGATGTATTTTGTGTTGCCAAGACCTGTATTTATAGTCACTTAGCCTCAGAACCTGCCAAGAAGCCAAAACAAAGCACCAAAACGAAAAACATTTGCAACTATTCAACTTCACGGGCTTCGGGCTCCTATAGCAAGCTATAGAAAAGCTTCGGACTATTTCTAAACAAAAGTACACTAACTTCCAAAGGCTATAACTTTTGCATACGAACTCAAAATGACATGTAGTTTTTCTTAACTTGTCTAATTTTTCAAGAGGAACTCAAACATGTACTCAGAAAGTATTGTTGATGCCAACCATATGTTGTTTTAGCCCTTACAACAAAAACTAGCACTTTCTTAAGACTCGACATATAGCAAATTACACACGTTTGACAGCGGATTGTCTTACCGATTGAATTGGATGATATACATGATCATATTTCAAATCACATGCCCAAAATTTAAAGGCTTTTGGTCTCCCAAAAGCTATATAAAAAAAGGTTAAGATTTACCTCCTATCTTCCCAAGTGAGAAACCAACTTATGATCCTCTTGGATGGTACCTTGTTCAGGTTCCAATCTGATCATTTTCAGAACAATACCTTGCTCAGGATCCAATTTGATTAGCTTTTAGACAATACCTTGTTCAGGTTCTATTTTGATCGACTCACCAATTTGAAGGCTTTTAGTCCCACAATTTTAGAAACTCAAGTGGTGAGGAAAATCCTTAGCCCACTTCTTTGAATGCCCTTTGGATTTGCTTGCTCTCCCCTTCTTGACTCTCTTTCCTTCATCTGCAACATCATATTTGTCCCGCTACTTTTGGCCAATAGGAGCAAGGATCTACAATGAAAGGGGAAAAGTCCTTTTTTGTTCCACATGGAAAGCTTAAAGCAACATCAATTTTCAAATAAAAAGGAGGCATATCCAATTTAAAACATTTTTTCTTAAGCATCATAGTGTTACCTTCGGATTTTTCCTTTGCTTAAATACGACCATACCCTATTGTCACAAGGAAACTATGCTCAAATCCATGTTGAACATTTCTTGCTCTGCACTTTGGAACTCTCTTAACCTTTCTTTATTTTGGAAGAGTATTTTGCCATGGTGAAGGCTCGGTCTTTTTCATGTCCTTTGGATGGTTGGTCCATCAAAAACTTTGGGTAGATACCATCACATCATAGAAGTCCACAATGTCTTGAATCATCCCAGCAACAACAGTAGTGGAATTTGAACCCACCTTGATACCAATGAATCAAGACAGTCTCTCTACTAGCACTTGCTATCCGGGTAATGGGAAACATCTGCACAATGGTCACCACAACAACCACCACAAGAGAAGAAGAAGAAATCTAACACAATTGTAAAAATATGTTAGCAAATATTTTACGGCAAAAAGGATAACATGCTCTAATACCAATCTAATGCATAAAATAGGTGGATATTCTACACTAAGTTTCACCAACATGGTTCCCATAAATTCCTAACAACCCCTTGATTGCTTAGATCACTATTTGCTTGAGAAACAGGGATTGAATGTGCTTAGAAGTGAATTACCGGTGTTGCATATGGATAGGAATATTGAACGTTGAAATTAGAGCAAGAAATTAGAGCCAAAACAAAATCAAAAGAGACAGATGACATGACTTCGTCATTCTCAACTGACAGGTGTGGGAGATCGCGTGAAAAGAAGTGATTTGAATTGGAATATGATTGATTCGGAATTATTGGATTTGATTGAAATAGACCAGAATTGGTGTTGTTCCAACATGTAGTTTTGAAGTTGATTTTGGTCAAAGTTTACCTAATTTGGAATGTTGACTTAGTTTGACTTCAAGAATTTGACTTCAAATGGTTGTCTTTTCAAAAGTTGACCAATTTAGAATTAGAATTAGAATTTGGTTCAAAATGACCCTGATTGGAATTGGAATGTGATTCAAAATGAACATGATCTGCCTTGGAACGTGGTTCAAAATGAACCCAATTTGGCTTTGTTTGGCTTAAACAAGGAATGTGGTCAAAAGCAACGCAATGTGAACAATCGATTCTAAATTGAAATTGGGTTCAAATGGACCTAATTTGAATAGTTTTCAATTTGACAGTATAACGGTACCACGTGAACAATGTAATGGAGGAATCGGCTAGCATAATGCTACGATGGGATAAAGATGGCACGAAAATTGGGCAAAGTAACACCTCATCGTGCAAATGTAATATGACAATGTTTGGACATGATTTGATTTGATTTGGTTTAATGTTGTTCAAAGGTTGAAATCAATACAGGTCACAACAACAATCAATTAAAGACACTTGTAAAGAACAACCCCTATTTTTAATAGTAAGACGGGTGTGTATCGCAATTGCAGTCCACGTAACTACTTTACTTGAAAATGCTGACAAATTGGTTGCACACAATCTTCAATATCAAGCAGTACCTCATGAAATCTTGGGAGAGGTTGGTTTCCCTGTAATGTTCCCAAATTGGACAATTAGGACAAATTGGTGTTTTCCAACAAACCCTAATGCAAAATTGAAAATAATATGAATGTTGACCTAAAAACCAACAAACCCTAGCAACAATAGATGTCCAAATTCCAAACAATAACACCCCACAATAAACCCAATAATTATTGAATATGCAACTGCAGTAAAGTACCTCTTTATGTGGCAAAATGGAATGGTGATGTGACTGGAATTTTCTTGTAATAATTCTGATTTTTAAGATCTTGTTACAGTTGTGTTTTCCCTTCCAATCAGCGTTGAAACCCTTGCACAAACTCAAAATAAATATGTCAAAAATTATTACAATTTATTAGATCTTCCAAAAACAAATTAGGGTTGTCAATAGTCAATTTAGCCACTCCAAACAAGTCGCCACACTTAGAAAAATATTAAAATAATTTTTTGAATATAAACTAAATTATTTTCCTTCAATATTAGTCCAAAACCACTCTAACAACCTGCCCAAGTGAATCGCTCCACTAGGAAAATTATGCAAATAATTTTCTAAATTAATTTCCTTATTTCCAACCCTCAATAATTTATTATTTGCCTTAATCAATTGAAACTTTAAAAATTTGTATCTTCTAGAATATTGGGAATTTCAATGCAAATGTTAGCTCAAAATGATCATAAAAATAGTAGTTTTCAAACAAAATTAGAATCAAAATTTTCGCTCTATGAAAAGTCCTTCAAAAGTAGTTATGAAGTTACAAAACCCTAGTTACAGCCCTAGGTTCTTTCAAAATCAACAAAACTCTTCAAACCAAGTTCATCCATCTCTTTGACATACAAATGATGAATTTATAGCTCTTCGAAAGGTTTGCAATAATTCTTTGATGAAGGTGGTGTCTAAAAACACCTTTATAGATCCATTTGCATACAACTATGCAAAATTGAAGTGCAATTACAACCCTTGAATAGAGCTGCCTTATGTGAAAAAGTGGAGGTTTTCGTCCTCAAACTCCTTGGTGCGCGTGAAAGTTTTCGTCCTTAAGTCACTTGTTCAAGCTTGACATACTTGCACAATAATTTCAATATCCAAAAATGCATAATCTTCGAATGAACATCTCACCTTCCTTTTATATCCATGCCCCAAGTGTGGCACCCAAAATAGGAGGAAAACTCTTTTTTCTTAATTATTAAAAAAACGTTCTTATAATTTCACTTTAAGCCTTAAGTGCCCATGACCCTTAAATGGGCCCCAACTTAAGTGAAAATTAGATTATATTTACTTTATTTTAAGTATTTAAAAATACTTTTTATTTTAATAATAATATTATTTCAATTTCAAAATGGGGACATTATATTCCCTCAAACTATAAAATTGTTTGCGGTCGATGGTCTTAAGCTAAAGTTTTACAAGGCTATCTAGATGGTCCCCGATATATCTGGTGGTATGTGGGGCTCAAAATTCGTCATACGTGAAAGACTAACAGGTAGTGCAGGAAGGTATACTCCCTTTGTGCTCACTTCAACTACAAAGGTCTCAATGAAGTGTTATCGGAATAGTCAGGTGCCGAAGGGTACGGTCTAAGTTTTGTGTTGGAGCATGAAAGCCTCTCCACTTCATGGATACACTTATAACACAGTCGCTCAACCAATAACAACCGAATACAGACTCAATTTATATACCCCATCAAATGTATGGGGTTGGTACGTGTGTTGAAGAATGAAGTCCCAATTGCCGCACCCTATGAGCTTGCAAAAGGGTGATGAGGTCCAACCCGCACAGCTAAAACAAAAAAGGAAAGAAGTGTCATTTCTGATTCTCAAGTCCCCACGAAAGGGCAAGAGAAAAGCATACTCCAAAGCTCTTTCGACAAAATACAACAATCTGTATTTTTTATCACCCAGGTTCCCTAAAGGGGGCAAGTGGAGAGCATAGGTACCAAGAGATTACACAAGCGAGCAAGCAACAAAAACACTTAAGCAAATGCTAAGAAAGTGTTTTAAAATCACTAAATTAAAGTGTTGGTTCTTTGCTTAAGTACTAAATTGAAATGTTTTGTTTGTCACTAAATCCACTTCTTTAGCTAGAGAAACTTGTAATAAACAAGTTAGGAGTTTGAAATGTGGTCTTTGGTAAATGAAACATGTGGCAAACAAGTTAGATTTTCAACATGTTCTCTTTGATAGGCAGCCTTCAAGCAAACAAAATAGCACTCTTGTACATTTTGTTTTATGAAAAATCTATGCAACATGAAGCCAAACTAACTAAATAATCTGAAAATTCATGAAAAACACATGGTTTAAAAAAAAACATCAAAAATGGAACCTAAACGACCCCAAATGAACCTCCGAAAGTTGGGCATTTTTTGCAAAGTGAATCCACTGTTTTGGTCACAATCTCATCATTTAGCAGAGCGATTTTGTCATTTTATGATACCGCCAGTTTCCTAAAAAACATAGAAAACTAAAAAGTAGTAGAGAAAATGATCGTGCCAATTAGTAGAGCAATATTGCCGTTTTGCAGAGCGATCCCACCATTTTCTTGAAAAACATAGAAAACCAAAAAAAAGAATAGAAAACGATCCCGCCAATTAGCAAAGCAATACTGTCGATCATGCCAAAATGGAAAGTGTTCCCGTCGATTAGCAGAAAATGAAAACACGAAAAAATCAGCAAAAAAGAAGTGAAAAAAGGTCCAAAATGATATTTTTTTCGAATTTAGAAGGTGCTTGAAGGCTCTCAAGAAGATTGTGAAGTGCACCAGTCCCACTAGGCATGCCAAATGTAGATTACGATTACAAGAGGGGTTAATTCATTGTTAGCTCATTCAAAACCACAAATTGACAAACACAACACCTCAGGTATAATCCCTCGGATTGGGCAAGGTCTAAGAGAATGCAAACAAATAGAAAAACATATCCAAATGCTATACCTTTCCAATGGATTCATTATCCAACCCTGATTCAGGTTCGTTTATGCCTGGATTGTATAGTTAGAAGTCTTTATCAATGTTGCATGTTCACTTCGATAGAATCTCCTCTTGTTTACCAGTGGTTTGGTGGAAGAAATGTTGAAGCTTTTCAATGGATTTCTGCATAGTTTCTTTGCACAAAAAAACGTTTTGAAGGCATGAGGTGAGCCTTGTATTTATAGATTGGTCTTATCAATTGCAACCGTTGGACGTTAATCCAAATGAGTGGATGAGAATCAATCAATCTTGGATGACTTGTGCCATTAATAACTATGGTTGGTCTGCATTGATTAGGCATGGCTTTCAAATTCTAATATTTGTTTGATATTTTGCAAATGCTTGACAACTTTCATGATGATGTCATGATCCCTAAGATTTGTCTATGATGCCATAATGGTGTCATCAATCACTTCGCCACTTGCCATGAGAATTGAGGAATAAATCCAATTAATGAATTTAGAAAATAAGGAATTCCAAAAGCTATGAAATTTTCCATTAGAGGAAGATTAGGTTAATTAACTTAATGAAAAGTAATGTGGCGTTTAAAAGTTAAAGAACCATTCAGCCTAATTAATCCAAAATGTCTCTTGCACAGTCTCAATTTGACTCGAGATGTATTAAGTGAAGTTGATGATTGTGTATGATGCATTGCACAATCAGGGATGCCCCAATACGTTTAAGAATATACACCTAACATGTGCGAACGAATTTGGAAGAAATAAAGACATTGTGCATTATTGCAAGAAATTGTCACATTTACAATTTCAACGCGAAATTGATTAGAATAAAAGTTATAGAATGATAACACCTATAAATATTGTAACTTGTGAAAAAAAATGCCCCAATTTAGCCAAGCTACTAAGTAGAGTCAAGTTCAACATCTTAGTTCATGTAAAATTTGTATGTCTTGCATAACACTCATGAATTCCAGTGACGTGTGATAGAAGAAGAGTATATTATCTACTAATCATAAAATAAATATTATATGCCAATGATGTAAACTAGTTATCTAATCAAGCTTAGGTCCTAGTTTTGGTATATTAGAATATTTTAAACATTTTTGGATTTTTGACAATATTTAAAAAAAATTGTACTTTTTGTAGTTTAAAACTAAATGAAACTAGTGATAACCATGGATTTGAAAATAGAAAAAAGGAGAGAAATTTGAACAATCCACAACATATGTCAATGTGAAGTAAGCATTGAAATGATGGCATGACCATGTATGAACTATATGCCCCCACCATATATGTGAATTGTAACTTTGAAAAGCCTATGAGATATTGAATAAATATGTGGAGGAATGATTGTACATCCTAGTTTCATCAAATGTACAATTGTCGATATATGTAGCATGTATGAGCAATATAGCACAAGAAAATTTTCCTCTTTTTGAAAAAATGGCAAGTAGTCAAGAGCAGCAGCAATGGGATCGAAGGAACTTTCAGGGCAAAGGTGCAGAGAAATAGGTCAAGTTTCAAAAAATATATCTGTGGCAGATCTAGATAGCCCAGGGTTGTCAAGATGATTACAAGTGGTTATAAAATGTTGGTGACAATCATGGGTCCCCCTCTGTGGAGTTGGAAATGCCAAGGTATGGCAGTGATGCTTGAGGGGTGTGTAGTTTGACCTCAAATCCGATCTTGCGACCCCTATGGAAGGGGATAGATGGGGAGATCCCTCTAGTCCAAACAAACATTCTTAAAGGCTGAAAAAAGGATGGGGTGGCTACATCGTGAATGGTGGTGTTTGAAAAAGGGGATTTCCTGGACAGTGTTGTGAATCTGTGAAGCGGAGCCCTGATTGGGAAGTTTGCAGGAAAGTGGTCGGCAAGAGGCGAGGTGGAGAGATGGCTTGGATGCAACTGGTTATCAAGATGCAACATTCGCTTTCTGCCTAAAGGATTTTTTGTTTTCATTTGCCCCTAGGCGAAAAAGGACGAAGAAGTTTTATGTGGAGGACCTTGGTTGATTGATGCCGTTGGACTATGGTTGCAAAATTGGTGCCCTAATTTTAACCCATTGACTGCAAAGAGAGGGAAGTTCCCCATTTGGGTTAGGATGTATGGGTTTCCCATGGAGTACTAGTGTGATAAATGTCTGAAACAGATTGGATCCTCAGTGGGGGAATACATCAAAATTGATCCGAAGATTATGGAAGGTGTTTTGGCTTCCTACACTCAAGTGTGTGTTCTCTTGGATTTAGAGGAAGGCATACTCAAAACCATCTACATTAAAACCAGTGAGGGGATTTGGGAACAAAAGATCGATGTGGAAAGGATTCCTTTTAGATGTTATAAGTGTAGAATTCCTTGCTATTCAAATTTCAAATGTTTTAGTCATCTAATTTATTTAAATTTCATATCATATATAGACATTTGATCACTACATGTTTAATTGCAGATTTGCATGGAATAAGATGCACACTTGGAGCCCTCTCCCAAAGACATAGTGTGTCTACACACAAAAATACATCTTTATCTTTTTACTCTAGCATTGTTTGTTGTTTTCAGTACTAGAATAAAAGGGCAAGCATTTGTGGACACTAAAATATAGTATTAGACATTAGGCAATGTCAGTCTTGACTTATCTTTACCTTACATGACTTGTACATACACATATGGCTCTTGCACACTCTTCTCTCCTTTCCACTTTCCTTCTATAGGTTTGGCCTTCCCAATTTGCTAATAGTCACATGAATTCTTTAGTTTGTGCCCAACCTATTTATTATCATTATCAAATTGTCTCCTAATTATTAGATCACTATTCTTGTCTTTCTAGACACCTTCACCCATATTCAAACAACTCCAAATTTCCGAAACCATCCACCTCTGTTGGACTCATCTTTGCGCTAAACAATGGTCACTTTTAAAATTCAAATATCTTTATGGGTCGGTCCATACGTTTCACATGTTGATGGCATGAGAGGTTACTCAAAGTGTTCTCTATTTATACACAGTAGGTCAAAGTTTATTTCCCTATCTTGTATCTAAGCAAGCCTCTTCTATCACTTGCACATTGAAAGCGACTTCAGATTAGAAATCAGTCACGAGTAGGCCCTAGCAAATTCTAAAGCACCTAAACCAAGTCAAGTTGCTCTTTTCAAGTGTTGAAAGCTAGATTATAGGTTCCATCCATACTAGTGGATCATGATTGTACACTGTAATGTCCTCTTTTTGGGATAAAGACCAAATAAGGGTTTTCCCTAAAATCCCAATATTATGCACATAAATTCTGAATTCTAAAATTTGAAAAATCAACCAACCTGTTGACAATTTTGCCCCCCACAGGGCGAAGTGTCACCCCTACACTTCGGAACTTTGCTATGGTGCCAAGTTTGTCTTGTGAATCAGTTTTGGGGTCCTTAAATGAGCATTTACAGCCACCCAAGTGGCCATCTACAGCCAAGTGAATTTTAGTCATTCAGAGGTTTCCAAGGAGCTTGCTTGATTACAGCGAAATGTGCAAATACAACCAAAATATACAAGCTTTAAGTTTATTTATTTTTTCTTCCCAAGGAATTTTTCGGGTATAAGAGGTGGACTATTTCTTCGGACACTTTGTCCTAGAGAAAGAGTTCTCAAAGGACTATGTAAAAGTCTGAAAAATGACTAAGTGGCAGTTGTTCAAGGCTTATTTTCTTCGGACTTTTTGTCCGAAAGAAAGGAGAAAAGCACAGTTGAAAAGACTGGTTTTCAAGTCAAAACAAAAGTCCGAAGGAATAAGGACAGTTTAAAAAAGCCCGAGTGCCCTTCAAAAAGCCCGGGTCCCCTTCAGAAAACCCCGGGTGCCCTACAATTCTTTCGAAGTACACTTTTGAAGGCAGACATGCCCTTTCGGAGGGCACATGGTCGGTGAAGTGGACCTTTTCAATTCTTCCAAAGGCACTCCTGGAAGACATAGCCCTTGCGGAGGACATCTAGGCATCGCATAGGGACATTTACAATTTCCCTGAAGGATCTGTGCCCTTGCAGGGGACACTTCAAGCACGAAGAAGACCTTGGCAAAATTCCGAAGGACAAAATTCATTTTTCCGAAGGACACCTACACTTGCGGAGGGCACTTGGTCAGTGGCAGGACCCTTTCAAAAGTTCTGAAGGGCATTATTGGGAAGCAGAAGCCCTTACGGAGGGCACCTCCATAAAGCAAAGGACAAAAGCAAAGTTCCTGAAGGGCACTTGCCCTTCGGGGAAAAGATAGCCAAAGGTAACGAATTCCTTCGGACTTTTTCTCCGAAGGAACTTTCGGACAAAAAGTCCGAAGAAATTCGGGAGGACAAAAAACCCGAAGAAAATAAAAAGAACAAAGGCAAAGAAGGATCCTTTGGAATAATTGTCAAACAGGAAATCCACGAGAATTTGAAGTCAGCAAAAGTCCGAAAAAAATCATAGGGCAAGACATAAAAGCCTAAAAGAATAAATTTGGGAAAATTGGCAAGGTAAGGACAGTTTCAAAAAACCTAATAGAAAAGACAAGGGCGTAAGCAAAGGCCAAAAAAGAGAAAAGGAAATGCCAAGCCCGGGAAAGAGAAGAGACAGAGAGTCCTTCAAACATTTTGTCCGAAGGAAAAAAAAGCTAAAATAAAGCCCGATTCCCAAATTAAAGCAGAACACGAGAAAAGCCGGAGAAAACACGAAGTGAACTGAGCATGATCAATAGCATGAACAGAGACGTGAGCACAAACAGGACTGAGTTAGAACTGAACAAGAAGAAAAACAAACGCAGAAATAGAAGCATGAGCAAAGATTAAAGCAAAACTGAACATGGACATAAGCATGAACAACAAATAAAACAAATGCAAAATAAAGACAAAGGCAGGATAAAAAAAAGATCATGCACAGACTAACATGAGTGGCTCCAATGAAGTGAACGCATTTAAGAAAGCAAGCACGCTTCAGTTCTGAAAATAAAGTTGTCTTGCATGATGAACGAGCAAAGCGTTGAACGTTTCAAACAACCAAAAATTCCATGCACACACTCCCGTTTGTCTCGTTTGCTCGAAACGTTCCGGCAATTCAAACATAATTCTTAATATGGCATTTGCATTGATTTCATGCAAAGGGGAGACTTTCAAACGTTTCAACAGTTCGAGTGAATTCGATTACTCTTGTTTTGAAGTTGACTAGTTTTCAAGTCAAGACATCTATTCGTAAGTGTCATGCATCCAAAGCTTGTCTTCTTCTTCTTTTTTCAACGCCAAGGATTCTTCATGCAAGACAACTAGGGATAAGCCAAGGAAAGATAAATTTGGAAGATCCATGCAATGCAATTTGGACTTGGGCTAATGAAGAGTTAACTTCTTTTTTTTTCAATGCCAATCTCTTGGCTTGTTGTAAATTTCTCTATTAATGGCTTTTCAGCCTTGTAAAATCCATCCCTCTCTTGGTAAGACCAGAGTCTGCCATTGGTAAGTTGTGTAACCTCTTCAATCAATAGAACTGTACTTTCAGATTTCAAGTGCTAGCATAATGTACATTCATTCAACAATTTGAATATGTGGTAGATTTCTCTCCCTTCTCAAATTCTGATTCGTACCTAGTTGCTAGCTCATCATGTTATGCAGGTCATGTTCAGTGTTCTATACATCTTTTGCTGAAGCTATAAGTGGATGTTAGGTGGCTGCAAAGTGTCTTGTAACAGACATCTCTCCATCGTTTTTCCTCACATTTTTTGTCATTGGATCAAACCTTCTCATGAAATACTTATGCATAGTGATCAATTGAAATCAAAGGTCTTCATTTTCCCTTGTTTGATTCCGTGTTCAAGGTTCCAAGTAGAGTGGATCAACATTTTGGTGTATCACCATCATTAGTTAGGATTTCCCTTTCAAGTTTCTTTCTCCCTTTTCCATTGTAGATTCGCAACACAGAGTAGAGATCCATTGATACATCTTACAAGAACCAGCCTTCTCTAGAGGTTCTTCTCACCATTGAGGCACCCACCCTCGTAAGAAGATCCCATTGTTTCAACCAGAAAGAGGATTAGCCATTTCAACACGTCTTCGATTGAGGATGCAACTCCAAGTTGACAACAGTTTTTGACACGTTCGGTGGGACCACAAAAAAGTTCTTTGCATAGATTTTTCATAGCAGAAGAGGATATTCACCTACATCCAATTTCAGAGTTCATAGCATCATTCAGGGAATCCATTCATGCCAAACATTACCACAAGATCAGCAAGTAAAGGTATTCCTTTTGAATTTATAACTTATAAAAAAGCAAGGTCTAGGAGGGCAAATCCATATCATCAAAGGGAATATATACCTCCCCCTCATCCTATCGTTCTAAACACTGCAATCCCCACCATCCAGATGGCCGTTAGATTTCAAGTGTTTTCTCCATTCCATAGGGGAAGTCCACTAAATCTAGCACAATTAGACGACATTCTTGTATCTTCCCTCAAAACTATTCCATTCTTCTCAGGAGAAAATCAAACAACCCCTATTGAGCATATCCAAGATGTGGCTAATCTTTGTTCAGTTCATAATGTTGTTGAGGATAATAATGCTATCAGATTGTTTGTTGCTTCTTTCAAAAGAAAAGCATTACAGTGGTACGAAACCCTCCCACTTTGATCCATTTCCATCTGGGATGAATTGGGTGCAACTTTAGTCAAGCAATTTGAAGACAAATCGGATCACTTATCTTTAGTTGAGCAATTACCTGTCATATAGAGAGCTCTTCATGAGTTCATGTCCGATTTTAATCTCAGATTCTAGAAGACATGGACCAGGATACCGATTCTGATTAGGCCATCTCCTAAATATGCATTTCTGTATTTTTCAAAAGCTCTTAATTATGACATTAGTGAGATGATACAATCAATGGATGGTACTACTTTCCCAGATGCTTATGAAGTTGCAATAAGAGCAGAAAATAGTTTGATACAAAGAGGTAAGCTTTCTCCAAGACCTCCAATGCCCATATATATAGAAATACGTTTTGTACTAGCCCCTCAAGTTCCTCAAATCCCATTCTTTGCTCTTATTCCAGCACCTCAAGTTCCTATTACAGCCCCTACCGGTCAAGCTAGTGAGATAAGAGAGTTGAAAAGTTTGCTACAATCTTTTGGAAATAAAATAGTACAGCTCAAAAGGCAGCAATTTCAGTCAAATAGGCCCTGTCAACAGCAAAATCAGAACAACTATCAGTCTTTCAAAGATCAAAGGTCTCATTATCCAGGTTTCAGAGAAAATAGACCACCCTATCAAGCACAAAGAGCCATAACTCAAACTAAATCACATGCTGCTATTGATCCGAATACTCCTTCCACTTCAAAAGCCATTGTTCCAACCCCACCTCAAAATAATTTGGTGCATGATTCAGGTTGGTAGCCCTCAAATCTCAATGATGCTCAAAACCAAACCTTGGTATCACAGAAAATCACTATGCCACAGATGACACAAGAAGAGTTCTCTTTTCAAGAAGGTCAATATCAAGATACAAGTTTGACATCACAAGGAGTGACTCATCAAGTTCAAGGGCAGCGTGATGTTATTAATGTAAATTGGCAGGTCGATAATCATGTTGCTATTACTCAAGATGTTAAAACTAACAATTCAAGTGGTCAAGTTGCAGCTATAACCTATTAGAGAACTAAAAGAATAGTTGTTGAGAAAGCCCAAGCAGTAGCAAATACTTCAAGTGCTCCTAGTATTATTACTCAAAGTACAAAAAAGCAGCTTGTTGCTCTCACAGCCCAAAAAAATCAAAATATAGAGGATAATAAAGTGCAGCAAATACCTCTAATTCATGAGCAACAAGTACCACAGAAAGCACAATCAAAGGGCAAAAGAATAAACTCATTCAAGAACTTTCAGCGCTTGAATTGTCTCCAAAATCGGTTGAGAAAGGTGTTGTCTTGACAAATTCGGATCAGCCAACTAAGCAACAGGGACAGCAAGGAGACAAGATGTCAAAGGTGGACAAAACCGAAATAAAAACGAAGAAAACTCCATTTTTTTATCTTTCTTTGATAGTGGGTGATACTTTGGTTCATAATTGTATGGTGGCTAGTGGAGCTAGCAGTAAAGTAATGCCCAAATAAATTGCAGACAAGCTTGGCCTTGTTTATGAGCCGAATACTAAAGGGGTATTGCAGTTGGACGATTCACTAGCAAAAACGGTAGGCATTATCAAAGATTTGAAATTAACATTACATGCCTGTCCTAACATTACTATTCAGCAGGATGTTGTAGTGGTGGACTTGCCTTCTTATTTCGTTGTCTTTCAAGGGACTTC